>OX465105.1:13512222-13805510 GCA_949987565.1 Luidia sarsii
CGTGATCTGTTTCACTACAACACTCTGTTGTGATCTATTCGAAGATCCATTGTGATCCATTGTGATCGAGCAATATAGAACACAATAGATCGAGACAATATGCTCGATCTATTGTGTTCTATATTGCTCGATCTATTGTGATCTATACTGCACGATCTATTGTGATCCATTGTGATCGAGCAATATAGAACACAATAGATCGAGCCAATATGCTCGATCTATTGTGTTCTATATTGCTCGATCTATTATGATCTATACTGCACGATCTTGTGATCTATTCGAAGATCTATTGCGGTCTATGTCACTACAACGATCTATAATGCTCGATCTTTTGTGATCTATATTGCTCGATCTATTGTGATCTATACTGCTCGATCTATTGTGATCTATTCGAAGATCTATTGCGGTCTATGTCACTATAACGATCTATATTGCTCGATCTATTGTGATCTATATTGCTCGATCTTTTGTGATCTATATTGCTCGATCTATTGTGATCTATATTGCTCGATCTATTGTGATCTATACTGCTCGATCTATTGTGATCTATATTGCTCGATCTATTGTGATCTATATCGCTCGATCTATTGTATCTATATTGCTCGATCTATTGTGATCTATATTGCTCGATCTATTGTGATCTATATTGCTCGATCTATTGTGATCTATATTGCTCGATCTATTGTGATCTATATTGCTCGATCTTTTGTGATCTATATTGCTTGATCTATTGTGATCTAGACTATAATGCTCCAAGATCTATTGTGATCTATTATTGCTCCAAGATCTATTGTGATCTATATTACTCCAAGATCTATTGTGATCTATATTGTTCCAAGATCTATTGTGATCTATATTACTCCAAGATCTATTGCGATCTCTATGTTGCTCGGTGATCTATTGTAGTCGATGTTGCTCCAAGATCTACAGCATTGCGGTCTATAGGAGATTCATCATGATCTATATAGACTCTGTCAATCATTGTTTGCTTCTATATACCTGCATGTACTTGTAGAAAGATACCCTTCAGCTTGTTCGTCCAGAGGTCCATGCAATGAATGGTGCCAGGCAATCATTTTAACCAGCATTCTTGGTCGACACGCACGGGAAAACCCACTCAATAAAAATCCAAGTTTAGGACAATGTGCTGGTCCAAAGCAATCACATAATTCTCTGCGTTTCATAGATATAACTAGATGTTTCTATAAGGTTGCTTTATAGCATGTAGCGCGGCCACATCCCCACATGCATTGCAGCCCATCCGTCACAGCTAGCTACAATCTGCATAGCAGTCAGGTGGTGCTAAACAGTATTATACATACAGTATCTGTAATGCATGAGTTGGCTATTTTTCACCAGTCAGGTCTAGATATCAATATAGCGTGATGTTCACTTTCATTGGTTTTTGTTTTTTGGAGGGGTAGGCATTTCGTCCATCTGTTGCGTCCGTAATAGACAGTCATTCATTTTTCTCTAATTACAATGTGTACACGGGTGATTTGGCAAGCACTCTGCGTAAATGGATGGCAACACAGATGGACCAGACTAACTATGGTAATCCCTCTTTTTTTGTGAACGCGCCCTTCCTGCGAAACGTGGTTTGACCAGGAGATTGAAACCACTCCTATATGGGCCCGAGACTGGCTCTTCAGCCCAGTTATCATTGCACGCGGCTCCTTAGGCTTAGGACTACCCCTGATAAGATTGGAAGACTTGCATGGTGGAAATACCAAGTATGAGAATCATGATGGTTTGTGGTGACACCATGTATAAGTTCTCTTAAAGGAGAGGTATGGCTCTGTAAAGAACCTGAGTGGTAACTCGACGTTCCGGCCAGTATGCTCTGGCCGACACACGTAATCAGGAGAGTTATCCAGGTTCTTTTCAGAACCACACCTCTTCTTTAACGTTATTCATGGTGTCACCGCAGTCCTCCTATATCGTTTCACACCCACCATGCAAAACCTTAAAGTCTTATTTACCAAGTATAGGAGGTTTGCATTGACACCATTCATATCATCTCTTCAAAATACCAAGGAGTATGGATCTGAAAATAAAACTCTTGTCAGAGCCATCATTACTCATTCACATGAGGAGTTCATTTTGCAAAAGCAGTTATAAAGGCAATTCAGACACAACTGGTATAAGCCTAACTGTTGCTTTTAAAGTTTGGGTCTTTCAAATAATTTATCTTCTTCTTAGACATATGTATTTTGTTAAGTGTGAAATAACCCAATATACCTGCCTTTGTTTATTTATACAGTACTGCTGTGTGTTTTTTTAAGACAGCATAGAAAAGCATTCTCATGATTACTGAAAATCGTCATGCTTTAGCAAAATGGACTCTTCACAGTACTTCACTGTACATGGTGTCACTGCATACCTCCTATAGGCCTACACAACCCTGATGGATTTACACTGCAAAAATTGACTCAGGCCAAAAGTTTTTGCTTGTGCCGGGTTTATCAGAAAAGCTGGGCGTTTGTGACGGATATCGACCAGCACAATCCAACAATTTTGGCTTTTATTGGACGATAATGATACCAGTTGGTAATGTATTTTGTGTACCAACGTTTGTCGACATGTCTGTTCATACAGCAGTACGATAAGTGGATGTGTTGGCCACATTAAACTGAAAGACAATATCTTGTTCCCACTCTATAGGGTCATATATAGTTGAGCGTCTAGTCTCGATCTCCAGCCGCTCATCTGGCAGGAACGAATCATGCCCAGTCTTCACTGAGGAGAGAACACTCGATGAAAGACTAGCAGGAGACAAACAGAAAAGGAAAAGAAACGCGCCGTTGAAAAAAAAGTCAATCAAAATGGCCACGGACTCGACTAGATCACGCGGCAAAGTAGACGAGAAAATACCGCTCAAAGGTAAGATAAAGATTAACAACAGCCGTACGTAATTAGTTAATAAAAAAAAACCAATCGATACAGTATTGACTATTTGAATTAATTAATTTTGTATCATTCCTATATGATCTCATGCATCTCGCCACAGCTGTGTACAGGTTTACCATCTGGTCTGTTGACAGAGGAAAAACAAATCCCGCACATGCCGATTCGAGATCTACTTCGATTGAGTTTGCTCTTTCCCCGGCCGAACCAAACCCATACCTTGAAAAAATCTTCAATATCCAATCTCTGCCTTTGTACCGGGTATACACTCTGGGATATGGTTGCCCGATCCAAATATTCTTAACGAAATTTTCATATTCAATCGTTCGCATGTTTCCGCATCATTTTACCGCATGGCCACATCATTAAGAGCAGTGCAAAGACCACATTTGACCGCGTGTTTTATGAATAAGCACGAGCGCATCTGTTTCGCCAAAAAAAAAATTGGGGGGTTTTCTTTCATCGAGTCGAGCGACCTGAGTACGAGTCTGATTCCGAGTCAGTAGGACCGAGGCCGAGATAGTTTAGGGCCTATAGATCCTAGTGTGAGTCAGTAGATCCTAGTGTGAGTCAGGAGGTCCTAGTCTGAGTCAGTAGGTCCTAGTGTGAGTCAGTAGATCCTAGTCTGAGTCAGTAGGTCCTAGTCTGAGTCAGGAGGTCCTAGTCTGAGTCAGGAGGTCCTAGTCTGAGTCAGGAGGTCCTAGTCTGAGTCAGGAGGTCCTAGTCTGAGTCAGGAGGTCCTAGTCTGAGTCAGTAGGTCCTAGTCTGAGTCAGTAGATCCTAGTCTGAGTCAGTAGGTCCTAGTCTGAGTCAGTAGGTCCTAGTCTGAGTCAGTAGATCCTAGTGTGAGTCAGTAGATCCTAGTCTGAGTCAGGATCGAGGTCCTAGTCTGAGTCAGTAGATCCTAGTCTGAGTCAGGAGGTCCTAGTCTGAGTCAGGAGGTCCTAGTCTGAGTCAGGAGGTCCTAGTCTGAGTCAGTAGGTCCTAGTCTGAGTCAGTAGATCCTAGTCTGATTCAGTAGGTCCTAGTCTGAGTCAGTAGGTCCTAGTCTGAGTCAGTAGATCCTAGTCTGAGTCAGGAGGTCCTAGTCTGAGTCAGTAGGTCCTAGTCTGAGTCAGGAGGTCCTAGTCTGAGTCAGTAGATCCTAGTCTGAGTCAGTAGGTCCTAGTCTGAGTCAGTAGGTCCTATTCTGAGTCAGTAGATCCTAGTCTGAGTCAGTAGGTCCTAGTCTGAGTCAGTAGGTCCTAGTCTGAGTCAGGATCGAGGTCCTAGTCTGAGTCAGTAGATCCTAGTGTGAGTCAGGAGGTCCTAGTCTGAGTCAGTAGGTCCTAGTGTGAGTCAGTAGATCCTAGTCTGAGTCAGTAGGTCCTAGTCTGAGTCAGGATCGAGGTCCTAGTCTGAGTCAGTAGATCCTAGTTTGAGTCAGGAGGTCCTAGTCTGAGTCAGTAGGTCCTAGTGTGAGTCAGTAGATCCTAGTCTGAGTCAGTAGGTCCTAGTCTGAGTCAGGAGGTCCTAGTCTGAGTCAGGAGGTCCTAGTCTGAGTCAGTAGGTCCAAGTGCGAAATAGTAGGTCTTTGTCCGTGTCAAGACTCAGGAGGTCCACGGACATAAAAAATCAATAACTCACACGGTAGGACAGTGCCCATTGAAATAATAAAAGAAATCACCAGAGGTCTGTGTCCTGATATGGCATCATGATGCCCTAGATATCATGCTACCCGCCGATCTGGCATAAAATCTGGATCGACTTGCATAAGCAACGAGCAGGCAGACCCGCACGTCTTACTCCGTGTCAGGACTCAGGAGGTCTTAATCCAAGTAAGTAGGTCCAAGTCCCAGATAGTAGGTCCTAGTCCGAGGCAGTAGGTCCGATTCCGAATCACTAGGTCCTAGTCAGAGTCAGTAAGTCCAAGTGCGAAATAGTAGGTCTTAGTCCGTGTCAGGAAATCTTAGTCAGAGTCAGTAGGTTCAAGTCCGAGATAGTAGGTCCTAGTCCGAGGCAGTAGGTCCGAGTCCGAGGCAGTAGGTCCTAGTCAGAGTCAGTATAAGTCAAAGTGCGAAATATTAGGTCTTAGTCCGTGTCAGTAGGTCTTAGTCCGATATAGTAGGTCCTATATAGTCCGAGATAGTAGGTCCGAGTCCGAATCAGTGGGTCCTAGACAGAGTCAGTATAAGTCCAAGTGCGAAATAGTAGGTCTTGGTCCGTGTCAGGACTCAGGAGGTCTTAGTCCGAGATAGTAGGTCATAGTCTGAGTCAGTAGGTCCTAGTCCGAGATAGTAAGTCCGAGTCCGAGATAGTAGGTCCGAGTCCGAGATAGTAGGTCCTAGTTCGAGTCAGTAAGTCTTAGTCCGAGATAGTAGGTCATTCTTCTATCGTCACTTGAGTCCGAGACCGAGTCATGAAAAATAAGGCTCGAGTCGGACTTATACAAGAGTGCGGTATGCAGTATAACGAATCGTTTTAAAATCTCTTGCTCCTCACTCTGCCAAATCTTCTTGCAGACTTGACGACCGCCACCGGTAAAGGGATCAGCGGCGCCTTGGACGAGGCCGAGTCGGCCCTGAAGGCGCTGGAGTACGGGTCGGACTCGCTGGGCGGCAAGGCAGCGGACACGCCGACCGGCGGCGACGGGGAGAAGGCAGGCAAGGACGGGGGCGAGCCGGCCCCGTACACGGTCAGCGACGCCATCGACGACATCGGAGTGGGCTACCTCCAGATAGCCATCCTCATCGCCTCCTTCATAGCCATGGTGAGTGAGCCAACAAACCAAAGACTAACACAAATACGATAAGGAGAAGGGTCAATCAAAGTCACGCGATGTCTCCCTGCTGGTAGCGACATTTCGGTTGCTAGAACTGCTTACTTTAATCTTCAGGCAACGTTTAATAAAAACAGGTTATTAGCAGTTCTAGCAACGGAAACGTCGCTATACCAGCAACGAGACAATCGTGTGACTTGGATCACCCTCTCCTTAACTGCACCACCGCGATGAACAACCCTTTCATTTAAACAAAAATCGATCTCAAAAGTATGAGCGCCTGACGTTAATTTTGACCCTACCAGGACCTTTCTCAAACTAAAGACAAAGTGACAAGGACATACACAGACAGTCATAGGAAGGAAAGCCCTGACACACGCCACATCATGACAGAGGAAGGACAAAGGGGAAGGGAGTGGGATGCAGAATGGACACACAAGAGGTGCAGTTTACAACAGTTGTTTGTATTTACAAAATGTATATTGATTAAAAGGCAAAGCCTTTGAGAAAGGTCCTGCTAGGATCGAAACGTCAGGCCCTCTAACTTTTGAGATTTACGTAGGCCTCTTGCAGGTAATTTTAGTCAGTGAGCAGTTTGCAGTAGTCCTTTTGTAAAATAAAATCGATCTACAGACAATGACCCACACGGTAGGACAGTGCCCACTGAAATCACCAGAGGTCTGTGTCCTGATATGGCATCATGATGCCCTAGATATTATGCTACCCGCCGATCTGGCATAAAATCTGGATCGACTTGCATAAGTAACGAGCACGCAGACCCGCACGTGACCGATGAGTCGGGGGCACGAACCGAACAAAGCATACCGGCGATTCACAAAAGTGCGCCATCAAGTCTTTCCACCGCGTTGGTCCGTCTGGAAAGGGTCGGCAGATTTTGTCTTTCGTTTATTTTATTTTAACAACATTTATTTCCACATTGTCGTCAATGAAAGAACACAAATTAGGCTGTACTTCGAGCTACGAAGAAAACGAAATATCCAAAGCAAATAATAAAATTAAACACTTGCGCAACAAAGAAGAGATTAAAATAAAATAGAAGTCGAGGCAATTATGGGTCATATTCAAAAGACTGGGTCTTGTATAGAAATGTCCTTAACCAAACAATAAGACAAAACAAAAAACAAGACAAAATCATCGAACAGTACCAACAGACAGACAATCAAACACAAAGCAACTATTGGGACGAGAAAAGGAGATCTGTGAAAAACCAGGATTATTTAAAGTCTGAAAGGGAAACGAATATATAATGTATAAAAAGATGCCACGCGTTGTCAGATTTTATGCACATTTTGGCGCTATGAAAATCTGCCCCAGGCCTTCAATCAGCGCACACACGCGTCAATGCAATGGCCTTATAAACACTGCCAGCACATTTTTTAGCGTTTTGTTGCTTTTTGTATGGGCTGGTTATTGACAGAATCAGTTCGGCGTCGTGTCGAGAGCTGTTTTAGCTGCATGCATACAACACACGGTGTCGCTAGCGCATCATAAACAAACACCGCAGTCAAACCGCGGAGTTGGAACAACGGTTACAGTACACAGTTAGACGATGTGAAACACACGCGCTTAGAACGGCGAACTTCGGACTGGATTTTATCGCGTATCTTTTGAGCGACATTATTTTGCGAGTGTGTGTACGTGTATATTGTTATTGACAAACTCCAGGTGCTAACGCTCTCACGCAAGAATATAATAACGACTGGTTGCGACCTTATGTTTCTGAGGGTCGTAATTTTGACATTCCTAAATGGTTTCATTTGCTAAGCCGCTGTTTCGTGTGGCGTAAAGAGCGTATGAGTGTTTGCATGTTACTTTGTTCGGTTTTTTCTTCTTCAGATTTCGCTGTTTGATTCGAGAATTCAGTTGATTGTTTAATCAACTACTCATTCGCCCCGACGTTTGTGGCTTGAATAATGTGTCGGTTGGATCGTCTTCCATCGAATTGATTTGACCAGTCTTCTGATTTTTTGAGTATTTTTTAAAATTCAATCGGGTGTTCATTTGTGTGTGGGTAATTCCATAAATCAGGGGTCTGGACTTGTGACATTTTGGCTTACAACGAAACCATTCAGCTTTCCTGCATGTAATATTAGACCCATAACAATGCAATGAACCACTTTGTAGGTTGGACTGTATGTTATACTGTATATGAGCAGTCAAAAATATACTGTTTGATTGTCAGAACGTTTCATTACGTTGTTACAATAATTGCATGCAGGAAAGCTGAATGGTTTCATATGTAAGTGGGGACACCAAATTGTCAGAAGCTGGACCCCTGATTTAAGGAATTACCAGTATATACCTCGTTTGGAAATTGCTTCAATTTCATTACTCTGATTTCAGATTGCCGTGTTCGCTCAAATTCTTCTTTCCGCAACCATCAACGAGATTCTGAGGTGCACACTGAAGCTGACCGACGATCAGGTGGCCTTGATTTCCACGGTAGGTCGAAAGCTTGGATACTGCAGAATGACACCATGTGAAAAAATATCTTTCCAGAATGAGGATGTCTTCTAAAGAGCCGTTAACTCAACATTCTAGGCAGTGCGTACTCTGCCCGTCTTCAGGAGCAATAGGATTCGTTCCAAGAAGAACCGGTTTTCAATGTAGAATGTTTGCAGTAAAACCGTGTGTAGTGAGTGAGTGTGGCTCTGATGAGAAGGGTTAGTAACTCACCACTTTGGGCGGTGTGTACTCGGCACGTTGTCAGGGGACTGCCGATAGATTGACCGTGAGGAGAGCCGGTAGCTCAATTGTAGACTGTTTGTAGGGACACCGCGTGCATTAAGAAGAGTTGGTAACTCACCACTTTGGGCAGTGTACACTCAGCACAGTGTCAGGGGATTGCCGTTAGATTTACCTTGGGAAGAGCCGGTAGCTCAATGTAGAATGCTAGTATAGTGACACCGCGTGCATTATTTTTGTAGTGAGTGAGTGAGTTTGGCTCTGAGAAGAGTTGCAATGGCAATCCACAACTTTGGGTAGTTTATACACAGAGGACTGCCGTTAGATTGGCCGTGAGAAGAGCAGGTAGCTCAATATACAACATGTAGAATGTTTGCAGTGACACCGTATGCATTATCACTTTAGTGAGTGAGTGTGGCTCTGAGAAAAGTTGTGTACTCGTGCACGTATTCAAGGGACATCTGGTAGATGTGCACAATGTTTGTAGTGACACCATGTAGGCCTATTATAATCTGTGTCGAGAATAGGCGCTATCAGAAGAGAAGTAAGCTTATCGTCTTGGGAACTGTGTGCCCCGCCTTTTGCCGAGAGAGATAATTCCGACGCAGTTACCTCATATACTTTCTACTTCGTGAATTAACCATGCAACCTTCAAATCTTAATTATGGATGTTAATCAGGGATCAGTAACCTTGGGTATGGTATTTATAATAAACAGAAAAGCAACTATGAAATAAAATAAAAAGGAAATTCGAAAACCTTCAAATCTAAAATTCCAAAAAAAAAACAAAAAAAAATAATAATTCCTTTGCGTTACATACTCGCGAACCGGCAATCGCAGCAGAATTGGATGCTTGTCATTTTCCCGAAATGCATAATTGAATTGATTTGAATAATCTATTCCAACTAAAAGCTACTCCCGGAGCTTGAATATTCAGAAAAGCTTAAAAGCTTAATTATTTATGGGAAAGTCTCCCGCTTCTTTGATTAATGCCAGAGGATTTATGCAGATTTTTTGTTCAGTGCAATGATTTTATAGTCTCCCCTCTTTTATTGCAATTTTCTGGTCACTGAACAGATGCTGTTTGTGGGCGAGTTGCTTGGTGCCTATCCCATCAGTAGACTAATGGATACGTACGGCAGGAGACCGGTGAGCACCCGATTATTTTCTCGTACCATACGAATGGGCAATTTTGAGCTGATTACCCAACAGCTAAGTGCTAACCATCTAACAACGCACTAACCAATTAATCAAGTAAACCATTTTACAAACAAACCAACGAACTAACCAAGTTAACAACCGACCCACACACCCATCAAACAACTATTATTTTAAAGAGCTTTAGTCAGAATGTGGGCTCGATGTTGACGATATTGTTTTTTTAAGTACAACTCCTCTTTCCTCAACCTCGACCCCAGGGCCTGATCCTCATCACCACCCTGATGTTCTTCTACTCGTCCATCCTGTCCATCGCTCCCAACTACGTGTGGGTGCTGATCCATCGCATGCTGGCCGGCGCATGCGTGGTTGGCGTGCAGTCCTCCTTCATGCTCTACCTGGGCGAGATCACGCCCTCTAGCTTCAGAGCGCTCTTTGTGCTCGGCCAAGTGGTGAGTAACAGTCTACTAATACGACGACGACGACACAACAACAACAACAACAACAGCAGCAGCAGCACCAACAGCAACAGCACCAGCAGCAATAACAGCAACAGCAACCACAACCACCACAGCAACAACCACATCAACCACACTCACAACCACAACCACCACCACCACACCAACCACAGCAACAACATCAAAAGCAGCAGCAACATCAACAACAGCAGCAGCAGTAGCAGCAACAGCAACAACAGCAGCGCCAACAGCAACAGCACCAGCAGCAATAACAGCAACAGCAACCACAACCACCACAGCAACAACCACATCAACCACACTCACAACCACAACCACCACCACCACACCAACGACAGCAACAACATCAAAAGCAGCAGCAACATCAACAACAGCAGCAGCAGTAGCAGCAACAGCAACAACAGCAGCGCCAACAGCAACAGCACCAGCAGCAATAACAGCAACAGCAACCACAACCACCACAGCAACAACCACATCAACCACACTCACAACCACAACCACCACCACCACACCAACCACAGCAACAACATCAAAAGCAGCAGCAACATCAACAACAGCAGCAGCAGTAGCAGCAACAGCAACAACAGCAGCACCAGCAGCAACAACAGCAACAGTCGTCCGTAGCGATTGCCTGTAGCCTCGATAGCTCGTGGCTTCCATAAACTCGTTCGTGAAGCCACTACAGGCCTATAGGCCTACTGCCGACGGACGCAATGGGACTGGTGTAGGCCTACTTTCGGTGAAAATTGAGAACTCGTTGTATTCTGGCCTTCCCTTCTCTCAGCTCTTCTTCGGCATCGGCAGCGTGTATGTGGCCACGCTGGGCTACCTGGTTCTGCCCGTACTCAGCTGGCGGCTCCAGTGCTTCTTCGCTGCCGTGCCCATCCTGCCAGTGATGGTCGCCGTGTGGGTAGGTCAAACAAAACACCGTAGTAGGCGAGATTGCCAGACTCAAGTAATGGTGAAGATAGCTATAGAAAAGAATATGGCTATCCATGTGTTAAGAGCCACGCTCGTTCCAGGAAGATATCATGCTTATTATACATTGGTCACCGCAAACATTCTATGGCCGTTTACGGAATGAAGGCTTAGGCTCGGGCTCTGGCTTCGTCTCCGTCTGACAAAACCCGAACATCCAGGTCGTGGTTTATTTCCGAATTTGAAGGTTCGTTGGCTTGTTTAGTACACGGAGTATTTAACAAGAAATTGGGGCCAAACGCTTGTTCATAGATGCCTGTGATATTATTACGAGAAACGGGTGAATGACCGAAGCCTAAGCTAGCCCGACCGTAATTATGCCGCCTTGTCTGCCGGCAGTTTTTCCCCGAGTCCCCGCGGTACTTCGCCCTGACAGGGAGCCAGCATTCGGCTGTGGCCACCATCATGGGAATCGCCAGGCGCAACAACAGGGACCTTCCCGAGGACAAGCTGATGCAAGCCACCATCAACGACAAGGTGAGAATACAATACACCCCGTACATTGTCATCAGTAATATCGAGCAACACTCAATAGTCTTTTTGTTTGTCACAAATCTTCCAGCATTTCTGTACGTGACAAAGCCCAGATCAAATATCAGAGCGATATTGGGCTGTCTTGGGTAGACCCGGGTGCAGATTCAACTTAGTCAACTGATACGTCCTATCCTATCCGAATCGGATCGATCAGACCAAACCAATCCGGATCGATCCGACCAATTTAATCTGGATCGATCCGACCAATTCAATCCGGATCGATCAAACCAATCCAATCTGGACTCCTCCCGACCAATCCAATCTGGATCCATCCGACCAATCCAATCCGGATCCATCCGACCAATCGAATTCGGATCCATTCGACCAATCCAATCAGGATCCCACCGACCAATCCAATCCGGATCTATCCGACCAATCCAATCTGGATCCATCCGACCAATCCAATCCGGATCCATCCGACCAATCCAATCTGGATCCATCCGAGCAATCCAATCCGGATCCATTCGACCAATCCAATCTCGATCCATCCGACCAATCCAATCCGGATCCATCCGACCAATCCAATCAGGATCCCTCCGACCAATCCAATCCGGATCCATCCGACTGCAACGCACGCCTTACCATTGCTTCCTGTTTTCGCTACAGGAGGAGAGGAGTTCCGTCTTCCAGCTGTTCAGTCCGGAGCTGATCCGCCAGACCATCACTCTGTGGGTCATTTGGTGAGAACTTTATCCAACCCAAGCGGGTACCAACGACTCATTCTAACAAGTAGATGGCCACTCCAAGGCACCGTACGAGATTGAGTCGCATATCTTGCATTTAGGCCTACAGGGCACCACCTATGATACAAACAAACGGGACATTGGCATCGCACAGAAGTTCAAGTTCAAGTTAATTTATTTCAATAGTATTCACAAATAAATACATGTACATATATAAATTACGTAGCAATGTTAAAATAGAGAGCGAAGACTGAGGAGGGTCCCAAAAGAACCTGAAATTTATTAGGTTCCACCGTACAAATTTTACTCCACTAAAAATTAGATGTTGGATGGATTTTCTCTTATCCATTTCCTATAAGATCCATCTTCTGATTAGGGCATGATAATTCACACAAAGTTCGACAAAATGACTTCTACATTGTGTACCCTTTTGCATTGTGGGCGCTTATCTAACGCAGCCTCCCCTCGCTCATGCCGTCCCGCCGTTATAGGTTCTGCGTGTATTTCTGCTACCTGGGCATCGCCCTGTCCAGCGGCCGGCTCATCCGCATCACGGAGCCGCTGCCCCCGTCCGTGGGCAACGACACGTTCGTGGGCCTGGACCCCAACGCAACCCTGATCCTCCCCGACGACGACGACTACCCCGTGGCCAGGACCATGCTCGACCTCGACCACGTCCTGCCGCTTAGCGTGCCGGACGACGCCCTGGTGAGTGAGCCATGGCCATGCCACAGACAATAAGGGGGTTTCCCTTAGGCTAAGGCCGCGTCCGAAACGGGCGTCTCTAGAGCTAGGTCTAGGTCTTCCCCCTATTGGAAATACACGGAGATGCGAAGACAATAGCCATATACCCGTTGCTCTGGGAGCCCGTTTCGGACACGGGCTCAGACTCGTACTTGTGCTCCCGCTCTGGCTCTGGCTAAGACTCGCATTAGAGCTCAGTTTTAGGGGCTACGAATTTGACTCATAGCACTCAGGCTTAGGCTCGGGTTATGGCTCAGACGCGGCCTTGGGCTAGTGACTCTGGCTCAGGGTCGGACTCAGGCTAGGCTCGTACTAAGGCTAGGCTCGGACTCAGGCTAGGCTCGGACTCGGGCTAGGCTCGGACTCAAGCTAGGCTCGGACTCGGGCTAGGCTCGGACTCAAGCTAGGCTCGGACTCGGGCTAGGCTCGGACTCAAGCTAGGATCGGACTCAGGCTTAGGTTCGGACGCAGGCTAGGCTTGGCAGACTCAGGCTAGGCTTGGAAGACTCAGGCTAGGCTCGAACTCAGGCTCAGGCTCAGGCTCAGCCTCAGGCTCAGGCTCAGGCTCAGGCTCAGGCTTAGGCTCAGGCTCAGACTTAGGTTCGGACGCAGGCTAGGCTTGGCAGACTCAGGCTAGGCTCGAACTCAGGCTCAGGCTCAGGCTCACGCTCACGCTCAGGCTCAGGCTCA
This sequence comes from Luidia sarsii, assembly GCA_949987565.1. Classification (NCBI taxonomy): domain Eukaryota; kingdom Metazoa; phylum Echinodermata; class Asteroidea; order Paxillosida; family Luidiidae; genus Luidia; species Luidia sarsii. The sequence continues at coordinate 13,525,857 of OX465105.1, forward strand.
GCTCAGGCTCAGGCTCAGGCTCAGGCTCAGACTCAGACTCAGACTTAGACTCAGGCTCAGACTCAGGCTCAGACTCAGGCTCAGGCTCAGACTTAGGTTCGGACGCAGGCTAGGCTTTGCGAACTCATGGCTCAGACTCAGGCTTGGGCTCTTGTGAAAATGAGCGTGGTGCAAGGTGATATCCCATTGGTTTGTTTGCCCCTCAAAATGACGGCCGGTGCCCCTCAACCCCACCCCCTCCTCCGCACTCGAGTGGAAAAATGATAACTTTTGGTCTTCCGATCCTTGCCTCACCAGACGCAGCAGTTGCACCCTCGCCTGACGGCACCGACGTGCAAGGAAGAAGACCATGAACCAGTCGAGTGCGAGGTGGTCGTTTCCAACTCCGAATACCTGGACTTCTTGGTCGCATCCATCGGGGATTTCATGGGTATGATTTCACAAACCTCTGTCCCAATAAAACAACGCTTAAAGGCCCAATACAACATTGGGAAGATCGGAAAAACATCGATGTCCACAGATTTCCTTCTTATTTACACAGATTGTAAATGGTCATGATAGAATCCTCATGTTGAAATCTTACGGTCTGGGATATGCTGTAATTCTCGAGAAATCTTCACTCAAAAAATCGACAAAATAGTTTCGCGCGAGTAATAAACTATTTATTACACTGCAGAACGGTGCGAAAACCGTGATGGTTTTTTTGCCTTTTTCTACTTTCTCAGATCACCATTTTGGAGCTAAAACCTTCGCAGTGTTTCTTTTTGTGAATGTTGAATGGTTTAACACACAAACTGTGACAATCTTTTGACCTTATCAATGTTGTATAGGACCTTAAAATAAAGTAAAATAAAATCATCAAATTGTGAGTCGTTTCAATTGCAGACCTTTTAAACAAATACAATTCTAATCTCAAAACAATCAGAGGGCTTGCCGTAAAGATTCAGGATGGGCCATACTCAAAAGCAGGGGTAAAATCTGTGTTTGTGATTGTATGATTTTAGGCCCCCTAATCATTTTTAGCAAAATGTTATTATAATTCTAATTCAGGGCGGTTTGGGGTTGATCAAGCACCTATAGACTAAAAGGGGTTTATTTTTTTGTTCGATCAATAATCATAATTATACCCGACCAAGATGAGAGTGCACCCCCTATGGTGTTCATTTCCTGGAAACCTCCAATTGTCTGCACTATTTTTTCTTTTGGCGGATTGATATTCTATACTTTCTTTTTCTATCCGCAGCCGCTCCGTGCATTGTGGTACTGGTGTACTTATTCGGCCGAAAGGGAGGCATGAGCATCTCGCTACTACTCGGCGGCTCTTTTATACTGTGCATCGTTGTCACGTTAGGCCAGTAAGTTCGTCACCAGTGTTGTAGGTCTCGAGACCCGGGGCTGGATTTCACCGCAATGCCTTACGATACATCGTAACTCAACTTAAGATGCATAATACCATCGTAAGTTGTGTTAGGCCGTATGGTTTCTTGTGCATCGCTCGTAATCGCTCGTAAGTTGCGATGTGTTTCATGAAATCGACTCCAGGTCTTGGTCTCGAGACGTTAGGGTTTTTTTTGCGGTCCGGTCTCGGTCTTGGTCTTATCAAAGTCTCAGCCTGGGGAGGCTGTTCTCGGTCTCAAAAGCTCTCAGTCTCAGTCTCGGACATGGAGGTCTCGACTTCAACACTGTTCTTTACTATACGGAGTCCCCGAATGGACAAGCGCAAGAAATAAAATTCCAATGACAGACCGAAACAATACGCTCAGATGTTGAAGTTTGGAAGAAATTAAAAAACAGAGGCTCTGTTCAAATGAAGGTCTATTCAAGTTTCCTTTGCTCTTTCATCAAATTGATAAAAAAAACCAATCGCTTTCCTTTGTATAATTAAGTGATAACGATTTGTTTCCCCATTTACTCAAGGATACCTCCAACGGCTTTCATCTTCCTCTCCCGTTCCCTTCTCATGGGAACCTACGGCGGACTGTTCCTGTACACGCTAGAGGCTTATCCAACGTCCACCCGGTCCATCGCTCTGGCCACGGGTCAGTTCTGGGCCAAAGTGGCCGGAGCGCTAACGCCCTTCATTGCCGAGGTATGTATAGCACAGCTTGTATAGCAGGATTTTTTAAAGGTCGACTGATGAAGCCCAAAAACTTGAAAATCATGATTTGACATTAAATAAAATTATGTTCATTGGTACATTATAGCCTAATCCCAGATCAAACATAATGTGTTTCAGGCTTATTAGAAGCTTTTTGTTTTAATGAGTTAAAATTATGCCCGTAGATATTGAGGGCGCTGTTCTTTACGTCACGGGATGAACGCAGATTTTGTTTTTCTCTCCCCGCGAAGGCCGTATAGACCCTTCTTACTGACGTCACGTTGCTACTAGAAACAGCGAGATCCGCCATCTTGGAGTACACACATACGCTTTCGCTCGCACGTTTGTGTTCCTCTAACGTTACGTACTTTTTAGTCATCATGGCGAATTCGAATGCTGCACGGTCGGCTTATTACAGTTCTCTCGACATTCTCGGCTTTATTGCTGAAATAGATCCGTACACAATTAACCCGCGACAACCATTTCGTCCATCTTTTAAGCGAAAGTGTTCGAGTTGCGTCACCTTCTCTTGTCAGTACAGCGGGTAAACGATAAAAATATTTCTTATCACGATCCTCCTGCTTTCACAGCCAAGGACAGCGCAAAAGTTAATCATCTTTCAACAAAACAAGTACCTCCAATCCATGATACAACCACGGTGGAATAAAAAGAGATTCCTCCATGGCACAACTAGTAATACTATAGTAAAAAGCAGTAGTAGTAGTATAGTACAACTACATTCAAAACTTGCCGCCGTGCATGTGGAGTTGTTTGTATGCACAGCTGACTTAGTAACGGCGGTGACGACGTGATCATGTGTGTAATCCAAGATGGCCGATAAACAAAACCGTGACGTTATCGAAGACGGTTCTATACCGTATAGGCCTACACTTACATAATCGGCGACGTTTCCTGACGCGTTCAATATAGGTGATGCACCTTTTTTGAGCGCGGCACCAGTCTTTTTCTCAGCGAAAAAACGTGAACCGACACGTCATCCATGCATCCCACAAGCTTTGTCTTCGGAATCAAATGAACTCTCCGTCGATAACAAAGATAGAGATGATTTTGTAGTTTTGTTCTCATGTTCAATGCAAAGAATCCAACTAGCAAACGCTGCAGAAAAGCCTGTTTCTTTACCTGTGACTCGGCTATACAAAACCCCCTTAGTGCGGATCAGTGAACCAGCGACCCCTGTTATGCACCACTGACTGATACCCGCTATTTTTTTCTGTGCGTTCTTTACCCATCTAGAGTTTCATCGTACACTCACCAGTGCACGCCATACTCATATACTTCTTCGTCTGTATACTGGGCTCCGTGTCCGTCTGTCTACTTCCGGTGGAGACGCAGGGTATGGGATCAAAGGTCAGTGACTTTTCATCTGCAAAACTGCCTCGGCGTAATAAAAATGTCTAAAATGCAAATCTCTGAGAATATGAGAGGGCCTGACGTTTCTATCCTAGCAGAAGCACAAACACAGAAGTGGAAAGTCAATACGGCACAGATTAGTTTCCTAATGGGGAAATTGATGAAATTCTTTTTTTAATACAAAATGTGGGAAACTGCTTACTCAGTGTGACCAAATAAGGTCCAGCTGGGATCGAGATGCCAGGCCCTCTATTTTTTCTTGAAACAAAAAATATTTGCTTATTCTCTTCCCATTCTGCCCCTATCTAGAAGGATTACAATGTAAAATTGTAAGCATTTTGAAAGAAATATTGCATTTTGAAAGAAATATTGCATTTTGAAAGAAATATTGCATTTTGAAAGAAATTTGGCATTATTTGAAAGAGATTTGGCATTTTGAAAGAGATTTGGCATTTTGAAAGAAATTTGGCATTTTGAAAGAAATTTGGCATTTTGAAAGAAATTTTGCATTATGACATTTTGCATTTTTAAAGACATTTTGCATTCAATCAGATAATTTATTGACCCATTTCATTCTCTGATACTTCCTTTGTCGCAGGAGGCATGAGTGTGACGTCATTGTCCAAGCGATGGATGGAGACTTCTAGCGTCAGGAGACTTTTTTAACGTTTACGAAATCACTCCCCCCCCCCAACCCACAAAAAGAAAAACCCGTCTCTTTTCTTGTATTTATGAATATTTTGGGCTGTCCCTGTGTCAGTTGACCTTTTTGGCATCGTGTAACCGCTCCAGCTTCTCAGTATTAAAAAGAAACATGTATGAATATAACCGAGGCTGGGCTGGCAGCGTAATATTTTTTACACGAAAGCCTGCGGCTTTTCGCTTTTTAAGTCAATTTAACGGCTGGTAAATGCGTCTAAGCTCACTCAAAAAAAACCCGCGGTAGATGTGTTTAGGGTTTAGGGTTAGGGGAAGCTTTTGTGCCAGAGGCTAGGGGAGTAAACCCTGAAATCAAATCCGGAGCTGGAGTCCCTAAGGCGGTCTGGTTCTGTACTCAACACCTTTCTGGCAACTCCTGCGCCGTCGCTGATCCCAAACGTACTGGCTTCGCCTTTCCTTTGGTTCCATCATCGACGAGAAGAGGGGGGATGTGCTGCATGGGCTACAGTCTTTCCTCCATAGAAACCTGCCCAGGCTGCGCGCACTGAAGAGGACACTCCTGCCTCGTCTCACAGCGTGGACACAACGCCGAGTTTGCCAGTCCTGTATCGGTCTGCACAGCCCACAGCAGACGGTGCTCGCACATCCATGATCTTGCGAGATTGAAGGAAGCCGATGAGTACGAGGATCGGAGGTTTAGTGCATGGAGGATCTCCTTATTCCTCCATGGTTAGATTTAGGGTTAGGGTTAGGGTTTGTGTTAGGGTTAGGGTTAGGGTTAGGGTTAGGGTTAGTGTTAGGGTTAGGGTTAGTGTTAGGGTTAGGGTTAGGGTTAGGGTTAGGGTTAGTGTTAGGGTTAGCCTACTATTTCCATCTACGCTGATCGGTGCAACGTGTGATGTAGGCCTACGGCAGCATGGCATGAACTTCCACATGCACAGCGCGTGCACACGTACAGTACATTCAGGCATGCATCGTCACAAGCGGAGTGAGAGTAGACGCATAACAAGCCGTTAAATTGACTGAAAAAGCGAAAAGCCACAGGCTTTCGTGTAAAAAAATTACGCGGGCGGGCAAAGACAAGTATTAAAATAGTCTGGTGCCTATTTTTATGTGAGCTGAAAATTCGTTTCGTTCACCACTGGGCAGTCGGGGAACATGACAAAGATGGCGGCACTCTGCTCGCGACTTTTTTCCCGTATTGCAAGCAAGTCAAACATTATTCCTGATTTTTCTCATGAATTGATTTTATTTACGTCGGGGAAAAAAATTGAAGAATTCGTGAATAATTCATGAAAATTTTTGTGCTCGCTTACCTGCGGGAACAAAATCGCACCCTGCACTAAGTTTAACTATAACGGGTCTCTAAAAAAAACATAAAGTATAGCTTTCTTTTGAAGAAGACTCATTATTAATATCGCAGTGGCTGTTGTTACGGCAGTCGTTCGTGTGGTTCCCTGACTTCACAGTATTTGTCAGGATGTTTAGCTCTTGGAACCAGACTATCAGCTAATAGACTGGCTCAACCAGCCTGCAATGCTGACGAAATACAATCAAGTCAGGGAACCACACGGACGACTGCCGTAACAACAGCCAGTGCGTATTAATATCGCCTCACTTTAATATAAAAGGAGGAAATTATTTTTACAAAATATTAAAAATGTGTATTCAAGAAAGCATGTCATTATTAATAAAATAGCTTTTCTTATTCTTAATATTTTTACACATTTTTGATGGAACTATTATACACCATCTTATCTGAAATAAGGGGAGCGTGCATGGCTTTTTTGCTATGATTGTTAAAACGGTATTTATCTGGGAGACTTTTCAATAAATGAAATGTTTTTGATTTGCACTGTATACAGATAACTTTGGGAGTCCAATTTCTTTTCCGAATAAATTATGAACCTCATCAATAACTATTGAATTGTGAAAATGTACATGTACAGCTAAAGTGGATTTCCTCAAAGCGGGACAAATAACAGCTTCGAAAAAAAGAAAGAACTTGAAGTGAGTAAGGAGTGATCGGTCATACTTCACACAAAATTAGGCCTATTATTCTATTTAATACTTTCGACCTGCGTGAATATGCTACGGTGTCTCAGAGAGGACGCGCAGTTTTGGAATAATAATTTGAGTTTCTTGGTGAAAATGGACAAATTAATACTTTTCCTTACAAAAACATTCGCTTTTTTCATGAAATTACTCCATCCCGAACAGTTTAAAAAAAGAAGAAGAAAATACCAACAATAGGGCCTACACAACAAACAATAATATTGCACACACGTAAAAGAAGGGTATAGGAGGGTGAGTGAGGAGTGGAAGGGAGATGGGAAGAGTAAAACAAATGGAAGATAGTAAATTTATGATAATTTATATGATTTTAATGTATGGCAAAATAATACAATTTGGTAAATTGACGGGAAACTATCAAATATCAACGGGATAACTCATTTTAAAAAGTCAATGTTGTTTGGAATGGAGCTCTTTTGAAATCGGATGGTCCTCCAACTAAACAAGTTAATAACGACAAGATGGACTGCGTTTCAAAAAATAAATCCTACCATTCAGACGGAGACGAGACCTGAGCCCAAGCCTGATATGATCCATGGATTCGAAAACCCTATGTGGGTGCAGACTGCAGAACAGTAAATCGAGCACCCATTGAGCACTCACTTTCAATCCAATTATTCCACACCCCAAAGTTGCTCAGTTCTTGTGGCTGTACTGAAAATTTCAGTTTGGATATTGATCTATTAGATTCTTTTCAATTGTTGTGCCCTTAGCGGATTAGATTTTTTGCTAATTAATTACCCCCAGAAAAAAACACCCCCAGAAAAATTATGTAGCCATTATCCAAGCCGAATTTCTGAAGGGATTTTGGGATGGACCCCTTCACTTTTACAGCCAAATAGGACCACATTTAAATACATTGGCCTAGTATGCTCAAAATTACACAAGATATAGAAGAGTGAACCTCCCAGGTTGTCCTAAGTTTCATTTATTCTACAATATATCAGTTAATTAGCCTCCAAGACCCCTTATGATAATCAGCTCGGTTAGTGCGCTGTAGGGTGCAGCATACTGATTCCATCCAAGATGGCTCCGCCGAGCTGATTATCATAAAGTGTGGACCCACACCCTTTTTTTTATAAATAAGGGGTCTTTGGAGGCTAATTAACTGATACATTGTAGAATAAGTAAAGCTTAAGACAACCTGGGAGTTCACTCTTCAACTTGGTATTTAATATGGACCATATCCGGCTTTAAACGTGGCCCTATTTGGCTGTAGTAATGGAGGTCCATCCCAAAATAAGTTGTAGAAATTCAGCTTGGACGACTACACATTTTTGGGGGTGTTTTTTTCTGGGGGATAATTAGCAAAAAAATGTAATTGGCTAAAGGCACACAAATTGAAAAGAATCTGAGAGATGAAGGCCCAAACAGAGAACTACAATTTTAAGAATAGCCACAAGAACTGAGAAACTTTTGGGTGTGGGATAATTCGCTTCGAAAGTGGGAATTTTTGTACAGTGTTCAATGGGAGCTCGATTTAGTGTTCTGCACCCATCTTCAAGGCGGAGTGCGCCCTCTGGTGTTCATAACTCCGGACGTGAAAGCCGTCGAGTGCTGGTCCTGTCATCAGCAGTGCTAGGCGCGGGATTGAAAATGAGCAGAAATCATGACCTTGTCCACGCAGCAGAGTGAGGAAGATTCTCAGTTTGTCCTCGTTGCCAAGGCTGACAACGCCAGGAATGTCTCCAACGTCCTGAAAGCGATACACTTCAAGGATAAGGAGGTACGAAATGTCACGTTAACTTCTCAAGTCCACAGCACCATGCTGATTACGCTCGCTCAAACTCTAAGTAGTCCGAGTAACTTGACCCGACAAGTCACCCTTTTTTATCGAAATTTGGAAATTGTCCAAGTTACTCGGACTAGTTCTAAGCATGTTCTACCTCTTTTAAGCACGGAGGATTTTGTTTGACTAAGTTAGTTGTGATTCAACAGTTACTGTATCTGCTGGAAGTGGAACCCATTTGGCTTTATAGGTGGTGTTTTGTGAATTTATGGTTTTTTTTCACACTTTTACGGTGAGAGTATGAAACTAAATCTTGTCAGACCTACACAGGTATTAACAATGTATGGATTTTTTTACCGGAAAAATCCCTTGACTATTCAACAGCTGGCGACTGTATTTGCCAGCGAGAATGGCCTGAAGGTGACAGTGGAGGATTCCAAGAGTGTCCAAGCCAATGCCTTCATCCAGTCAGGAGTCTTCCAAGACTATGTCATCAAGGAGCAGTCGGCCACCTTCATGGTCAACCTGACAATATTGCTGGTGAGTGAGGAGGGAGATAATACCCGTCCAAATTCTGTCAAAGTCACTCCTAGTCATGGGCCATTTACAAAATGAAGGCTTAAGGCCGCCGCACACGAGAGCTATCTGCTGAGCAAAAATTCTCTCGGTCGTTAGCTCAGCACGTAGCTCATGTGTGCGCTGAACTTTTAGTGAGATTTCTACCTCAAGAGGTTTGTTTGATTTTTTTCGTCTCTCGTGGATGAAAACTCATCGTGTGGGGCGACTTGAGCTACGTGCTGAGCACAAAAATCTGTTTTTGGAAGCCATCACATGAACAGAGCGTGCACTTTCATTTGGCCAGTTGTGATTTCTGTGCTCAGCACGTAGCTCAAGTCGTCGCACACGGTGAGCTACGTGCTGAGCTAACGACCTCGAGAGAATTTTTGCTCAGATAGCTTTCGTGTGTGGCGGCCTTTAGGCTCGGGCTTATGTTCCAGTCATTATTTCCCTCATCAGCTGTGTTAATGTCACAGGCATCTTAGAAACAAGCCCCAGTTTCTTGGTGAATACACTATCAAGACTTTATCAAGACAACAAACCTTCAACTTCAGTGACAAATCACAACCTGGATTTTCAGGTTTTGTCAGACAGAGACGAGGCCTGAGCCCGAGCCTGATCCATGGATTTGTAAAACACTGCGTCATGCTGCGTTATGCCAGCTCAAAATTATTTCTCACAGAAAAAGGTAACTTGAACCTGCCATGTTGCAATAAGAAAATGCTGAAAAACAAAAAGTCCCAGTGGCTTTTTCTTTTTAATACTGATCTTGTTGCCAAAGAGAAAATTTATGTACACTTGTTTTCAAGTCCACTTTGGGCTCGTGTTATATTTTTTCTGACATTTTTTTCTGACATATGTGACGTCTGTTTATTTCAAGGCCTGCTCTGAGTAGAGTTCATACTAAGTTTCCAATAAATTTTGAACAAAAATTACTTTTCATTGGGGATACCTAACTAAAATCAGCATCAAGCATGTTATTAGACAATCTACGCAAGAGTGGCTTCTGTTTACTGGATTTGCTCATCAAAATCTGGGTTTTTATTGTTTGCTTCTTTTGCCATCAGGAATGTCTGACCATATTTGGCACAGGTTCATCCAGCGTCACCCCTGCTCTGAAGATGTGTTATGGTGGTTATGGCACACCTTTACTTCTTATGTAAGTACCAATGCTGCTTACTGACTAGTATGATCAGAAATATATGTTAGGCTAGTTAGTCAAAGCCTTTGGGAAATGTTTGAGTTGGGTTGGGCTGGGATGGGTAGAGTTGAGTTGGGTTGGGATGGGTTGGGTTGGGTTGGGTTGGGTTGGGTTTGGACTTGGGATGGGTTGGTTGGGTTGGGTTGGGATGTGATGGGTTGGGTTGGGTTGGGTTGGGTTGGGTTGGGCTGGGTTGGGGTGGGCTGGGTTGGGGTGGGTTGGGTTGGGTTGGGTTGTGTTGGGATTGGTTGGGTTGGGTTGGGATGGGTTGTGTTGGGTTGGGTTGGGGTGGGTTGGGTTGGGTTGGGCTGGGTTGTGTTGGGTTGGGTTGGGATTGGCTGGGTTGGGCTGGGTTGGGCTGGGTTGGGTTGGGCTGGGTTGTGTTGGGTTGGGTTGGGATTGGTTGTGTTGGGTTGGGTTGGGTTGGGTTGGGTTGGGCTGGGTTGTGTTTGGATTTGATGGGATGTTTTGTGTTGATTTGGGCTAACTAGCCTGCAACACGGGTTGACAAATCTAAGCACTCTGCCCCCATTGGGTTGGAATGGGATGGGTTGGGTTGGGTTGGGTTGGGTTGGGTTGGGTTGGGCTGGGTTGTGTTGGGTTGGGTTGGGATTGGCTGGGTTGGGCTGGGTTGGGTTGGGCTGGGTTGGGCTGGGTTGTGTTGGGTTGGGTTGGGATTGGTTGTGTTGGGTTGGGTTGGGTTGGGCTGGGTTGTGTTTGGATTTGATGGGATGTTTTGTGTTGATTTGGGCTAACTAGCCTGCAACACGGGTTGACAAATCTAAGCACTCTGCCCCCATTGGGTTGGAATGGGATGGGTTGGGTTGGGTTGGGTTGGGTTGGGCTGGGTTGAGTTTGGATTTGATGGGTTGGTTTGTGTTGTGTCGGGCTGCCTAGCCTGCAACACGGGTTGACAAATCTAAGCACTCTGCCCCGTCTTCCAATCCTCAGGCTGGAGGAGAACGGAGTCGTCACTGACTGCAGCATCAAGACCATGGAGCCAGAGGAGACGCTGGACTTCAACTTCTGCGGGGCCAACGTCGTCAACAAGATTATCATGAAGGTGATTTCTTTACCCAAGGCACGAGGGATAGACGAGGCAGATGTCACTGCACATGGCCTACTTATGCCAAGCACCCTCCTAACCCTAACCCCCTAGTACTGTCTACTTGGAACCCTTCTCAATCCTTCCCAGTCCTCCAGTGTAAATTTGACAACCTTCCTCAATCCCCCACAATCCTCCCCAGTCCTCCAGTGTAAATTTGACAACCTTCCTCAATCCTCCACAATCATCCACAGTCCTCCAGTGTAAATTTTACAACCTTCCTCAATCCTCCACAATCATCCACAGTCCTCCAATGTAAATTTTACAACCTTCCTCAATCCTCCACAATCATCCACAGTCCTCCAGTGTAAATTTTACAACCTTCCTCAATCCTCCACAATCATCCACAGTCCTCCAGTGTAAATTTTACAACCTTCCTCAATCCTCCACAATCATCCACAGTCCTCCAGTGTAAATTTTACAACCTTCCTCAATCCTCCACAATCATCCACAGTCCTCCAGTGTAAATTTTACAACCTTCCTCAATCCTCCACAATCATCCACAGTCCTCCAATGTAAATTTTACAACCTTCCTCAATCCTCCACAATCATCCACAGTCCTCCAATGTAAATTTTACAACCTTCCTCAATCCTCCACAATCATCCACAGTCCTCCAATGTAAATTTGACAACCTTCCTCAATCCTCCACAATCCTCCCCAGTCCTCCATTGTAAATTTTCCAGCCTTCCTCAATCCTCCACAATCCTCCAGTGTAAATTTTACAGCCTTCCTCAATCCTCCACAGTCCTCCCCAGTCCTCCAGTGTAAATATGATAACCTTCCTCAAACCTCCAAGATCTCTTACTTGCCTCAATTCTCCACAATCCTCCAACACAACCCGGAGGATTATGGAGGATTGAGGAAGGTCCGGGTTTTAACAGAGAAAATACTGTTCGGGAAATTGTTCATATGTGGTTCGTAGAGCAACTTTGTTGCTGTTCTTGTCATAATTCCTGCCTCGATGATTTATTGAGATTTTTTTCACTTGGCAGTCTGAGTGTCTGAAGGACGCCTTTCAGGAGTTGGACATGACCAGTGAAGTACTGGAGATCCTCATGTCACCGGACAAGCCCTACTTCAGGCTGTCTACGTTTGGCAATGCTGGCAGTGCTCACGTGAGTGGCCCTTGTGTAATACAGTAGGTTGAGAGCTATTCTACGTACTCTTGGGCATGAGATCTTGAGGCAAAGTGAGGCCGCGTCCGAAACGGACATCTTGAGCTAGGTCTAGGATTTCCCCCGAATGGAAATCCACGGGATCTGGAAGCCCATTTTGGACACGGCCTAAGAGTCAAATCTCTAGTGCATAAGATGGTGAAATCTCGCTCGAGTGGCCTTTATCATGAAGTTAGAGTTCCAAATACCCTGGGGGATAAGATCTTGAAACAATCAAACCTTAGGGAAGCACTATCTGGGCTTCAGCCGGGTAGCTCATGAATAATTCAACAAAGTGACGTAGAAGTGAAGTGAATATCTTAATAGGTACATGTACACTGTACACTGTGCAGTATCATACGTCATAATGTTGAATTATTCATGATCTACCCGGCTGGGGCCCAGATATTGCTTCTCAAGTTGTTCATATACGTCATAATGTTGAATTATTCATGACCTGCCCTGCTGGAGCCCAGATAGTGCTTCCCCAAACCTTAAGGCCATACGATATTAAGATCGTTAGAGCTTAATGGCCCTAGAGCCAATTCATATACTACAGGGTATAAGCAAAGCAAAGTTATAATGAGATTTCTAAGGCATACGAATCTCACCTGATTGGAATTAATCTTCAGCGTGGAGGTATACCAGGTACTGTATGCTAAGTAATATCTCTATCTCCCAAATGATATACGGTATGCCAACCTCTCAATTCTCAGTGCAGGGAAAACACAGGTTGGAGTTCCTTGTTAAAGTTGAAGCTTTGGATTCTTTTTCAATATGCAGTGTAACATTGAAAAACTAAGCCAATGGTACTCCTGTTCTCATGCCTTGTACTTTAAAATGGACTATAGAAAGAAAGACAAAGCCAGAGCCTAAGCCTAAGCCGGGTTTTGGAACAGGCCCATGGTGTCATCGTAAACTTCCATACGCATAGATATATAGGGATATAAAGTATTTTGGAAATTGTTTCAGAAGCATTCAGTTCCTGATCAGATTGGGCCGTCGCTATTTGCTCATTGTTCTTTTCTCTTTCAGTCGGATTTCCCGAAAGATTCGGACCTGGTGGAATCCTTCCAGTGCACACAGACCCAGACAAACAGGTATGTAGCGGTTCACAAGCTTAGATTGAAATATCTAAAAAAAGGAAAGAATATTATTGTATTGACTTATCACTGTTACAAAATGTCTGAATCTGAAGCAAGTATATCAAAGGAAAAGCCAACTGTACATACTAATTCCTGCTGTTTCACATTGCTCTTGTTATATACTGTACATCAAACCACCTTGTACATGTACTTGTGCACCCACGTAATGCAGATACATTGACATCAGCTGTTGGCAGTCCAATAAGTTACTGTACACAAATTTGGCCTTTAAGTGTTTTCTTTGTGTAATGGAAAATAGTCGTGTACATGCCGAAGACTCCATCACCTTTGTGTTTCACACAGCTGCCAACCAAATTAGGAATACTTCTGCTAAAAAAGAGGACTCACAGAGCAAACTACATAGGACTACATGTGTATTTCCAAGCAAACAATCGGAATCTGTTGTCAAGAGCTTGTAAAAAGTGATACATTTGTAACAAAGAAGAGGAAGGATTCCTCCAAAATAGGAATGGTTGGCAGCTATGGTTTAAGCCCTCCGAAACTTTGCACTTGCACAATTGGGTATCTGTAGTAAGATTATTTGCGACGGATTGGAAGCCTTTGTGAGGTTGATTTCCGAGGTAGGTTGATTTCATGAGAGGCCAGTGCAGTAATGAAATGCAAGAGGATGGACGATAAACGTCAGTCCACAATTCTTTGAGTTACATTGGATCCTGTAACATTGAACCCACCTCATGTCATGCATCAGGTAATAGGATCTGAATTACCAGTCCCAGAGGGTATACCCTCACTGAATGGCATTCTCACTGGCACAAAGTCATATCACTGTACATCTGGGCATTCCATCGTCCCTTTACATTGGATCATGTGGCTTAGTGAAATCAGACCCCACCCCTTGATCTGTAGCAGTCTACAGGATCAGGTAACAGTACAATGGCACTGAGCATACAGCTATTGACATGCCCAGAAAGGCAAACCTTGTGAATTGCATCTTTACTGACGCAAGGATTATAGTATATTCAGTGCGATCTATCATACTTTGAATTGCAATGGATGCAGGGGTGGATTTCACGAAACTCATTGTAACTCACGGCCGTGACTCATTACTGAGTCACTCTCAATGTGTCACGGCCAATCGTAAGATGATGAGTGAAGCACAGAAAGGGAATAGATCATTTGCACCGGCAGCCATCTTTGTGGCCTTCTAGTGTCATTAAAATTCAGTGTCAATGCAGGTACAAAGAGTGCACTCTTGCCTATCAAAGAGGAACAAAGAGCAAAGACTAGGCCCCAAAGATGGCTGCCGGTGCAACTGAGCTATACAACCTATTGCAACAACTACAATGGACTACCTGTAAGTGCCAGTCTAGTTACAGTGGATCCTGTGAGATATAACACCCGCAAGGCCACCACTGTAAAATTTGGAATATAAGTTGCAGCTTATACATGTACGTTGATTTTGCCCATAACTAAGCTTACTATGGCTTAGAAACCAGGTGGCTTATACACTTGAAGAATAAAATTGACATGAAACATGTACATGTATAGGACAATTCTTTTTGACCAGAAAAAGAGAAATATCAATTATTACCTGACATGCCTGAGGCAATTTCTTAAGGAAACCAACACTCTGACAAAACAATCTTCTCCCGGAAATTTTGCAGCGCTGCAGCTTATACTCCAGTCTCCAGTCGGCTGAATTTCCGAACATTCAAAAATCTGATAAAACAACACTGTCCATCTCCCACCCTGGGATCCACACAGGTACAAGCTGACCCTCCTGAAGCCAACGGTCAAGGCTCTCATGTCCTCCACCAAGGTCTCCATCCGGGCGGACAACCGGGGCTTCCTCTCCCTCCAGTACATGATCCGCAATGAGGACGGACAGATCTGCTTCGTTGAGTACTACGTGAGTAGACGGCCCACGAGTTTCTTGACTTTCTTTTTGGGGGACCCTGAGTTGGCAAGTGTTACTACCATAAACTGTAAGCTCGGGTGGTAAGAGCACTGATACGTTAAAGGCCCTATACAACATTGGTAAAGGTCAAAAGATTGCCACAGTTTGTGTGTTAAACCATTATATATATTCAAAAGAAATAAATACTGCGAAGTTTTTAGCTCAAATGGTAACCTGATAAAGTAGAAAAAGGCAAAAAAACGTCACGATTTTCGCACCGTTCTGTAGTGTAAGAAATACCGGTAGTTATTATTCACGAGTTTATTACTCAATGTTTAAGTGAAGAGTTCTCGAAAAGTACAGCATCCAAGATGAAAGATTTCAATATGAGGATTCTATCATGACCATCTACAAACTGTGTAAATTAGTTAGGAAATCTGAGGGCATCAATGTTTTCCGATCTTCCCAATGTTGTATTGGGCCTTTAAATTACAGTTCTTGGGTTCACGTCCGTGTGCAGTCAAATTTTCTTTGCCATCATTCAAGCTTGTTTCAAAAGTTCCGAGTCAGTTTTTCCTTTATTTGTTTGATTTTATACAGAAAGTGATAGGAAATTACTAAACGAAGATTCAAATCTGTGCTTATTAAATTTCTTAAAATTGCGTGATTTTTGGCAGACCCTTTTCTTCAAAATGTGGAATTCGGGATGAATTCTGTACTGAGGCGACTACAGTTGAATTGTTGTTTTTCTCAGGAGTTTGGCAGTTGCAAATCAAGAACAGTCCACTGCAGGCAGGAAATTGTGTACGGCCTTTGAGTCCATGGCCTTGTTTTTCCGATACACAAAAGTTTAAGGACCCCGACATTTCCATCTTAGCAGGCCCTTTCTGGTGAAGATCTCGTTTGAGGACAAAAATAAAGTCTGGCCTAAAATGTTTGAGAAACTCAGACGGTGTGGAGATGCAGTGATCGTCACTCTGAATTTGTCTGTTGGTGCCTTGTTTTCTCCAGTGTGCCCCGGACGAGGAAGACGACAACGCAGACTACAACTGAAACTTCTGGCCTTCAGTTGGGTCGGCTGACTATTCAGCCACTGCAGAGGATTGAAGACTTTGTAACATTGGAGGATCAGCGCTCCGGGAGCCTGAAGACTTTTGGTTGCGCTACACAGTCAAGTGCTCTCCTTCAACGATCTAAAGGCAGGTCCTCGAGAGTCAGGCAAGTGGGCTGAGCGTTTGTGGGTCTGTGTCCAAAGAGGCCGGAGGGATTTGTAGATGAAACATTCCTGGCACCAGCAGCTGGAATCAGTAGCAACAGCAGCAGCAGCAGCAGCAGCAAGTGACTTGCCTCAGCGGCGGCGCGGCTCCTTGACCTGCACCACGTAGCGCTGCGCCACTTTGAGTGCCGGCGAGTAGCCGTCGGCGTAGGAGTTGTCCTCAAACAGCACGCTGTAGTCGTCCATGGGCTGCGTGCGAGAGGAGAGAGACGGAAAGATTGAAAGGAAGGCTAGCACGCTGTTGCAATATAACCACTCTGTGCCGGGACCTCCTGACTTTGGAGCGCTGGTAGTATAGTCCAAAACAAACCCCCCGACATGAGAGCAGACGTTGCAACCGCAGGTCTCTGGTTTTGGGGGTGTCAGGTTCGAATCCATACTCACCCCTTCTGGTGGTGCATCAATCAGTGCTCTGTAGAAGCAGGTAGTCTGGGGATACAGTGCCATCACCAGCTGCAATGATAACAAGAAAAACCCTTTGGATTATAATAGACTCACTAGTCTGACCAGCCCGGCTGGCATAGACTGACATACATGTAGATAGTGGCCAGTGTCCCAAGATGGGGAGATAGGCGCATTAAAGTGAGTGAGTACTATCTCGCATCACTGAAAGGATTTCAGGTAACCAAATACATTTTCCTGAAATGACTTTACCAACGATAGACCTTTCTCTAAAATGACTTTACCAATCTCAAACGTTAGAGGGCCTGTTGAGAATTATGTATTGCAGGTCATTTAAGTCAGGGAGCAGTTTGTAACAGTTTTTGTATTGACTTTACCAATGATAGACCTTTCTCTAAAATGACTTCACCAATGATAAGACCTTCACCTTTGATATATTTCTTTTGTTAGATTGAATGGCATATGTTACCGTGCCCTTCTTGAAGAGAGCTTCTGGGTTGGTCTCTGGGTTGGCCTTCATGAGGGGCAGGGGAACTATTCGCCTCTTGGACAGGAGATGGCGCCTGCAGAAAAAAGACAAGAAAAAGAATTTCACTGCACAAGTCCAAACTATTACCATGAGGCTTTAACTGTTTCATACTGGGGTTGGAATAACAGACAGTTCCACGCAGCTCAAAACTGATCACTGATCCACAAACAGGGATTTTCAGTTGTGCTGTGCGGCACAAGATTGGCATGTCCCACAGCCCAATGGTCATGGGTCAGGCAGTGGAATACCACCCACTATCTTCACCACAAACTGTAGGGTAGGTTGGGGCTGACCACCTCGAACATTTGACTGCCTGGAGTGGAGGCTAGTCTGCGGTGAGAGGCTATCAGTACAGGGGCTACTTGGACACAGTGTACACACTTAGTCACGCTACGCTCCATTGACGATGCAAAATGGGCCCTTTTTTTGAAATGGATAATTTAACATTTTTAATTCAAAATTTAAATTTAAAATGGATAATTCCGATGTCCGAATTGTGCCAGGTTTGACTCACTTGAACACATACATGTAGTATACTCTTATTGACTTATTTCATAGATATCTATTGTTCCCCCGATTGTTTTTGTGAGTTGAAAATGTCACGGTTATGGGCACTGGAAATGGGCCCGGCACGAAGCGGTTATAAAGCCCCTACGCTTAGCTTACTCTTTGCCCTCCTCATCGATGTCGTCCACCTCGTATTTGTTGGTGGCCGGATTGAAGGACACCACCTCGGCCAGGATCCAGTTCTCGTCTCCGTCGCTGCCCTTGACCCTGGCGGCTACCTTGTCCCCAGGCTTGGCCAGGTAGTTGTTCTCGGCGGGAATGGCTCCGCACAGAGGCGGCGGGCTGTAGGGGGAAGGGGGAGGGGAGGGATAGCAAAGATAGGTGACTACTTAGGAAGGCTCCCTGACCTATGGGATGGATAGCCCGAGTGGAGAGAACACTGGTATATAGCCCAGAGGTTTCAAGTTGAGAGAACGTAAGCCTTGCCGCACTGGACTTTTTTGGGGGAAACTAACCGGGCAAATGGGTAACTTGACCATTTTAAGTCCAGTGTGGACAGCCCAGGAAGTTTTCCTCTTGGGTAATTAAGCCAACTGGAATGGCTTCTGCCTGGTTAAATTGACCAGGTCAGTTTCACCAAGTCGACGTCTATTAATGCATTTGTGTTAGCCAGTTTCACCCGTCATTGTGGTTATCTAAGTGCGGTCGGAGGATTTACCCATGGTCTTGTTAAAAGAAAAGGTCCAGTGCGAACACGGCTTTAGTATGTCATAGTACCATCCATCCTGTCGGCTGTCTATCTGTTCGGTCGTCAGCACAACATGTTTTACTTCACTTTCCCAATGGTTCTTGACTGTTGTGTACATTTGCACTGACACAAGTTTGATAAGCAATCTCTCTTCTCTTACATGCATCTGCTGGGTAGCCGGAACAATGATGTTTATATTATTGTTAGAAAATAAAACAGTTTTGTAATGTTGAGAATTTTGAATGCAGTACTCGGTCATAACTGATTCAGTTTCCTTCATGGATGATGTTTTTGTTTGATGTTTCAAAAGGGGGCTGCAGTGAGCCATGACAGCATTGCTGTTCTACATGTAGCTCTTAAATTGTGTAAGAAAATAATCTGGTGACAGGTCGTCCAGTGCATTCACACTGCATAAGACCGACACTGAAAACACTCGAACTGTAGTCCACGGTCTAGAGGCTATTCCACCTTCCCTGACCTCTTCCCCCACACTGTGATCTCTTCCCCACCCCGACCTCTCCTCCACGCTGTCCTCTCCCCAACCCCTGACCCTTTCCCAGTCCCCCACCCACCTCTCCACCACCCTGTCATCTTCCCACCCTGTCCTCTCCCCAACCCCTCACCCTTTCCCCAGTCACCCACCTCTCCCCCACCCTGTCCTCTCCCCAACCCCTGACCCTTTCCCAGTCCCCCACCCACCTCTCCCCCACCCTGTCCTGTCCCCCAACCCCTGACCCTTTCCCAGTCCCCCACCCACCTCTTCTCTCCCCCAACCCCCGACCCTTTTCCAGTCCCCCACCCACCTCTCCCCTACCCTGTCCTCTCCCCCAACCCCTGACCCTTTCCCAGTCCCCCACCCACCTCTCCCCTACCCTGTCCTCTCCCCCAACCCCTGACCCTTTCCCAGTGCCCCACCCACCTCTCCCCTACCCTGTCCTCTCCCCAACCCCTGACCCTTTCCCAGTCCCCCACCCACCTCTCCCCTACCCTGTCCTCTCCCCCAACCCCTGACCCTTTCCCAGTGCCCCACCCACCTCTCCCCTACCCTGTCCTCTCCCCAACCCCTGACCCTTTCCCAGTCCCCCACCCACCTCTCCCCTACCCTGTCCTCTCCCCAACCCCTGACCCTTTCCCAGTCCCCCACCCACCTCTCCCCTACCCTGTCCTCTCCTCCACCCTGTCCTCTCCCCAACCCCTGACCCTTTCCCAGTGCCCCACCCACCTCTCCCCTACCCTGTCCTCTCCCACAACCCCTGACCCTTTCCCAGTGCCCCACCCACCTCTCCCCTACCCTGTCCTCTCCTCCAACCCCTGACCCTTTCCCAGTGCCCCACCCACCTCTCCCCTACCCTGTCCTCTCCCCAACCCCTGACCCTTTCCCAGTCCCCACCCACCTCTCCCCTACCCTGTCCTCTCCCCCAACCCCTGACCCTTTCCCAGTGCCCCACCCACCTCTCCCCTACCCTGTCCTCTCCCCTAACCCCTGACCCTTTCCCAGTCCCCCACCCACCTCTCCCCTACCCTGTCCTCTCCCCAACCCCTGACCCTTTCCAGTGCCCCACCCACCTCTCCCCTACCCTGTCCTCTCCCCCAACCCCTGACCCTTTCCCAGTCCCCCACCCACCTCTCCCCTACCCTGTCCTCTCCCCCAACCCCTGACCCTTTCCCAGTGCCCCACCCACCTCTCCCCTACCCTGTCCTCTCCCCCAACCCCTGACCCTTTCCCAGTCCCCCACCCACCTCTCCCCTACCCTGTCCTCTCCCCCAACCCCTGACCCTTTCCCAGTGCCCCACCCACCTCTCCCCTACCCTGTCCTCTCCCCCAACCCCTGACCCTTTCCCAGTGCCCCACCCACCTCTCCCCTACCCTGTCCTCTCCCCAACCCCTTACCCTTTTCCAGTCCCCCATTCACCTCTCCCCCACCTCTCCCCCACCCTATCCTCTCCCCCAACCCCTGCCCCTTTCCCAGTCTCCCACCCACCTCTCCCCCACCCTGTCCTCTCCCCCAATCCTTCCACCTTTCCAACTCATCCAAGTTCCCCACCCACCCCTCCCCACTGTCATCTTCCCACCCTCTCCTCTCCCCTGACCCTTTCTCCAGTCCCCCACCCACCTCTTCCCCACCCTGTTCTCTCCCCCAACCCTTCCTAAGTTCCCCACCCACCTCTCCCCACCATCATCTTCCCACCCTCTCCTCTCCCCTGACCCTTTCCCAGTCTCCCACCCACCTCTCCCCCACCCTGTCCTCTCCCCCAATCCTTCCACCTTTCCAACTCATCCAAGTTCCCCACCCACCCCTCCCCACTGTCATCTTCCCACCCTCTCCTCTCCCCTGACCCTTTCTCCAGTCCCCCACCCACCTCTTCCCCACCCTGTTCTCTCCCCCAACCCTTCCTAAGTTCCCCACCCACCTCTCCCCACCATCATCTTCCCACCCTCTCCTCTCCCCTGACCCTTTCCCAGTCCCCCACCCACCTCTCCCCTACCCTGTCCTCTCCCCCAACCCCTGACCCTTTCCCAGTGCCCCACCCACCTCTCCCCTACCCTGTCCTCTCCCCCAACCCCTGACCCTTTCCCAGTGCCCCACCCACCTCTCCCCTACCCTGTCCTCTCCCCAACCCCTTACCCTTTTCCAGTCCCCCATTCACCTCTCCCCCACCTCTCCCCCACCCTATCCTCTCCCCCAACCCCTGCCCCTTTCCCAGTCTCCCACCCACCTCTCCCCCACCCTGTCCTCTCCCCCAATCCTTCCACCTTTCCAACTCATCCAAGTTCCCCACCCACCCCTCCCCACTGTCATCTTCCCACCCTCTCCTCTCCCCTGACCCTTTCTCCAGTCCCCCACCCACCTCTTCCCCACCCTGTTCTCTCCCCCAACCCTTCCTAAGTTCCCCACCCACCTCTCCCCACCATCATCTTCCCACCCTCTCCTCTCCCCTGACCCTTTCCCAGTCCCCCACCCACCTCTTCCCCACCCTGTTCTCTCCCCCAACCCTTCCTAAGTTCCCCACCCACCTCTCCCCACCATCATCTTCCCACCCTCTCCTCTCCCCTGACCCTTTCCCAGTCCCCCACCCACCTCTCTCCCGGCCGTCCGATCCACAGTGGCAGTGTCAGTGCAGCCTGCTGCAGCATGGTCATCAGCACGCCGCGCCGCATGGTCTTGCGGGGCCCGTCGGCGTCCGTGTACAGCCCGGCATTCTTGGCCTGCAGTCGCTGCTCGTTACGCACCGCCTTGATGTCGGCGATCTTCTTCAGGGCCTTCCGGAGAATTCTGCAACGAACGGAGAGACAGTGGAGACGGGGGTTATAGACAAAACAGCAGGCGAGTAACGATGGCCGTCTTAGTCTAACTGATAAATACTAACAACAAGGATATGATTCCAGGCTACTCATGGAAGAAGCAAGGCAAGGGTGGTTTGCCATGACACCGTGTGAAATTATCGCTTGGGCAGTTTCTATAGGTGCTATTGTTTTCGTGTACACTTTTATCAAGCATGATTGTGACCCCTGACTGCAAGTTTTGGAAAGGTATAAGGTGGGCTGCCTCACAGTTAAATGGGCAGGGGAAACCCTGTGGTGCAGTGTTAGAGATATCAAGACCTGGGCTGGATTTCACAAAGACTTGCGATGCATCGTATCACAACTTACGATGGATAACCCATCGTAAGTTGTGATACACCGGTAGGGTTTCTGTGCATTGCTCATCTTCTTGCGATTGATCGTAAGTCACGACGAGTTTGGTGAAATCAACCCAAGGTCTCAGTCTCAAAAACTTTTCGGAGGTCGTGGTCCGAGTCTTATCCTATGAGAGTCTCGTTCTCGGGAGAGCTGGTCCAAGTCTTGGGTCTCGGTCTCGAATGCCCTTGGTCTCGGACACAAATGTCTGGACTACAACGCTGATGTTGTTCCCCCTTCCTGAAGACGGACAGAGCACACTGTCTAAAAATGTCGAGTGAAACCCTCTGGTTCTTTATCAGAACCACACTCACCTCACAAAAGAGATTCTTTGTACATGGTGCCAATGCAAACCGACTCTTTATTAACCCTAACACTTTGCACCTCCCGCACAGGACACACACTGTATACCGCAATTTACCACAGTGCCCACAGGGGTGTAGGCTCACATACCACAGGTCGCCACAAAAACCCCGCTGTGGAATGTCCCGATGCATCCCTTCTCCTCCCACAGGAAAACCCATGTGTGGTTAATTGTGGTTTCAATGCCGGTTGGGGTTAACACAGTGTGAATGCAAAGCACAGTGGCAGTGTGTAAAACCTACTCGGCTTCGCTCTCGGCCTCGGCCACGGCCGACTGGTAGAGAGTGCGGAGCTTGGACTTGAAGTAGGGCGAGATCTTGGCCTCGGTCTGCATGCGCTCGTGCGTCTTGTTGATGGTGACCAGCGTCTGCTCACTCTTGGCCCGCTCCACCTGCGTCTCCTTGACCATCCGGTGCAGCTCCCTCAGCATGTCCTGGATGGAGGCACCGGCATCCGTGATGGCGGCGTGGGCCTGCCCCAAGGATGGGGGCAGGGTGGGGGGAAGAGAGGAGAGGAGTGGAGAGGAGAGGAGAGGAGAGGAGAGGTGAGAAAGGGAGAGGAGAGGAGAGGAGAGGAGAGGAGAGGAGAGGAGAGGAGAGGAGAGGAGAGGAGAGGAGAGGAGAGGAGAGGAGAGGAGAGGAGAGGAGAGGAGAGGAGAGGAGAGGAGAGGAGAGGAGAGGAGAGGAGAGGTGAGAAAGGGAGAGGAGAGGAGAGGAGAGGACAGGACAGGACAAGAGAGGAGAGGAGAGGAGAGGAGGGAGAGGAGAGGAGAGGAGAGGAGAGGAGAGGAGAGGAGAGGAGAGGAGAGGAGAGGAGAGGAGAGGAGAGGAGGGGAGGGGAGGGGAAGGGAGAGGAGAGGAGAGGAGAGGAGAGGAGAGGAGAGGAGAGGAGAGGAGAGGAGAGGAGAGGAGAGGAGGGGAGGGGAGAGGAGGGGAAGGGAGAGGAGAGGAGAGGAGAGGAGAGGAGAGGAGAGGAGAGGAGAGGAGAGGAGAGGAGAGGAGAGGAGAGGAGAGGAGAGGAGAGGAGAGGAGAGGAGAGGAGAGGAGAGGAGAGGAGAGGAGAGGAGAGGAGAGAAAGGGAGAGGAGAGGAAGGGAGAGGAGAGGAAGGGAGAGGAGAGGAGAGGGGAGGGGAGGGGAGAGGGGAGGGGAGGGGAGGGCAGGGCAGGGCAGGGGAGGGGAGAGGAGAGGAGAGGAAGGGAGAGGAGAGGCAAGGCAAGGAGAGGATAGGGGAAGAGGAGAGGCGAGGATAGAGGAAGAGAGGAGAGGCGAGGCGAGGAGAGGAGAGGCGAGGGGAGAGAAGAGGAGAGGGTAGGGGAGGAGAGAAGGGGAGAGGGCAGAGAGGAGAAAGAAGAGGAGAGGAGAGAAGGAAAGAGAGGAGACAGGGAAGTGGAGAGGCTCAGGAGGGAAAGGAAAGGAGGGAGAGGGCAGAGGGTATGGAAGAAGAGAGGAGGGTTTGGTAGACAGGAAACAAAATTGTCAGCAATCACTTTGATCTAATACTTTGCTCTTTGAAGTAATAATTTGTTTTTTAAGTAAAAAGGTGCTCTTTGAAGAAAAACCTTTAACCAATACTTCAAATGGTATATCAACAAAATTTTGGGTTCTTCAACAAGACTTTTTCCAACTAGATGTATAGTTAAACACTATGCTCAGTGCTTTGCCTGATTGCCTGCTGACAAAATCCAGGCAGCACGGCAAAAACTAAGAATCTAACGGAGAGAGGGGCTCTTTTTTTCTCTCCGCTCGACTTACTTGGGCTGCTGGTGACCCGGTGCCAGTTACAGCCGCTGTCGTCTTCTCTGCCGCTGTCACAGTTGCCGTCGGCGTTGCTGCTGTAGACAATTTCTCGCTCTTCTCAGCACCTGCGGGCGTCGCAGCCGCAGCAGGGCCTGGCATGGCGTTGGAGGGAACGGATTTGGCACGCCGCATCACTCACACATTGGGGGCTTTCCCTGGAAGATTGAAGACAACGATGAAGAAAACTTGGGGTTCTATGTCCGTTTGAATGTCAGCTCATAGGGGATTTCTGCCCACACACAAATCTACCGTGGGGCTTTTTAAAGTTTGCCAACAGAGGGCGCTAGATAACCTTGATGGTCAGTGCACTGAGTGAGGCATCTCAGACATTTCCTGTGTTTACGTGTACTGTGTAGTGATTAGTGAAATCTGTGATTCTCACTGAATCCAAAAGTCAGTGAGTAGGACGGTGGTACGGGTGTTTTGGAGGGTAAATCTGGGGATTTGGGTCGGGAAGTCGAAACATTTGAGAGGTACAGTAGTTTTTGGCATATGCCAATATGGAAAAGGTTGGACCCTAGGCTAAATTTGGAAAAAAGGGTGACTTGTATAAAGTTGTAGGGTCCAAGTTACTCGGACTAATCTAAGGGCTGGATGGCTGGCAGAAATTTGAAGAAAAAAACAGTTTTCCAAGGAAATCACAATGGTTCATGCATCCCAATTTTCACTCGCTAGTAAAACTAAAACTAAATAAAAGTACATCAAATGAACAGAGCTAATGAATCATATGGTCCTCTTGCCCAAATCAAGGTAATAGACTCACCTGTATGTAACAATGCATACAGCAAGGAAACATTATAAATAATCATAAAATGCATAATCAATCACGCTACCGTAACTTGACATCAAACTCTTGAACTACCCAGAATTGCGTGTCCAACACCGACACGACTGAATAGTAAAATACGTACACGTGCATCGATTCAAACAGTTACTCCGAGTTACAGTCTATGCCTCCGCCCAAGATTGGTTACAAAGGTTCCAGCGGAATCCAGCTCACAGGTGCCCAATTCAACTTGCCAGGTCACAAAACAGGCTTGTTTTTGCTCGCCAGACGACAGGCTTCCCTTTGTAGAGCCTCAAGTAAACAACGGGCTGAGCGTACGATTGTTATAACATGTACATAAAAAAGAGCAGGCGACCTACTTCAATATAATGAAAGTCGCACGATCGTCTTATGGAAAATAAACTTTTGGGAGTCTGGGCACTTGACTTGACCCAAATCGTCAACCTCGTCGATTTGCGAGCGATCCCATTCTATCGTTCACGCATTAGCGAGCAAGGATAGTGCCCACAATTGGCAAACTGGGAACGAAATGGATCCAGTGGCAGTGGTGTGACTTATGGAATACAATGCACATGACTGTACACGCAAGCTGCTATGCTAGGATGCTGTGTGTACGGATACGGTACACATGCCGAGACATCGTTCTATGCAGTTGTGTACCAAAGATCCTATAGCGCGCGAAGCGCGCAAGATAGCCAACTCTGCTCAAAAGGTGAAGTCGCTCAGCGGCCATTTTTAGTAAGCAGCTGAGTCCTCTGTATCTGTCGTCTGCTATCGGGGTTCTGAAAGTGAAGCGGGAAAGTCACAAACAGTGACAAAGATACAACATTAACCCTCAAAGAGCCGAGTTATTTTGACCATCTCACAGCCGGGGGGGGGGCGGATTCTGCCCCCTCCCTCAGATCTCGGTCGTTCAGTGATGGATTGAAAGGATATTTGGCAGGCTAGTAGGGAATTAAATAATGAACATTTGTGTAAAATTTCATTTGAAAAGAATTATGTTTGGTTTAATTATAGCTCATAAATTATTCATGATTCCATTTTGGGGGCTTTTTTCATGTTTTCATTGTTTTTATTGAATTTCCACAATTTGCATAAATTTGACAATGATAATGAAACACGAAGAACCAATAATAATATTGAATACACCAATATTAATGAGCTAATAATATTAAGAATTCCTAAAAAGAAATACCCTATGCAGTATGCACCTTTTATGCTTTTATGTAGTGTAAGTCAATGGAAAAATTTCCGTCAAGCTATATACCATGGCCCTGGAAAATGTTCGTTGTCAGAGAACGGCACCTCCAATTTTAACCAAATTGGTGTCAAAATGTGCCTAAGAAGATCGCCAAAAAAGTCCTAAAGCCTTAACACGCAGACAAAAAATAACTGAGACGCTATAAAAAATAAATAAAGGGGGCGGAATCCGCCAAGTACAAGAATACAAGAAATTGTTGCTGGTTTTTCACTCTCTGTCTTGTGCTGCGCCACAATATAATAACAGCTTACTAAAGTATTACAAACCCGATAGATGTCTCAGAGCATCAGATACTTATCTGTTTGCAGTCCCACACGTCCATAATCTATGGGGTGAGCGTGCTTTCTCCCATGCTGGTCCTACCCTGTGGAATGTTCTTTCTCAGGTCCGTAGTATGTCCTCCATATCGGATTTCAAATCCTCTCTCAAAACATATTTGTTCGATCATAGTTTTCCTATTTAATGGTATATGTAGTCTTTTTCTTTGATTCTGTATAATATTGTTTAGCGCCTTGATCGTCTTTCCAGACGGATTCTGGCGCTCTAGAAATGTCCATTAATATTGTTATTATTATGTGTTGTGACCACGCGATGGAGCGCACGCGTTAAAAAGACGCCTGTGATATCGCAAGAGTGGGCTATCTTGCGCGCTTCGCGCGCCATCGGATCTGTGCTGCGCACTGACACGGCATGGATATAACGCATGAAGGCTAGGGGGCTTCGAGTTCGTCCGTGGCAACATTATCTAGTTAATAAATCTGATCCATTTTTTGCCCTACCCTCCACCACCTCGCATTAGCACTCCCCATCCTATGCATCCTATGCAGTCGACTCCAGACACCGAGTTCCGCATCACAGCAACCATGGGTCTGCTCCTGGCCATCGTCGGAACCGTGTTTTTCCCTTCCGTCTACCTCGCTCTCCGGGCTCTTTTGAGGGGATGCACCGGCCACTTTGTCAACTCGGCCGAAATTGTGGCCCTGGTCGCCATGAGGTGTGTACTTTTTTGGGGGGAGAGCTTTCCTCTGTTATTTTTGGGGGCCACGTACGCTAGACTTTACTGGTGTCCATTTCGTGTGATATAAAAAGTGTTCGGCGAGTTTTTCTATTGTTTGTTTAACCTTGGGCTGTAATGGCAGGTTGGCTAATGACAGTGCAGTGAACAAAACTGCACGCGGAACAGTTACACTTACAGTGTGAAAATGTATTGTTAGGCATTACTGTAGCTTGTATTGTAAAGAAATGAAAAAACTGTGGGTCTTTTAAACTTTTATCGACGATTGTCAGACATGTAATGTTTCTTGATTTTGAGTATTTATTTAGTTTTGCTAGTTCTAGCAGCTCTGGATCTGAGTAGCAGTATTTTGTCTTCTCCTTCAGAAACGTGTCAGGCATTTTACTGGTTTTAGTTTTGGCAGATTATATTCACTTGGCAAAGGTATTCTTCCCACAGTTGTCATTACATCATGTTTATAAATTATAAACAATGTATGCTCTATAATCTGACGTTGGCCAATCAGAGTAAAGAGTGTTCATGAATATGTATCTAGGTAATATCAACAGGAACAAACTGTAAGAAGAATGCCTTTGCCGGTTGAATATCCCTTCCAATAGGTCCGAGCTTATATTCACCCGGCAACGGCATCCGGGACTCCAGCTGTATACACTTCCTTTACTTTTATTCTCGGACTTTGTTTAAATGGGGGATTGGGTACAGTCAGTTACCTATGGCTGTACTGTACTCTGTAGCCCTTGAATCATTTTTTGTAAAGACAATATTGATGTTCTGATGAACAAAATATCAAAAAAAAAAAAGTGATACCGGTATACAAAAATGTTGCAAACTGCT
The DNA here is from genome assembly GCA_949987565.1 of Luidia sarsii. NCBI lineage: Eukaryota > Metazoa > Echinodermata > Asteroidea > Paxillosida > Luidiidae > Luidia > Luidia sarsii. The sequence goes on from OX465105.1 coordinate 13,554,008, forward strand.
TACTGACTAAAATTACCAAAATGCAAAACTCAAAATTTAGTGGGCCTGATGTTTCGATCCTAGCAGGACCTTTCTCAAAGGCAAAGTGACAAGGACATCCTGCTAGGATCGAAGCGTCAGGCCTACTAAATTTTGAAAATAAAAAAAGAAATACAATTACAACTACTGAGTACTGTACAACTTACTTGGGCGACAGTTACTGTACTGTACCAAGGGTACAGTGTATGTTTATATCAGATTTTAGTTTAAATACCTACTCTGTAAAAGGGTGGATAAATCCTAAACATACATGTAATCTATGTCACGTACATTTTCATACTCAGTAGTCCTTGAAAGAAGTGGAGTTTGCAGACTTCTCATCTTTGAAACCTACTGCCGTCATGAAGAAAAATCCCCCATTTACCCTAACTACCAAATTGTTTTTTCCATCACTGTCACAAACATGGCAGTGTTCTTCCCAACTTGTATACATGTATGTAGGCGTGATTCCTGTTCCCTCAACTCCTCAAGATTCAATATCCAGTCCACTGTCAACATAATCCTTAGCTTGTGAAAATGACAAATACGGTACCGGTACTGTACATGTACATGTGCATTAGTGCATGTATGTACATGTACTACATGTACATGTATTATCAACTACCGGTAAGCTGAGATTTGTAGTGCCCCAAAAATACCTAAAAGTTACTTTCTGTCTTTATACATGTACATGCACATGTACATGTACATAAGTACATGTATGTATGTGCATGTACATTTACATTTGCGTGTACATGTACAGTACTTGTAAGGTACACGTACTGTTTACACATATTGTACATGTACATGCAGTACACTGGTACCGGTATGTTACAATGCATACCGCATATGCATGCAGTGTTTCCCCTGCCTATAGATCAAACTGGGGTGGCCCACCTTACACTTAAATTGATGAACCAACCTCGGGTGATTGTCTCCAAAACGTGCCACCTCAGGGGTCACAATCATGTTCAAAAACATTGTAAAACATTGTTCGACATTGTACAGTACATGTATATTTGTTGTACACAATGTATATGTACATCACTACATGTACAGTACATGTAATGTACCGGTACATGTACAGTTGTGTATACATGTACATATTACTGCGATTACAGTGCTTAAAACTCATTCTTGACTCAATCTCTGGCCCGTTTAACCTTAGCATAGTACCGCTACACACTGTACATGACAATGTACCCAAACTCACTTATTGGGCAAATTGTTCTGTTGTTATCACAGGCTCACAATAGTGTGCCCAAGTACAAAAAACCTGAACAATAAGGCATGAGTACAATGCATGTAGGCCTACTCTACTCTACGAAAATAGCATCACCTTTTATAATATGTACATGTACACTGTACTGTACATGTACTGATGTACATTGTGTACATGTACAGTACCTACATGTTAAATAACCCAGGATGCAAACGAAGCAGTTAATTCTGATCTTGAGTGAGTGAAAACTGGGAAGCCTTGATTCAGAAAACACTTATAATTCCTTGGAGATGTCCCATGTACAAGAGGCTTTGTGCAAGAGGTCGGGTGTCAAGGGCTGTCCGTGTATAGAATTCTTTCTAACTACATGTACATGTACTGTACATCAGTACATGTACATGTGTGTACATGTACTGTACAACCTCTGCCGTTTCAGATTCAGTGATCGCTGCGGTTTCTCTGAGGTGGATGTAAGACAATTTTTTCATTGTTGGTCGAAATTGAAACAATTTGAGGAACCCTTGGTTCATCAAGAGAGTGTATATTTGTTAAGTTAATTAATGGCTTACATGTACATGTAAGTTCCTGTCAAATTATTGCAGTGTTGAACTACATGTACGTGCATTTAATGGGGATGAATCGGTAAAATTTCACTCCTCTTCTTGACTTCTTCCATATAATATAGAAAAAAAAGTGCTTACTGACTCAAATGACTCAAATGCAGATCTTGAAATGTGCCAGATGTTTCAGTCCTCGGAGCCCGGAGGAGCTACAGTACATGTGACGGTACATGTAGATAGAATCAATGCCAGAATCCTAAGAAAGTTATTTGTCACAGTATCAGTCTTCCAAATTTAAGGCCTTACAGTATTACATGTACATGTATGACAGAAATGCTTGAAACTGCTTATTGACCTAAATAAAAAACTTGAATAATAAACGAAAAATGTTTTTTGTCCGGGTTTTGGAAATTATGAATAGGAGTAAAAGTTTGTTTGTTTTTGTTGTTTTTACAAGATGGCCGCCATTTAAAAAACTGTTTGTGTTTCCATTGTCCAAAGACAATTTTTTTAAATGAAAGACAAGTTGGACAAGAGAACTGAGCATATTTACAGTGTCATCTACCGGTAACTGATGAATTTGTGGACTTTTTGTCTTTTACTGCATTGTTCCAAAATACAAAATAATTATTGATTAAAAAAATCAAGCCCCCAAAAGTACATGTAAGTGGGCGGGGATGTTGTTGTGATACTAGTTTCTTGTCAACATGTCATACATGTACCTATGTACACTGTACTGTTGCACATGTACATGTACATGTATGACAACATGTACACATGTTTATATGTACACTGTACATGTGTACACTACATGTAGTACTGTGTACATGTATGTTAGGGGATTTCATTAAAAATAATGCACATTACATACAGTGTACTTTAATATACTGTATGATGTGTTTTCAATCAATTTATTTGTGCACATACTGTATACCACATGGCCCTAATTATTGGGAAAAAATCCATATCCATCATGCTGCAAACATGAAGTAAAAAAAACCCAGTGTATTATGCAGTACACGTTTGTAGTACCACAGCAAATTTAAATTTGCTGTCTGAAAAACCTGCTTTCCTTTTTGTTAATTTTTTTTGTGAGCAATTATTCTCTATCCCACTAAGCAAACTAAAAAGATAAACAAGTAAACTGAATGGGAGGGAAAATTGGATTCGGAAATTAATTTTTCAAAATGAGAATTCCATGTTCTATTAGCTAATTAATTGAGAGACTGTACAATTGAATTTGATTATCTCCCAAGGAGAGAATTGTCCCAGGAGCAGGCAATGAATCAATCTAAAATTAAAAATTCAAAGAGGAAAAATGCACCAGTGGTAACAAATATTAACTGGAAACGGTCACAAATGGATGATTGATTTGATTATTGATTGTACATGTACATGTATACAGTGGTACGTTGCTATACCGAACGCCAATATACATGTACAGTGTACCTAACATTTGGCTATAACGAAAATGCCCTTTGGCTCCCAATTTTTGTGTACAAAATATGTTGCCGCAACTGCTATAACGAAGGACCGTTATACTGAAAAATTGTCATGGATCCCGGGATGTTCGTTATTGCGATGTTCCACTGTACCACCATACATTACATGTATGTACATCAAGTTATCAACATGTGGAATAGTGTGAAACCTGTCTACCAAATCTGTGTACATGTAGCCTACATTACAATATATACAATACAAAACATGTACATGTACAGTTGTGCATGTACAGTAGGTTGTATAGTGTACACATGTATTTATATTTGTGTACATGTGTACTTGTACATGTACACTGTACATGTACAGTACCATTGTACCGGTATGTACTGTATTGTCCTACCACTACTAGTATAGCAACGAAGTGCTAGTATTGTATTGGAAATGCTTCATCTTGACATGTACATACATACATGTACATGTACATGTATCAAATGTGTGTACATGTACATGTACACGTATGCACCAGCCAATTTGCGTGTGTATGTGTAATAATGGGAAGCCAGATTGCACAGTACATGTACATGTACATGTACTATACATGTACATGTACATGTACATGTACCATGGAGCTACTCATGTACATGTACATGTAGTATAAATGTACATGTACTTACTGTAGTCAACTTCACTCACAAACTAGCTTTTACATACTGTACATGTGTATTTACATGTACAGTATACATGTACATGTACATGTAGATGTAATCTCAATCAGTCAATGCATCCTTGAACAGTTGCACACTGTGGGCTGGTAATGGACCATACAAAACGGTGACACATTCCTAGTACTTACAAGATACAGTATAGTACATGTAGTGTGTGTACATTTGTAAATTGCTTGGTGACTAGAAACAGAGATTCACGCACATGTGTATGGTGGGGGGGGGGGTACATGTACATGTAATCAGTGCCGAATGCCAATAGTGCTTGCTTTATCTGTAGACATTTTGTCCAAAGAAGAAGATGAAAATGGGGGGAAAATTACATGTACATGTACTCTACAGTAGAGCAAAACAAAAAGTAAGGGTTTTTCTCTAAGCTTCATGGCAGAAAACCAGCAATCACATACATTTGTACTGTACATCTTCATGTACATTGTACATGTGTATACGTATGTATGTATGTGGCTGTTTCCACTGTCCCAAATTAACGCAGTACAATGTATAAATAATTTGGATCACGATTTGAATCGTGATTCAAACTCCACTTACTTTGTGTGTGTGTGTGTGTGGACAGAATTTCATAAGCACAATTGTTTGTGGGATTTGAATAGCAATTCAGACTCCACTATTAGTAAGACATTTCTAAAGAATCGTGTCATTTGTGTATGGGAATGCTCCGCTAAGTGTTTTCTAATCCCACAATGTACCGCTCGCGCTCTGACTGACAGGAAGTGCCGTGCTTGTATACGTGTCTCCCTGCAGGAGCCGCCCTTGGGGTACCCACCCACCCACCTTTTGACCACAACTGCTAGTGCTAACCACTATTGGCTCACAATTTTTTGCCTATAGGACCGTTCAACACCCCACCACCGACAACATATGTGTGCTGGCTCGTCCCTTCTTCCCTTACCGGGACTTGCTGTCCCCAACCAACTGCCATCCTCCACTGAGGGCAGTTACCACCGGGGGGAGCGTGACCCAGGCTTCTGCCCTAACATTCCCACTACGAAAATAATCGCGATTTGAATTGCAATTCAAAAACTTTTTTTTTTTTTCACACAGGCCAAACAATCGCGAGTCGATTGTGGTTAGCAGTTGTAGTCAAACGGTGGGTGTGTCCTTGAGGGTGGCCCATGCTGGGAGACATACACGTATAAACAAGCATTGCACTTCCCGTCAATCAGAGCGTGAGCGGTGCATTGTGGGATTGAAAAAAAAAAACACGGTGCGATTCCCACACACACTGCGTCGCAAATAAACGCGATTATTCGAAAAAGTCTCACGCTTAGTGGAGTCCGAATCGCGATTCAAATCCTACTAATAATCATGTTTATTATGTCCACACATGCCAAAAAAGTGGAGTTTGAATTGCGATCCAAATATTCGCGTTTATTTGGTGTGGTGGAAACGGCCCTTGTGTGAACCCGATTTACGCGAGCAAAGCAAAAATGGTTTTGAATCTTGATTATTTGGACAGTGGAAACAGCGCTATTGATGTAACGTACTGTACAATGATTTAACATACACATGTACATGTACTAAGTCTGGAAGGGACCCCAGCTTTGCTGGCAAAGTCTTTCCAATGGACGGGAGAGATACGGTAGGCCCTATGCTTTCAAAAGTCCCCTAACACCACGCACACACACTAGACCCTCCCGTATCATACCATTTGATTGACGTCAGTCTTGCGTCACCATGGTGACTGTCTGGGCACTTAGTGAATGGATCCTTATAAAATAAAGGGGAAAAAATTGGCAATTTTGAGAGATTCAGTTGTAGTGCTAATGCTACACTTCCGCTCCCTTTATTACCCCTCCCGGCTGTTTATTTAAATACACGTATCTCATTCTCTGTGGCTTTATCATTATTCACTTGGCCGAAGTTGGCTTTTGTTTTTTCCACAATATTACCGGTAATTTTCACCTGTCATTGGAAATTAGGAGGGCCTGATATTTCGATCCTACCGGGGAGGGGGGTAGAAGGACCTTCCTCAATGGCAGAATGACGGACAAAACAAATGTAGGAAGGGGGAGAGTAACAGGGACGTGGATGACAGACAGAGGACAAGGATATATTGTAGCTGGTAGAGCAAGTTAAAAGGGAAGGGCAGGGGTTTTGGGAGGGATTTGGTACAGGAATGGAAGGGGGAAACTAATTCTTGATATTCGTTTTTTGGTCATTTTAGTCAGTAAGCATTGTTACACATTTACAGGTACACCACAAAGGAAGTGGTTGTTTTTCTAATCTTGCCAGTCAGGCCAGTGGGGGATGACCTTCAACGGGCCGATTTCAACAAATTTTCGTGTTATATTATGCACAGGGCCGCTGCTAATTTGAGCCCAAGAAAGATTTTCACATCGACCAGTGTCTAAATCCAGCCCTGATTTACCAGAATGGATTCACTTGAATTTTCCCATCGCCCATAACAACTGACATTAATTGAGGAGTTAAATTCCTTTCTCCTTCACAACTGTTTATTGCATTGGCTCTATACTGCAATGAAATGAAAAAGATAAAAAAATGTGAATGATTTTGGAAAACAAAAAAATCCTAAAGGGGTGTCTGAAAAGGGCTTTTAGTCGCTCTTTTGTTGCCGCAGTCATCCGACGGTGACGTCTCGGCTTTCAGTCAGGGTGTGCTGGCACACTCTCAAGCGATTATCGCTCTTTGAGTGGAAGTTGAAGACTTAGTGCACAGTCTGTGAGTGCTCCTCAGTCTGGCCGGAAATTGGAAAGCGTAAGGGAAGAAGGTTAAAATCCAGAGTGAAGCCCGTGGATTTCTCGCCGTTTGTTTTGATGATTCGCAAGCAGTGACAGAGTGGATGCACCTTTGTTATTAGTTGGCATTGTTCAACTGGACACATTTTGGCAGCATTGCATCCATGGGTAATTCCTTCCTCCATGGCTAATTCCATAAATCAGGGGTCTAACTTGTGACATCTTGGCATGCCCACTTACATATGAAACCATTCAGCTTTCCTACATGTACAGTATGTAATAATTTATTAATGTAATAAACCAACACTGAACAGTGCAATGTTAAACAAGAATAATATAATAATTTTTATATACTGCTTAATTGACAGAAAGTTACATTAAGTTGTTACAATATTGCTACAATGTTGCAATAAGTTACAAAATGTACATGTAGGAAACCAAATTGACACAAGTTGGACCCCTATTTTGAAAAATTGTGCAGTGTTACATGTACATGTACATGTACATTGTAGGTCACACATACTGTACATGTACATGTACACAATATACGTACTGTACATGGTGTACATGTACATTGTTTACATGTACATAAATTACATGTTATGCACATACACATGTACTGTACATACACTGTATACATGTACATGTACATATACATGTACATTTACTACATGCACGTGTACTGTATGCAGATGCAACTTCACACCATGCAGCACATCTACACGTACCGTATGTTCATGTACATACATGTATGTACCGGTACATGTATATTGTACACCCGGGCTGGAGCTCCTTACATGATACATGCGTCCTTGAAGACTGTATGTGTCAGTGCATGTAAATTGTAATTGTCGCCAACATTACATGTACACATGTACATGTACATGTACATGTACATGTACATGTAGCTTTGCAGATGCAGCGGCAACAATATTGCATTTAAGGGGGGGGGGCAGTGCCTTGGACTCATGCTTGACTGCATTCGGGTTTCCCATCAATCTGTCTGGTATGCCCTGCTTGCATGGATTCAGCACCCTCCCTTCTGTCTCCCACTCCCATCCTCCCTTCCTCTCTTCCTCCCCCTCTCCAGATCGAAAAAGGAAAATCATTACCTCCTCAACACATGTTTGCTCTCATAGGTAGAGTGTCAGACTACCCCCCCCCCATTAATTTTTCAGTGTAGCAATTAGCGGGTTGGTGGTTTCTTTGCCAACACAGCGCTCCGTCCTCAAGCATTTTCCCTGTTGCTGCGCTTGTGCTGTCAGGCAGACTGTTCGGTTGAACTCAGAAATCAGGATGCTTTCCCTCTACTTTGTTTCTGCATCGGTACTCGGAAACAATTTCAAAAGGACTTCTAAATAAGACTGTAGGCTTTGCATGGTGGGTGAAACAATAGAGGAGGGTTTGCGGTGTGTATACAGTAAGGTCTCTTAAAGCCCCTACACAACATCGGTAAGATTGAAAAACAGAAATGTTCACAGATTTACATGAAACTTATGCAGTTTGAAGATGGTTATAGTAGAAACCTCTCACTGAAATATTTCTGCTTAAAATGTTGTATTTTGGGAGAAATGAGTAAAAGAAATAGTTTATGTCTCACCGAGATCTAAACTATTTTTTGGAACAGTACGGCGTTGAATGCTGCATTTTCGTGAAACAAACGAAGCGGTTTTCACTCGGTTGGCAGATTGAGCTGAAATTTTCACAGGTGTGCTATTTCATGCATACATGTATGTTGGATCAGACAACGTATCCATGGATGTTCTTTGACCTCGATCAATGTTGTGTAGGGGCTTTAAAGAAGAGTTGTGGCTCTGAAAAGAACCTGAGTCAGAGTGATAACTTGACATTCAGGCCAGTACGCTCATTCTCTTGATGAAGGCCAGAGCATACTGGCTGGAAAGTTGAGTTATCACTCGGGTTCATTTCAGAGCCATGTGTACACTGTACAGTGGTACCGGTAGAGCACAAGCTGATCAGAAGTTCAGAAATTGGGGCCATACATTGATTTGACAAGGGAGGTGTTTTTCCTGAAACCAATGATGAATATAGAAATTAGAAACTCCAATCGTGATTGTGTCATCAATTTGAAATCTTGGCTGTACACATGTACGGTATTTGTGGGCTGCAAATAGCAAAATGGTCAGTAGCCTACATGTACATGTACACAGCTGTGTAACAAAACATGCACTTCAACATTATACACATATCACACATACGTGCCACAAAATCAAGATTTTTGCAGCAATGAGCAAGTGATTGTGCCAGAAAATAGCTACATGTTTTGTCTACATTATACATAACAAAATTGGCGGTCAATTGTCAGTTTAGGATTTTGTTTCACCCTTTTACAGTGTACATGTACAAACACGTACACAATACATTGTACATCATGAATTAAACTTTCAAAGATCTTTCCCCAAACCTCCATATTGTTACTGTACATGTTTGTCAGTGTACGACACAGAGTCCGGCTCAATCCCAAAATTTAAATCAAGAGCTTGTAAGTGTCAAGACACCTGGCCCTAGCTGTGGCTGCATGGGTCTTGAAGCTGTGTACAGTACGTAGTATGTGGTCTACACTCTACAGTGTTTTAAACCTGTGTCTGTGTTTTTGTCTTGGCAGGCTGACGTCCTCCCTACAAGCCATCATGTCATCAGTGGCTGGCCTGGTGGCTGTTATTTACTGCAACAACAATGTGGTGCATGATCGGTAAGCCCGCACATTTGTGTACAGACTGTACAGTGTATTATTGTGGATACAAGTTAATGTTCAGTGTACCGTTACATAAAGTGTACAATGTACGTACATTATATTGTTTACAATTACGTGCATGTACATGTATACGTACATTGTGTGTTGTGTGTGTACGATGTACATGTTTTTGTATGAACATACGGTATACATGTACATGTACATGAACAGTACGTACATGTACATGTACATGGGCATGCATGTACATGTACATGTACATGTACATGGACATGCATGTACATGTACAGTACAGTGTATACAGACATGTACATGTACCTGTACATGTACATGTACATATACCTGTATGCATGAAATAATTTTATCCATTATAAACATATTAATAAAAATATACACATGTATATATATACGTGTATATTTATAGTAAAGTGTTGTATAGACGTACATGTACATGTTTTGTACCCGGTACATGTACACCTGTACATGTACATGTATGCATCTTGCATGTGTTCATACAGTATACGGTACATGTACCCGTGTACATGAACATGTGTTACAGTGTATATGTACATGTTCATTTAGACTTTGACAAGGAAATGTCCTTGTCAGACAACTAGAGGTCATGACCATGCATAGTGCATACATGTACCTGTACACACCCAGCATAATTCTTACACTTACAATGTATTACAACTTTAGACAATTTGACTGGACTGGGACTTGATCCCAGGCCTGGCGTTTAATGTGCATGTACTATTCAGCACTCTGCCTCCTGAGCTACCCAGCCCTTAGATGTCAGCCTTCCCAAATAAATAGTCAACTATTTGGGCCTGGGGTGTGGGCACCAGTTACTCAGTAGCATTAAACCATGAATAGCCGTACATCTTCCAGGATCATGGAACCCTATTTTCATAAGTTTCTACACAACACATGTACATGCACATGTTGTAGTTTTTATTCATAACAAGCCTTGCAACTCGTGTTAGTCATGCAACCTTCCTCATATCAGCCAATTATCTCCCCCCCCCCCCCTTGAAAAAAAAACCAAATCATCTTCTGAAGACTAGAATTTCCTTTGTTTTCTTGGACGTCTGTCCACTTTACTCTCCTGCGACTCGGTTGTTGAACTGCAATTACGTGTTTGAGATAATTGGATTTATTCGTCTGGGCCGAGCGCCGGGAAGAGCTGCGATGTAATTCCCTGCCAATTGAGTCGTCATGGGTGGTGCCCCGGTGGGAACTACATGTACTGTACATGTACATGTAGTTGGAGGCTTTCAGTAACCATAGGCCCCGCATCCACGTACACGTACATGTACATGTACATGTACATGTACAACTACAAATGTACATGTATTTGTCCGTGCAGCAAATTGTGACGGTACACAACCAGATAAAAGCGCTTTGAGAAAGGTCCTGCTACAGTAGGGTTGAAACGTTAGGCTGGTTAGCCCCTCTGAATTTGTGTGACAAACAAAAACCCACATCAAATCACCTCAGCCTGCCCCAAAACTCCTGGGGAATCAAAAATTGCTTTATTAAGCAACATAATTGCTTTATAAAAGTCAAAAATAAACCAGCCAAAAATAAACCAGCCAAAAATAAACTGTGTACACTGGAGGGACCCCTGAACCAGTGTTTTGTTTGGTCTCGTTGGTAACTCTTGATTCAGCGTACACACATGTACATGTACATGGACATTATGCCAAGAGAGACTGGGACTGAGCAAAAATTATCCCACTCCAAATTCACCCAAGGCTGTGCAGGTCTACAGTGTACACTCAATTTGATTGGGGTGAAATTGGTTAGTCTGTAAGAGTTCCATGTAACATGTACACGTGTACATGTGTACAGTACTGTACATTGCCAAAGTAAAGTCTAAAAGTAATGCAATGATAGATGTTGCCAGGTGCTTACTGACTTAATGTACACGACCAAAGTGTAATTCTCTAGAATCCCAGGCGCCTGACGATCGAGGCTGACATTTGGATCCCTGCCAGACCTCCCCCCATAGGCACCTTGCGAGACTGTTTCAATCCCAGCAGAGCCGGCCTGTCTTCGAGAGAGGTCCTGCCACCAGGATCAAAGCATCAGGCCTCACTAAAAATTGGGAGATCTTCACTTTTGGAGCCGTGAGCAGTTTTAAGAACCGTCCCGCTGCAATCAAAATGTCAGGCTCCTTATTTGAAAGCTGACTGCACCATCACTGTATCACTTCATGCACAAATCGGCATTACTTCAATTGACAAATCTGTGCTTGAGACTGTTTTTTCCTCTATTCCTCTGCTCAAGACTTTAACATTTCAGTGCCGCGAGGGCCTCAGCTTGGATTAGACAAATTAACGCGATTAATCTTGTGAAGTTACTTGCATACTGTGCATGTGTACAGTACATCGGGAAGACTGGCACGCAGCCCACATGCACGCATGGGTTGGACAGTGCGGTCTGTAGTACTCTCTTGGTGCACCTCAACGACGGCAAGTCCCGATGGCTTCGGGCATTGCGGTTTGGGCATTTTCCCCGTGCGTCATACTGTAATGTCATAAAGACCTCCGAGTAAAGCGTGTTTGTCCTTAATTTCCTCTCTTTGCCATTTCATTTTTATTTTTATTTATATATTTTCCCCCCAGTTTACAATGTACACCGGTATGTAAGTAACCAAGGATCTACCACAAAACTTCTATTTACCATTTCATTTTGATTTTTTCTTTTTTCCTATTTTTCCTTTTTTTGTGTGGCCAATTTGCATTAGCCACCACAAACCTTTTTAACATTCAATTTAAATTTTAGGTGTTTTTTTTCCGATTGACATTTATCACCACAAACCTCTTTACAATTCATAAATTTTTTTAATTTCCTTTTTTTTTTAGGGGTTTGATTTGCGTTAGCCGCCATTGAGTCTAAGTGGCGTGAATGTCGCAAGAAGCAACTACACTGTACCCTGTCCTGTTCTGCCCGGCCAAGATGGTGAAAGTGCATTCCAAGAGCGGGCTCTTTTTTTTCTCCATTAAAATAAGGCATCTACATGTATTCCTGCAACAGAGACACACTGTGATTGCCTAGCCTTATGGCCAGTCATTTGGGAGCTGCATTGAGTGTGCAGTTGGCATGGTTTGGGTGATTGGGAGAAAACAGTGCACTCTACAATTGCGTGTCATTTTGGACATTAAAGTCTATGTTCCGGTACAGCTACTGTACATGTACATGTACACAATGTACAGCGATAATTAATTGATAAAGGTAGACTCTGGGTGCACTGCACTATGCCGTGCATGTACATTGTACATGTACAGTACAGTGTACATATACTGTACGTACATTGTACACATGTACATCGTGTACCTGTACATACTGTACCGTACATGTATACATGTACATGTACATGTACATGTACATGTACACAATACACTACATGTACATGTACATTACATGTACTGTACATGTAACTACTGTACATGTACATGTACAGTACATGTACGTACATGTACACATGTACATGTACAAACATGGTACAAACATGCACATGTACACATGTACATATGTGTACATGTGTGTACCTGTACGTACATGATGTACATGATGTACATGGTGTATGTACTGTACACATGTACATGTACATGTACAATGTACATGTGCATGTATGTAAGCACTGTACATGTACATGTACTGTACATTCATGTACATGTACATGTACAATGTACATGTACATGTACATGTATGTTAAATGTACAATGTACATGTACATGCACGGTACTCCCTCTTCCTGCCTTCCTTCCTTCTCCTCTCTCTCTCTCATCCCTTTGTCCCCATCTTCAACCCAGTCCTACTCCAACATCTCTCTCTGCTGACATACATGTAATCCACCCCTTTCACCTCTTCAAGATCTCCCCCACTTACCCCTTCTCTTGAGTCACTCTTCTTGTACATGTAGTTGGAAGCGGACTTTAGCCAGTCAATCAAGTCTCTGACATTTTCTCCGAAGGGGCTTCATTCTGAACGGATCCATTTACCAATCAGCCTCACTCACAACCCCCCTCCCATTTCAGTTACACAACATTCCATTTGGTTGTCTTACAAACTGTGGGAGGGGGGGGGGTGAGTTAAACATCGTTGGTTGCTCTTGTAAAGGGTCGATGCCTCAGTGGTGTGTCCACGTGCCTTGTTTGGGGTTCACAACTTGATACGTCCCCCACAAGAATGGAACCATTTTTTGTGCATTTTCTGCTATTTACAATCTCTTCCCCCCAAAAATAATACAATTGTTTTAACAATCCTTGCTTCACATGGTAAAACAATAATAATCGGGTAATCGAATCGACAAAATGAAACTGGGTATCCGTTACCCTTGGTCGGGTTTCGGGTACCTTGATCTTTTTCCCAGGCTTACAGTACATGTACATGTACTGTACAATCCTCATGCGGTACATGTACATGTATGTACATGTATATCCCACGTGTACAGTATGACACATTCAAGTGAAAATTTTGCAGTAACACCATGTACATGTAAAACATCTCTTTTGAGACGGAGTGTGGCTCTGCAAAGAGCCGGTAAGCTCAGTGTTTTGGGCAGTGTGGAACTCTGCCCATCATCAGGAGACTGCTGGATTCCAACTGCGTAGGCCGACATGGCGTACATGTATCTTCAGTTCTTAAAATTAATGTGTTGTGGAGAGCAGGGTTTACCCTGCATATTAATGTAAATAATGACTAGAGGCGGATCAACTCACACTTTTAATGGACCACCTCAGGTGTTTGTTTCCAAACCTTGTCACCTCGGGGGTCAAAATCATGCTTGGCATTTGGAAATCGTGTGTGCAAAAGGGCTGTGTATTTGATGTTTCGTTGCACTTTTCAAGGCCATGCACAAATTAGTGCTTTAGACTAATTCCGTATTAGTCAGTTATTATTCAGTATGACACATAAAAATAAAACAGTATGATGCATTTACATGTAGCATCCACAATATAACAAATATTCGGCTCCTGACTTCTGTGTACAAAATAATCGTTGTGATTCGACTCCATGCACAATAAGTTCAACCCATGATTTACAGAGCATACTGGTCGAAACGTCAAGTTATGTACCAATACATGGTGTCACCGCAAACCTTCCTACAATGTGTACATAGTATGTATCTTGAGTTCAATGAGGGTTTGCCCTGCTCTACATGTACATGTACCGGTACGTGATAAGTTCTGAATTGTCAGTGCTTTGCCCATTGACCATTGCCTATAGACATACATGTACATGTACATGTACATGTACAGTGTGTATGCACTAGAAAGCGGAAGTCGCGGGTTCAAATCCCGCCCGAGCTGCCTGAAATGTTTTCATCAGGCAACGGGCAAAGCACTGAGAATTCAGAGCTTATCACGTTGAGCAGGACAGACCCTCATTGAATTAATTTGTTTCATGAGTTTAAAAAGGTCCAAAGAGCCTGCAGCAAGCCAAACAATAGCGTCCCTGTTCAAGTTTCTATCACAGTTGCGTTTTGTTTACCGGTACTTGACAAGTTTTTCTTTCTTTTATATTTTGTTTGAGGGGGAGGGGGAAGGGTGGATCGTGTTGTACAGTACCCGGTACTTATTTCGCTCGAGAGGTAAAGAGGCTTTCTGTGTTCTCGACATCAAGCAATCCCGTCATCACGCTTGAGAGTGCTCGGATGGAGCCTAGCCGATGATTAACCTGCTTGCCATCCTTACATGTACTCTCTTCGGGGAAAAAAGAAAAAAAGGAAAGGCAAGTGATGACAGTGTGGTCGCGGCTTGGGCAATTACCAGTCAATCATTGCTATGTTGTCACGCTACATGCACATACAGTATTATATACAGTACATACATACATGTACAAGTACATGTACATGTACCTGTACACGTGTACATACGTGTACATGTAACTACGGGAGTACATGTACATGTACATGTACAATACAGTACATGGACAGTACACTGTACATGTACATTGTACATGTATACCGTACCCTTGTAATTGTGTACTATGTACAGTATTATTAACATGTATATGTACATGTAATGTACATGTACACAATGTACATGTAGTGTACATGTATGGCGGCCCCCATGTACCGTATATGTACATTGTACATTGTACTTGCTCTTAAATGAGACTTAAGGCTTTGCATGGTGGGTGAATCAATATAGGAAGGTTTGCGGTGAACACCATGTATCAGGTCTCTTAAAGGAAGAGGTATGGTTCTGAAAAGAACCTGAGGGTAACTCGACGTTTCGACCAGTATGCTCTGGCCGTCATCAGGAGAATGTCCCAAGACATTCTCCTGATGACGGCCAGAGCATACTGGTCGAAACGTCGAGTTACCCTCAGGTTCTTTTCAGAACCATACCTCTTCCTTTAAGAGACCTGATACATGGTGTTCACTGCAAACCTTCCTATATTGTACTTGCTCTTCCAAAACTTGCCATCTCACTGTCCAAAAAACCACCACAAAGACAAAGAGTGAGATAAATAATTCAGCACAAGGACATTTATACATGTACATGTACATGTACATGTACAGTACAGTACATGTACTGTACATGTATGTTGGATTGTTCCCTTGCTGAGTGCAGACCAATATGCATAATGGAGCTTCCCACTCTCCTATCAACTTTGTGGTCCTTGAAACATCATCCCAGCATGTCCATGATTAACCAAACTCATTTATCAGTGTGAACACAACAGTGGTACATGCACATGTATGTACACGTGTACATGTACAGTACAATGTACACACATGTATGCACAGTATACAGCTGTTCCGGTACGTACATGTACATTGTACACGTGTACGGTGTACATGTACATGTACCCGGTACATGTACACACATGTACATGTACAGTACACTGTACATGTATACATGTCACTGTACATGTACACATGTCACTGTACATGTTATCATGTAAGTACTGTACATGTACAGTGGCTCTGAAAAGAGGCGATACATTGTACCTACTGTACATGTACATGTACCAGTACATATAATGTACAGTGTACATGCACATTTGCATGTACTGTACAGTACATGTGCATGTACGATGTACATGTACGTACGTGTAGTACATGTACACTGCAACTCAACGTTTTGGATAGTGTGTACTACCGCGGTATGCCCATCATTAGGAGACTGCAGCCCTTCTTAAACGAGATGACTTACAGTACAGTACAGTACACAATGTACATGTACATGTATAATACAGTACATGTACAGTACATGTACACCATGTACATGTACTGTACATGTGCTGTACAGTATGCCTACCTGTACCGTACATGGTGTCATAAGAAACTTTCCACACTGTACTCATGTGCCTGTACTAGAAAGTGTTTCAAAGAGATTTTATTAGACTTGGAGAAATTGGGTTAGGAATAGGATTACCGTAGGCTTAGGCTTAGACTTAGATTAAGATTAAGGTAATTGAGGGCACATCGTAATTCATTTGTAATGAGTGCTATTGTAATTATCGTAATTACATAGAGCTATGGTTATGGTTATGATTATGGTTTCATGTGTGTATGGTCAGGGTCAGAGTTATGTATCCTCCAATAACCGGTTTTCGACGATATAAGGACTTTTCTTCAAACTGAACAATGTGGACGAAAGTATCACACTAAAAGAGGTCTCAGTCACTTTCTCCACACCACAGACTATTAGAATAATCATAGAGAAGGTTGATCAAGCCTGTTACTTCCGTGAGATTACCCGGTTTTGTTGACGTCCGCGGCGCACCGCGCAGTAAGCATCGTCACCTATTTTCGTCAGTGGTGTCTAGTAAGGTGTCCCAGTTCAGCCAAACGCAAAATAAATTCTTAAAATAACTCAAAATGCTGTGTGGCACTGTAAAATTCTTCCCTGTATGTTTTTTTGTGTTCATCTTTGGGGTTTTTTTTCGACACTGCTTCTAACACTTTCCTTAAATCATTCATAATTTATGCTTAAAACGTATTGGTCTGGTTGATGTCTTCTTTTGTGACGTTTAAAAAAAACTCCACAATCCTCTTTCTCACTGCTTCTTCAGTTATGACCTTTCCAAATTTCACTCAAGAGACACATTTCCTCCTTCTTGGTACTTTCTCTAGCTGCTCTTTTATTTTTTTTCATTTTTTTAAAAAGCCTATTGGGCCATGTTACTTTTTGTCTTTAAATAATAATTAAAAAAAATATTTAAAAAATTATATAAGCGAGACGCCCTATAGTAGACTCCATAGTTTTTACCCAGAACGGACTGCCTCAAGTTGCGTGATGTATTTTTTTTCTACGGATGTTGGGGTTTGTTATGGTAAACTCAGATTTTTTTTAGGACCAACAATAAAGAAAACTGGAGCTTCGAAGCAACTGCCAAATTTGTACCTAGGAAAATAGACCCCAAAAGAGCAACTTTTTGAATCACACGAGTTTGGCCTACTAGAAAAGTCTTAACTTTCCACATTTTCGGTGACGGACAAGAGCAGGAAACCAACTGTAAGATATGAAGTCTGAGATCGTTATACGGAGTTGTTTTCATAGTGCGATGTGAGTTAGAAGGCTAAGCGTCGAAAACGTGTAGCGTCGAAAACGGGGGTTCCCACGATACAGTACATACATGTACATGTACATACATGTACATGTACAACACATGTACATGTACATACATGTACATGTACATGTACAGTATGTACAATGTGTACACTACATATACACACTGTACTATACATGTACATGTTCATCATGTACATTACATGTACATGTACATGTAGGTTTAGGGTACAGTAGTCCTGTCCAACCCTGACTGCTTAAGTTTTCTAAGTTAAAAGTTTATGCAATTGCCCTCGTGCAATTTTCATGACTGCCCAAGGTTTACAGTTTTTGTATACTACTGTATGAGACCACCACAAAGTGTCCTAGGGTCTCACGAGTTCCGATAAGATAATTATACATGTACATGTGTAAACTGCATGGATGAAGCCAAGATACTCTAGAAAAGAACTACAGTACACTGTAAGGTCATGGACATGCAGGATGTTGAACATTTTTGGTAGTCGTCCGTCACACTGTTGAGTGAAGCTCAACAGTTAGAGGGCCTGATGTTTTGATCCTAGCAGGACCCTTCTCAAAGGCAAAGTGACCACATTGCCTTTGACTTTGAGAAAGGTCCTGCTACATGTACATGTATGTGTAGGATTGAAACATCAGGCCCTCTAACTTTTGCGACTTGCGTATTGCAGGTCATTTTAGTCAGCTTTTCTTTAAAAATTTTTTTTTTTTTTTAAATTTTCTTACCTCTCACACACATGCAGGCATTGGATCATCAACGCCTACACCCACTTTGGCCTTCCCTACATGCTGTACGACATCCTGGCCATGGCCGAGGCCTTCCGGCACGAGACCAAGCATCTCCTGAGAGCCTCCTACGCCAGAGTGGCCGTGGAGTTCCTCAAGGTCCACTGGCTGATGGTCGTCCACCACCTGGGCCTGGCCTGCATATGTCTACCAATTCTCTTGGTGAGTCCCAGGAGGAGATAAATTGTACATGTACTTGTACATATAGGGTTGGGTGCCTTGCAGAAGGGCATAAGGGCAAAAGAAAGTCACTAAGGTTTTTTTTTTTTTGTATGACCCATTATAAATATTTTAATTTTGTACACGTTTCAATTTGTTCCCAGCCTAATGATTTTAGCATCTGAACGCACTTATAAATGCCCCTTTTCTGGGCACCCGGCAATTAATTACAGTGATATACAAAAATGTTGCAAACTGCTTACTGACTAAAATTACCAAAATGTAAATCTTAAAATTTAGTGGGCCTGACGTTTCGATCCTAGCAGGACCTTTCTCAAAGGCCTTTGCCTTTGAGAAAGGTCCTGCTAGGATCGAAACGTCAGGCCCACTAAATTTTAAGAATTAATTACAGTATTAAAAATGAAATTAGCCCAGAATGTGTTGAGCAAATTTTAGCGTTTAATGGCTTTAACCTTGTTTGTTCATCCTTTGTTGCAGTTTTACCGCAACGACAAGGGCGATTTCCTGATCGGTTGCATGTTCTTGACAGAAGTCAGCACGCCCTTTGTCAGTCTGAGGGCTATCATGAAAAAGGTAATTGTCACATTATCACCGGCAGTGTTTTTCTCATCTGCGTAGAGAGAAAAACACATCCATTTCTCCTGATGTTCAGCAGAGCATACTGTCTCTGTAAGTTTGTTGAGTCATTGATTTCTTTTTGAGAACCATACAAACTGAAGATGGTGCTTGTGATTTGTAACTTGAAACATATTTCTTGAAAGTTTTCATACTCGTTCTCCTCTTCCTCTACCTCCTCTATCCTCCATCCTCTCTCACTCCTCCCTCTACCCCCGCTTCTTCCATCTCCTCACCCTTTGTCCACCCTTCCCATCCTCCTTTCCACCCTCCGCTACCTTCCGTCCTTCCGTTCTCCATCCTCTTTCTTCTCCATCCTCCTCTGTCCTCCCCTTGGTCCACCCTCCCCATCCTCCGCTCCCCCTCCTCTCCCTCCCTCTGCTTTCCCCTTCTTCCCACACTTGCTTCTCCATACTCATCCTCTTCGTCTTTTTCCTCCACCTCACCCACCTCCATCCTCCTCCATCTCTTCCTCTTCCTCCTCGTCTCCACCTCTTCTATCTCCCCCTCCTCTCCCTCCTTCTGCTTTCTCCTTCTCCCCACATTTTTTGCTCCATCTTCATCCTCTTTTTCCTCCGCCTCACCCACCTCCTCCATCTCTTCCTCTTCCTCCTCTCCACGTCCTCAATCTCCCCCTTTCCCCCATCTCCCCTTACTACCTCATCTCCCCCTCCTTTCCCTCCACCTGCTTCCCCTTCTCCCCACTCCCCTTCCTCCCCAACCTCCAAACACCTCCAACCAACCTCCTTGTCCGCCACTTCCTCTACCACCGTCCTATCCTTTCCCTCCCCCATCCTCCTCTACCTCATCTTCCTCCCCAACCTCCAAACACCTCCAACCAACCTCCTTGTCTGCCACTTCCTCCACCACCGTCCTCTCCTTCCTCCCCTCCCCCAATCCTGCAGGTGCGCTGGGACAGCAAGTACCCGCGTCTCTTCCTTCTGGTCAGCGTTCTGCTCCTGGTCACCTTCTTTGTGTTCCGTCTGCTCAACTTCCCCTTCATGTACTGGTTCTACGGGAGGAGCGTGGGGCTGAGTCTCTGGCAAGTGCCGGGCCAGCTCTACTTCAAGTGCAACCTGGTCTCGGGCCTCATCGTTCTCTTCCAGTGCTACTGGTTCTATCTCATCCTGCAGGCCGGTGGCCGGATGCTGGCCAAGAGAGCCACCTCATCATCGTCGTCGCCATCAGAGAAAAATGGCGTCGCGCATAAGACGCACTGAGGTAGCATTTCGGGGTTGGTTTTTTTTTAAAGGGAGAGGGTAAGGGGGCTCCAATCGGTCTTCACGATCTCTTTTTGTGTAATATTCGTTGACCAGCTTGAGATTGATTTGATAAAACTCACGATGGCATCATGGTTCTAGGACTAAGATGTTGTCAGTATTCAGTATCCCAGTATTGCTGACGTTGTCAGGACCTATCACAACTCCCAGTATCATTGACGTTGTCTGGACCTATTACAACTCCCAGTATCATTGACGTTGTCAGGACCTATCACAACTCCCAGCATTACTGACGTTGTCAGGACCTATCACAACTCCCAGCATTGCTGACGTTGTCAGGACCTATCACTACTCCCAGCATTGCTGACGTTGTCAGGACCTATCACAACTCCCAGCATTGCTGACGTTGTCAGGACCTATCACTACTCCCAGCATTGCTGACGTTGTCAGGACCTACATGTATCACAACTCCCAGTATCACTGATGTTGTCAGGACCTATCACAACTCCCAGCATTGCTGACGTTGTCAGGACCTATCACTACTCCCAGCATTGCTGACGTTGTCAGGACCTATCACAACTCCCAGCATTGCTGACGTTGTCAGGACCTATCACAACTCCCAGTATCATTGACGTTGTCAGGACCTATCACAACTCCCAGCATTGCTGACGTTGTCAGGACCTATCACTACTCCCAGCATTGCTGACGTTGTCAGGACCTATCACTACTCCCAGCATTGCTGACGTTGTCAGGACCTATCACAACTCCCAGCATTGCTGACGTTGTCAGGACCTATCACAACTCCCAGCATTGCTGACATTGTCAGGACCTATCACTACTCCCAGCATTGCTGACGTTGTCAGGACCTATCACAACTCCCAGCATTGCTGACATTGTCAGGACCTATCACTACTCCCAGCATTGCTAACGTTGTCAGGACCTATCACAACTCCCAGTATCACTGATGTTGTCAGGACCTATCACAACTCCCAGCATTGCTGACGTTGTCAGGACCTATCACAACTCCCAGCATTGCTGACATTGTCAGGACCTATCACAACTCCCAGTATCGCTGATGTTGTCAGGACCTATATCACAACTCCTGGTATTGCTAACCGTTGTTTTTATAGGCAAGTTACGATGGATTCGTAAGGCTTAAAAGTGAAATGGATTCCAGGGCTGGACTTATTTGTTTCTGCTACAGTGATGCCTAGGTGCCACAAGCCACTGGACACTGCACCTGTATGTATCTGTAGGCTCAGTGGAGTCAGCGACCTGGCTGAATTCGAAGTCAGGACAATTCTCCAGGGACGTCAGTTTTTCCTTGCGTTCCCATTGGATTGGATTTTGTCATTCCACAGCAAAGTCACGCTACTTTAGACTCTCCCCCCCCCCCATAAAAAAGTCCAATGGGAACGTGCCCAAAAAAACATGGCTTTACCCATGGATAAAACTCATTTGGATGTACATTCATATTGTACAGCATTCTGATCAATGAATAATGGCTGATTGGTTAAGTGCACCTGACGGCTCCCTTTGTTCCTTACCCATGCATGGCAATGAAGTGTGGCTATTTTTTTGTGGTGAAATCAGAAATGTTGCTATCATCGGGGTTGGTATTTTTTGACTAGAGGGAAGACAGTTTTGTGGTTGATCTGGTTGGAGGTCCAAACCTGTGGCCACTGGAGAGTCTTTGAGTTTGGATTTTCCAGCAAACCCCTGAGTGCCTGAATGGACTTTTTGGGTCCATTTCTCATTTAATTCATGAGTGTGTAACTGTGTGTTGTAATCAGATCATCACATGCGTGGCTGGATGATAATGTAAGCTATATCGTTCACAGTGTGATTCTCTGCATTGGAGCAGTGATGGAACTGTACATAGAAATTATGGCTATGGCTATGGCTTTTGGGTATTGCCTATTTGTAACAGTGTTTCTGTCTTCACTGTAAAAAAACAAAAATGGATGTACAAAAGGCTACGGCTGTTGTTATGGGTAACACTAACAATGTGGCAGTCTGCACAATTGAGTGGATATATTCATGATCATGCAGTAGGAGCTGGTGCTATGGCTGTTCCTGTGGGTAACTGTGTGTGTGCCTGCACTGAAGGAGTGGATGCACATAGTGGCTATGACTGTGGCTCTGTTCTTGTTGGTAACACAGTTTCTATCTACACTGAAACATTTGATGCACATCAAGTACCATGTATGAGTACCATGTATGTCTATGGCTGTGCATCTGCATCTACCGGTATTGTCAGCAATGTGCTTGCTAAATCCTAACATCTCTGGTTTGATCGTACCTACAAATGTTGCCTGATATAGACCTATGCGTCTGTAACTTACTGATAAAGACTGATAAAGATGACTTCAAGTAAGCCAAAGCAGGACTGAACTACATGTACATGCAAACAAATATATGATTTGCCTTTCCTGTTTTTCTGCAAAAGGGGATCAAAAACATTTGTCCAAATCACAATCTACATGTAACAAATTACAAACAGGCTAGTTTTGTTTTCAAACTACAGCAATACTTTAGTGTGTGTTGGAATTTGTATGCAAGTCTACATGCATGTACATGTAAGTTCAGCTGAAAAAAACTAATTATGAGAAATGATGGGAAAAAACGGACACACAAAACAAATATTTGAGTTTTTTTATTTCTGTAATTCCCCTGATGACAGATAGGGATTAGATTTTAATGGATTTATTTTATTCATTTTATTTTTCTTGAGTTTTCCTTACAAGTCACAGCCAAGCTTTAGTCATTAGAATTCAGGGTTTGCCAGTTACCTTTTTTCTTCAATTTTTCAATTTGCCAGCCATGTCACCACTGGGACCTCCGATTTAGGTGCACCAGTGGGTGTTGCAAAGCACTGGGGCCCCCAAATCCAGGAGTCACAATTGTCCGGAGTTTTAAACAAAGACTCTTTTACCTACCACCAAACAATATGTAGCATGGCAAAAGCCACACAGATTGACTCACTTGTGCACATAGTGTACTCTAATTGATTTATTTCATACAGAGCTTTTGTAGGTTGAAGGTATTTATTGTTCCCAATTGTTTAGTGAGTATTGAGAATGGCACAATATTTTTTTCAAACAACATGGTGGTCATGTACACTAAAAAGTGGCCTTGCGTGAAGTGGCCATCTGGCCTGGCAGTCGAAAGAAAATATTTTGAAATTGGTCACTGGTCAGTCTGGTGTGTTTTTTTTTACACAAATGGAAAGAAGAATTCCCAGATTGTGTGTACACACCTCAATTGAACAGAGGCTAAAAGACAATGAGAGTTGTGTGTGTGGTTTATATGCTGCCCTTCCTCTCGTTGTGTTCCCTGGGCCCTAGAATGTGGCTCGTCGCTCGGTACACTCGCAGGCAAAGACCCAAGATTGGAAGAAGATGGTTAAACCATTAGAAGCGGTTAAGACGCTGCCCTTAATTGATGAGATTTATAATACGCCAAATCCACTACGTAGAGTGCTATAGGCGCAGTTAGAAGAAGAGAAGGTTAAAAGAAGCAAAGTAAGCACAGAATTAAGCACAGAGGCATTAAACAAGTGAGTTTTTACACCGCATTTAAATGAATCTGGTGAAGAGCAATTTTTTTTCAAAACTGAGGGTAAGTTATTCCATAAGGTGGGACCAGAGGGGGCAAAAGCTTGTAGTGAATTTTGGAATTGCAAGTGAACCGGAGTTGGATGAACGTCAAGATCTTACAGGGATGTAGCTATGAACTAAGCCGATATTATACTGAGGAGCAGTGCCCTTAACACAAGGGAAAATCAGCAGTAAAATCTTATTAAAGATTATCGATGACCTTCAACTGGCCAGTTGGGTAACGGCCTTCAACTGTGGAAAATTTTGAAACTAGCCTGGCTGAAAATTATCTGAAATGGTAATACATCAGAATGGTTTAGAATGTTTTTGATAATTTTGGTGATGGGTGTTTAAACGCGTCAATGTATTTTTTTACATTTTTTCTACATTCATGTACATGTACATCTACAGAAATACAGAAGGAGATAATTATATTGATCACTTTTCCTGCCTTTTTCTCAAATATTTTTGAAACCATATAAATCTTGAGGATTTGGATTTGGATTTTGTTGCAAAAAAATTTCTCATAAATCGTGTGCATGTACATTTACATGTTCATGTATATATTTCATTATGTACTGAAAACAGTTGTATTGCCATTATATTACAAGAATATATTGAATATTGCATGTTTTTTTACTGTTTGGAAAACAATTTTTTTACAAACTCATTTCCTTTATTTGACTGCACCATATGAAAACTCAGTAAAGATGGTGGGTTTTTTTTGTATTCTGCCGCCAAAGAAATCATGCCAAAATGATCTTTTTTCATGCTTTGACATTGTGGCCCCTCGACAGCCTTCTCGCAAAATAAAGTGTCTGAGAACAAGTACAAGGGTTGATTTCACAAAGCCTTACGACGCATCGTAACTCAACTTACAACTGATGACCCAACGTAGGTCTGAATTGGTCATATGGTTTCTGTGCATCTCGCGTTGTCTTGTCAGGCATGCAACTTTTCCGCGGATCCGCGGATTTACGTGGGTTTTTTTATTCGACCGTAAAAAAATAAAATCTGAAAAAAAAATAAAAAATAAAAAATGCATCTGGATATTTCTTCTCCCCTAACTATTATTTAAAACACATGCTGAGATCAGGTTAAAAACTTTTCTGGGTGTATGCCTTGGAAAAGGTTAAAATCTGTCACTCAGCTTTAAGTCATTTTGACTAAGTAGTCAAAAACTGCTCAGAGTGCACCACAGAGCATCTAGAATCCAAACCCCACGCCGTAAGGGCTTCGTGCTTCGCACTCGCAGTTTCATTCAGACATTTTCCTCTTTTTTTTAAATTCAAGAGTTGCATGCCTGGTTTGATCGTACGTTACGATAGATTTGATGAAATCAACCACAAGTCACATCTCTTGAGTCTAGTCTTGGATCAAGTTTACAGGAACGGAATCAAGGTTTGGGGACTGCTGTTGTAGAGCTGCTTAAGCACCAAAATGTGCTTATTTAGTGCAAATAGTCATGAGCCACAGGATCCCTATGTCTACCCAAACTTTACTAGTGTTTCATGCTAACTAGTGGAGAAGAGTGGATTCAAAATCAGTTGACATCATAACACAGTGCAGTTTGTAATCCTGCTTACCATACAGAAGGAAGACTTTTCCTGCTTAGCAGATTTCCGCACTTAAGCGGCCCTGTACCAATAGGCCCTGATTTGGAATCGACTCTACTTGAGTCCGACATGGGATTGCCCCCAAGCCCATGAGTAGAGTCCTGAGTCCTAGTCCTGGGTCACCAAGGTCAAGTCCAAGTCCAACTCGTTAGTCACAAGCTCTGCCTGTCTGTCCGTGGGCTACTGCTCAGACCAAACACTGTCCGCACTATGGAGTTCTTGGGTTTTATAAGACCCACTCTCATTTCCCAATGTTTATTCCTCCCATGGGGTCCCATCCATGCCTTCGTGTCAATGTTGTCACCCCCCCCCCCCCCCCACTGTCCCAATCATATTGGCTTATGTTCCTGGCGCAATAGTGAAAAGAGGTTTTCGTTTTCCCCTGAACCCTGATTTCCAAATAGACTCACCGCCAGACCTTCCGAGCCGTCAGTTTCCTTGAGTGGGGGGAATACCGGTAGGGCACGGACAGTTTGATTTCTTCGTGAGATAGTCCACGATTCTTAGGTCCCCAGGTCACATGTTGGCTCTCCTTTTTTAATTTTCTTTTCTTTTTCTTTTTTATTAAATTATTATTATTATTATTTTTTTTTTGGGGGGGGGTTCACTTTATATATTTAGGTTCTTCTCTTCTTTCAAATTGATTCTTTTCCTACCAGGCCAGAGGGCAAGATGGCTCTCCCTGATTAGGCTTTAGTTGTTTAGCCACCCCTTCCGCCTTTAGTTTCGGGAATTAGGCAGTTTGAAAAAGAAAGAATGATGCATTTTCTTTTAGTTTTAAATATATATAGCCAGAGCATTAGGCATGCACCACACATTGTACACTCCGAGACATGTTAATGGAAGATTGAGCTATAAAAAGGGTCCCTTGTGACTATGGTGTGACTTTACTTGTCCGTGCATGGCATTTCAGGACCTCTCTCTACTTGGCAGAAGGCATTCTGAGAGGTCCTGCAACAGGATCCAAATGTCAAGGCCTGTAAAATTTGTTTAAGATTTGCATTTTAGTTGTTTAAAGTAATTTGCCAAAAAAATTGTTGCAACCTGCTTACTGACTGAAAGGACCAAAAGGCGAATATCAAAATTTGGAGTGTCTGACATTTTGATCCTAGCAGGACCTTTCTCAAAGACAGTTCTGCCAGGATCGAAACAACAGGCCCTCCAAATTTATATGTTTTAAGTCAGAAGCAGTGTACAGCCTTTGTTTAATATCATTTTTGTATGCATCTTAGGGACAGAATGTGCACCATCCTCTCTCAATTTTTTTCCAGTTTCAAGGCCTTGCTGAAAATACATGTACATGTAGGTCCGGGAATATTGTTTGGGTCCAATTTTTTTGTATGCAGACCATTGGCCAAAGGTCACCCCCATCCTTAACCAAGTGGTTCTCTCAAAGAAGGTCTGTTATGAGTCCTACAATAATTATTATAGGATCCTTTCAGACGAGGTTGTGTATTGGGGGTACCTCTATCGCACTGAAGTGCAATGGGGATGCAGCGATTCATTGTATCGTGCATTTTGTCACTTGCATTGAGCTGTATTGAACCAGAGTATTGGCCCGGTGAGGTGCCATGTTGTCTTGCTGGCTATTGTTCACAGATGCACAGTACATACAGTACATGCATCCATGTATGTACACGTACAGTGTTCATACAGTGTGTACATAGTTACCATCTCTACACCCTAAGTGGAAAGTGTCCATTCTGAAAATGGGCTTACAGTGAAATCTCGATAAGATAAACTCTGATTGCTCAAAACTGTTAAGTCAAACAAGGATTCTATTCCCTTCAGTGGTAAAAGAATGGTACAACTTCACTTAACTCAAAACTCTGCTTAACTCAAACTAAGAGCCTATCCCCTTGAGATTTGACTTATCGAGATTTTCCTGTACGTATGCTGACCACCTCCACAAGGGGATTGACAACCGCACATGAAATACTGCAGCCAAAAAAAGCTGCTGTACTTGCTGTTGTTGTTGCTGTTGTTAATTTGCAATGCATGGTTGCTAGTATTTGTTTTATACTTTTATACCTGCACCGCAAGTCCACGTACGTGTACATGTAGGTCTGGTTTCATGTAATCCAGAAATTTACCGGTAAGTGGCAGACGTATCACAATCTTTATACACCACATTTGCAGAGCAGTTTAGGGCATTATAGCTAATTATCAGTGAGCGCACTCGACCTTATCTCGATTATCTTCCAGTTCTGACTTCATGTTTGTTGTTTATTTATTTGCACCCATTCCTTTTTTCAATTTGAAAACAAGAAAGAAAATGGAATTTGAATTTGGTTGAACTTGAAGGGAAATGTGGGTTTGTCCAGGAGCATCATGATCACTTGGGATTCTCACTGTGAAGATTGTAGACAAAAAATTGTGCACATTTTTCTTTATTGTCTGTATTTTAAAAAGTACATTTTAACATGGTTATTATCAGAGGAACAAAAATGAAGAGTGCCTGACTTTTCTGTCCTAGGACCTTTATCAAAGATAGAAAGGTCCTGCTTGGATGGAAAACATGCACTTTCTCACCTCCATGCCATTCAAAATAGGGCGCCCTTTCTCATAACTATGGTCGGCTGTTTAGAGTTATTCTTCTCGTCCGGCGTTTTTTCCCCTCTGAGTATTTTGAAGACTGACGGGTAGGGCTTTTTTTTCTGGACAGGCTTGATTGCAAGCACCCAATCCTTTGTTAATCTATTTCTATAGACTTTATTATGTTGGAAAAAACTGTGTGCTTGGATGTATTCCTCTCTCTTTCCTGAAGGTAATTTACAAAATGATGACGTAACGGTAGGCTCAGAGATGGGCTTTGGGTTAATTCCTTATGTCAGTTAGAATATCATAGGCATTGACGAACAAGCCTTTGACCACAGGTTTCTTGGTGCATATTCTGTTACTGAGCAGAATGACAAGCCTCAATAAGTCGGGGACGAACCGGTTTTCTCTCGGGTTTTGTGAGACAAAAATTGCTCAATAAGTGAGTGTTGTGTACATTGTGAATGTGCTATGTTGAGGTTCCATGGGTCAGAGATTGGGTAGAGAATGAGTTTTAAGCACTGTTATATCTACATGTGCATACTGCATACTGTCATGTTCAAGGAAACAGCCCTCTACAGCACATGCTAAGGTACATGGTTACATGTTAAAATTTTACATGGTTACATGGTTACATGTTAAAATTTTAAATGGTTACATGGTTACATGTTAGAATTTTACATGGTTACATGGTTACATGTTAAAATTCGGTACATTGGTACCGGTACATTGTGAATGTGCTATGTTGAGGTTCCAATGGTCAGAGATTGGGTAGAGAATGAGTTTTAAGCACTGTAATATCTACATGTGCATACTGTCATGTGCAAGGAAACAGCCTCAGCAGCCCTCTACGGCACATGCTAAGGTGCTATTGTATTTGTGTGCCTGTTTTCAAGCACGACTCTGACCCTGAGGTGGCAGGTTTTGGAGACGAACACCTGAGGTGGCCTTAGGCCCATCAAAAATGTGAGGTGTGCCACCACACAGTTTGATATGCAGGGAACACCCTGATGGACACTAACTTTGGTCCAAAATGAGTCTCGCTGCATTTTTTAGACACAATTAATATACTTGCACAGATAACAAGGGGATAATGAACTACAATTAATGTTAGCCTTAAATTTATATACATACGCAAATATTTTCCACCTTAAAAGACTTTATTTTAATATTCTTCGTCTTTGTAAATTCAATATTAACATCTATTAGCCATATAGAAATAGCACTACGCTAATATATTGAAATATCTCGTTAGAGTTAACCCATATTGAAGAATCATTTAGTCTTTATAACTAATAGGTTACGACACATTGGAAATTTATTCATTGCGTCACGTGTATCGTATGTTCCTTTTAGGGAATCTTCAGAGATTAGGTTGTGTGCCATGCAAGCAGGAGAAAATAAACAAAGGGTTTCAATCCTCGGAATTACTTATGAGTATTTGAAACAAACTTTACGGTCAAATGCATGTGCTTGTACATGTATGTGTGCTCCTACTGCTCGTACCAAAGGGTTTTTGTTAATGTTTCCTTGATCTCAACCAATAAAGCCGTTAGCAACAGATCGAATCAGTGTTTGTGGTCACCACCGTCAAAACGCACGCCAATCTACATGTTCAAAGGCTCAAAGCACATGACTGGTATGCCTGCTGGCCGGGCCTTTTGGTTTACAGTGCACTTTTTTGTAGACCAGTGAAGCGGTCGCTGCATTGGTAGCGTACGTGTATATACCGGTAGCTGGCTTTATAGTCCCTCTCTTTTTATCTAAAAGGCTGTGTGCTCTCTGTTGAAGTTCAAACTTGCGATTCTTTTTCCAAACCGGAGTGACCTCTCTTAAACCGAAGCCAGAGGCCTCCCCTTTTCCCTGCCTTGCTCTTAAAAATAGATGGGGAAAATGGAGACAAAGCCTAAGCTTGGTTTTAGAAAAGGCCCAAGGTGCCCCACGTCAATCAATTTTCTTGACTAGGGCTGGACGTAACACGCTGGCCTATGAAAAATGGCTGCATCCGCCGAATTCATGGGCGGCTTCCATAGATGTGTTGTGTAATTGCATACCAGAGCGTAACAATGGGTTCGGAGAGGACTTCAAGTTTGCCAACTTTTCAATACGGGGGATTCACAAGAGTGCGCCCTCAAGAGTTTGTAATGCCTTTGCACCAATGCGCAAAACCTGTCGAAGTGTCGACAAACTCCGCGCTTTGTGATTAGCCAGCGCTGTGGAAACTCTTCAGGGCGCACTTTTGTGCACGGTTGGCGCACGGTTGCTTTAAACCTGTTTAAAAAAAATCTAAACCTTGCTTGCTTCATGACATAATGAAGTGTCTAGACTGTGTCTGCTGCCACCAAGAGTTATCAAAGTGTCCAGTGAAAGTAGTTTCGAGTAACGAGCAGTAACCAATGGATAAAATGATGATGTGCTGATCACGGGAACAGAACGTGTACAGTGTACACTGAAATTCACGGCTGAAGTCGAGTCTAGTCGAACCGAAAGCGTGCCTCTTGGAAAATATCAATTTCAATTTGTTATCTACATGTATTTTTTAGCGAAGAAAAAAAAATATAAAAAAAGAAAAACACCAATTTGAC
This sequence comes from Luidia sarsii, assembly GCA_949987565.1. NCBI lineage: Eukaryota > Metazoa > Echinodermata > Asteroidea > Paxillosida > Luidiidae > Luidia > Luidia sarsii. Next base: position 13,585,094 of record OX465105.1, read on the forward strand.
GATTGCAGAAAGACAAAAAATGTGACCTATTTTTTTGCTTTGAAAACCGAGAGTCAAGCAGAGTTGAACCAAACTTTCCCGTTTGGGACAAAATTATTTGTCCATGTGGTGATTGCACAACAGTCTTGAAGTGAATCAAAGGCTACGGCTGAGCTATAGGGGCAGCAGCGCGTCAGCCTATGCAAGCGTGAGTGGCTATGTATTTGTCAACGACCAGCTGAGCCGTAGCCAGTAAGTAAGGCTCTGGTCGCTAAACCTGTTCATTGATTTCCCTCAGAACATCTGGATATTTTTTTTTCATTATTATCATTTTTTTCGGGATGGGGATTTTGTACTATCCGTTTGAAATACATCATTAATTTTACTCGGTATTTCATACCAAAGGAGATGTGTGCACATTAAGATGATTTGGTTGTTGAAAGGTGCGAAGCATTTTTTTTCGAGCGGTGAAATAAAGACGGGATATGTAAGAGACGAAATTTCTTTCATCGACTGTTGAATTTATCTGTATTGACATTTGTTTGTTTAATTGTTTATTGGTGGTTTGTTTGTATGTATGTTTGGTTGATTGGTTATTTTGCTTATCTTGACTTGGACGCTTTCTCCCTCTAGATTTTCCCCAATTGATGCAAAAGAAGAAAACCGATATAGTTGTTATTTAAACACCCTTCAAAACCTGGAAACCTTTGTTATTTTCCCCTAAGCAATACCTTCGCCGTCAATTGATTTTGAAGAAAAAAATCAGAGGGCCTTAGCTTGTGGTCCTGGGAGGACCTTTCTCAAAGGTGTCGACCGGAAGACAATTCTGCCCATGGGAAACGTCCAGCTCTCTAGACATTTGAGGTTATGCATTTATTTATGGTCATCAAAATCCGTATAAACATCTATGCATCTATGTTTTGATCCCAGCAGGACTTTTCTTAAAGGCTAATAGAAGACTGCAACATTCTTTTTACATTACCATTCATTTAACCCTTGATATAAAGGGAAAAGGACTGTATCTGAAGCCACATTGGTTACTTTGAATATAACCTTTGCAATTATTATTGACTGATCTTTTGTTTCACATCTAAAAATATTGATTCCGCCCGGGCTCGAACCGGGGACCTTTCGCGTGTGAGGCGAACGTGATAACCGCTACACTACGGAATCTCAGATGTGTGTTCATCGTTCTGTGGCATTCAAAAAATATGGATATGCATCCAAGGTGTACATGTGTACTGGTTTGCAAATTGCAAAGAAAACTTTGACTTAGAGCACAGATACAGTATGGAAAACCAGTACGGGTCTTGGGTATCAAGTCATCACCATGCAATCAAAGTTGTTCCGAAATTGCGTTTCGGAACAGGTTGTGTTTTTGTTTTGATTTTTATTATCAGCTGTTCCGAAATTCCGTTTCGTTTATTTTTTTATTATTATTATTATTATTATTATACTTTAAAGGTTTTCTGTTTATTCGTAATCTTATGTTTATGTTGACTATCTAAATCGTATATCATAAATATGAATACTTATAACCTAAAGTTTATTCTCCACTTGTCAATGCAAAGATTCTTTATTAATTAGTCACGTGACAGTCATTAATTACTAAATTTGGGCAATGACGGCAAATGCTACGAAGCTAATTCTTTAATTCTTTAAAATTGCGAAGCTGATTCTTAAATTTTTTTGGAAAGCTTTGTTATATCCTGTAGTAGTGCTCTGCGGATATTTTTTGTCTGCGACATCATCATGATGCAATTTGTGAAGCTTTTTCAGTTACGGCGCTAAAAGTGTGGACTACTGTTATTGAAGTCACCCGCTGCTACAGGACCAATTGCTTTCTGTGTGAGCAACAATAATTTTCAGTTTGTACATCCGTACGTGTAGGCATGTAGGGTTCGTTTAGGGTACTGGTATACAGTACGTATAGGCATGAGTAACACATGTGATTCGTATGTAGGCTGACGTTTAAGGTATACGTATAGGCATGAGCAGCATCTAGGTAAAGCTGCCCTCCGTTTAAGACTTTAAGCCCCTTGAAACGTGAAAAGTCTGTCTTGTAAAATGAGTGATTCTTAATTTGGTACCGAAAGAGTAAGCCCTATGGTGGGAAAATGACATGGTTACATGGTCACATGGTTACGTATTTGTTATGCATTTGTTATGCATCATTGGATGTTTTGATCCCAGCAGGTTGTCGTTCCAGCATGTCCAGGGAGAAATCTCCAGGGGGAAATCTCCAGGGAGAAATCTCCAGGGAAACTTCATGAGCGATCGCATGTGTCTCGGGGTTTTATTTGCATACCATGCCAGACCTCGCGGTAAGAGCCGTACTGGTAGGCCTATGCTGAAACGCCTTGAGTACATGTAGTATTATGGTTCTTTGCGCAACATCCGCTCATATAGCGCGTCTTGCTACTCGAGGGCAACCAGGGGTAGGCTGGTTCCCGTCCCCTACATGGTCTCCAGACGTCTCACGTCCTCCGAAATGTAGGAGGACGTGAGACGTCTGGAGACCATGTAGGGGACGGGAACCAGCCTAAACCAGGGGTGGATGGATAACCCATCGTAAGTACTGTTGTGTTAGGCCGTATGGTTTCTGTGCATAATGAATCAAAATTATTTTGACCATTGCGGTCAATTACAGTCTAGCGCCCGCTGTTGTCCGTCAACAAGTTATTATTCTGTGTCGAAAAGCGCCTATGTTTAAATACGACAGCGCCCTCTGTAGTTGATACAAAATAAAGTCGTCGCTGGTGTACGCATCGCCTTCGGAACTACCGTAGCAAAACGTGCGAGCGGGCGCTGGAAACCCGCGATCGTAAGACGGAAAAAAGTGAATTTTCAGCATTTTATTAATATTTTTTGGGGGCTTGACTCCGCGCTCGATCGAGTCTGACGTGTGCGTGACACGTGAAGACACGAGAATAAATTATCAGGGGGGTTAGTTCGCTCAGCAACACGGAGCCGCTACGTTCTCCGTGATTCCACTGACTAAGGCACTAACAGTAACAGTAACATGATGTTTTGGCTATAGATCGCGGTAATCAGCGAGCCGGTATTTTTGGGCAAACACTGTTTAGTGTACAAAAGAGTGGGTCGATTTAAATTTTAGGCTTACTCATTACTGAGTGTTGTTAGTGTTACTGTGTTACTGTAACTTAGTGTTACGCTAGTGACTGACCTATTCATCAAGTGTCATTACGTACTACACGGGCCAGAAAAAACCCACTTCTTCACTCGACGGGGTGAAACCTTGAACCAGTGGACGCCGAAACAAATTGAGCCTCTCTGATGAGGTAAGTAAACCATCCGGACAGCCATCGGCATTGTTTTTAATTTTATGCCTACGTAGTACTTTTTACAATTTTAGTATTTATTCAAATACCTGCAGTTAATTAATTAAACATTTCCTGTATTGGTATTGTATGCATAATGTACACATAGGCCTATACAGACAGTACAGACCGCATGTAAGTTGTAACCCTGACATCGCATTCAGAAATTTACATGTATGATGTAGAATGATGTATGTAAATCACTAAACAAATAGTAAATTGCCATTTCGTGGTGTACATCATCATCATGTTATGTGTATTGTATTTGTAATTCATCCAATCGGGATTAATATCAGCACAGATCTCTGTCCACCCAGCCTGGGTTTTACTGAATGAATAATTACTGGGATGCTCACCAATGCAATGCAATGCAGTGCAATGTGAATGGCAGTGCAGCATCAATGATGAATGAATGACCTCCTCTGAGTCTGAGTCTGGCTCTCAAAGCTTAGAAGATTTAGAGAACTTTCCAGTTCCACACTTAGGACTTAGCAGCAGAATACATGTTTTGATTGTTTTTCTGTACCCTAAGTCTTAATTTGTTTCAATGGAAATTTGTGTGCTGTTTTTAACAGTGACTCGTCAACCTTTCTTGCTCCCACACAGAATTACCCTTTGATTGTGAGATAGAGTGTGTAACACATCCTGCCCTATGGTGCGTGGCATTTTGTTGATGTCACAGCAAACTCCAGAGAGGGGCTCCGTGTGGACATACATTTGTAAAGGGGTCGGGGAGGGAGGGAGTCGGCAGCAATTGGCTCGTCCACCTGTACCTGTGAATGCCCTCCCCTAAACTCTGCGGGATTGGCTCAGTGGCTGCGGACCCCTGCAAAGGAGACGTTTTGGACATATAGGCGACTGATAGATCGCCCCCTGGTGAACCGCGAGCGTCAAACTGTGCCGGATGCACTGATGATGCAGTGATGGAGCCCCACTCTGTTTTATGATAGTCGGAGCTCAAGAGGGAACCATGAGGCGCAACACGGGCCTGTGCCGGCTTCAGTCCCTCGTGACCATCGTCGCCACGGCCTCGGTCACCTACCTGCTGGTGCAGCTCAGCTGCTCGCCGGACGGGCCCCCGGCCGGCCGGCTAGTGGCGCGCAAGGGCCAGAGCACCCTCTACACGGCGCAGCACCAGGAGTTTGTCTACGACAAGTCCATGCCGCTGGTCTTCATCGGCGGCATGCCCCGCAGCGGCACCACGCTCATGCGCGCCATGCTGGACGCCCACCCGGAGGTGCGCTGCGGCGAGGAGACCCGTCTGGTGCCCCGCCTCCTCAGCATGCGGGCCCAGTGGATGAAGTCGGCCAAGGAGCACGGCCGGCTCCTGGAGGCGGGCCTGACGGACGAGGTGGTGGACGAGGCGCTGGCCTCCTTCATCCTGGAGATCATCGTGCGGCACGGAGAGCTGGCCCCGCGCCTCTGCAACAAGGACCCCTTCGTCCTCAAGTCCATGGCCTACCTGCACCACCTCTTCCCCAACGGGCGCTACCTGCTGATGCTGCGCGACGGCCGGGCCACCGTCCACTCCATCATCTCGCGCAAGGTCACCATCACCGGCTTCAACATCCAGAGCTACAAGGACTGCCTGACCAAGTGGAACATGGCCGTGGAGAACATGTACAACCAGTGCATGAAGCTGGGGTCGGAGCTCTGTCTGCCCGTCTACTACGAGCAGCTGGTGCTGCACCCGGAGGAGTGGATGCACAAGATCCTGACCTTCTTGGAGATTCCCTGGGACGAGAGCGTGCTGCACCACGAGGAGACGGTTGGCAAGCCCGGCGGCATCTCCCTCTCCAAGTGAGTCCTGTCCCCAGTCATCTTCTCCATCTATCTACACTCAAACCTCTCTCCTCGGATCTCGTAGGCCTTTTCAATGGCCTTTATTATTCTATATTCAATATTGGACGATGCTCCAATGGCATTTTTGCCTTGGTTCCCCTACATCATCCCAATGCTAGTACTGCATGCTTCTCTTCACTTATGCACCCATATGGGTGTGATATTCTTCCCACTAAGTATTCTTCCCACTAAGTATTCTTCCTACTAAGTATTCTTCCTTCTAAGTATTCTTCCTACTAAGCATCCTTCCCACTAAGTATTCTTCCCACGCACTGCTGCACTATGGAATTCTCTACAGCATTGTACAGTCTGCAACCTGTTTCCCCTTTTCCTATAACTTGTCCCAATTCAAATGAAACATGAACGTTTATCTTTCTTCCGCCTGCTCCTGGTTCTTTTCCTTATAACTGTCTTTTAGTTTTAGCCCTCACCTTCAGTGGCCTTTTGGAGCCTTGTATTTGGCGACATTCATACACCCCCCCAAACCCCCCCCCCCCAAACCCCCCCCCCCCAAAAAAAACCCCAATGTCCCGAAACATTCCCGGCCAATAGAGAACAGCCTTTTTAACACTACACTAACTACAGTCATTTACTTTGGGTTTTTTTTTCCGGGAAACTGCATAACCCTGGGGATTCTACTGCCCGTGCCCGGGAGCAGGGGTAATGATACCGATGTTATGTGTATTTCCCTGGAAATGAGAAGACCTTTTTCACAATGTAACACAAGTAGCAGGCAGGAAAGCAACTCTGGAGGAAACCACAAAAACTAAATAAAAGTGACCAACCAGGTCTGGTATGGTCACAACGATACAGTTGTTTACCTTGGCAGTTTTTATTCCGGGAAACTGCTTAACCCTGGGGATTTTGCTGCTCTTTTCTCGGGAACAGGGAGGAAGTACACTCTAAACTCTGGTGTCATAATTCCCTGGAAAATAATGGAAACCAACTGGGGTTGTGAGCTGTGAGCCTGTGACGTTTGCAAGAGGCAATGTTTGCTTTGTTGGACACAGCTGACATTCCTTGGAAAATGGCCTTTATTTAGTATGAATCAACTGAGCAAAAAACATTTTTCCGAGAGTAAGAAATTACAACCTCTGTTCAGGGATCACTGAACGACATGACATTACTTTTAAAAATGCAAGGCCGCAAGGGGATGAATGATAATATTGGTGCCCACTGCCCAGATTCGGAGGGCCCGGCACATGGCATCATCACCGATGCTCCAAATTCAGAGGTCCTGGCACAAAATGGTTATGAAGATACTGTAAATCACTTTCATCTGATGAAGTAGTCGCTGCTACAAAAGCTTAAAGTGATATACAAAAATGTTGCAAACTGCTTTAATACTGACCAAAATTACCAAAATGCAAATTCTCAAAATTTAGTGGGCCTGACGTTTCGATCCTAGCAGGACCTTTCTCAAAGGCAGAGACAAAAGCTTATGCACTCTTTCTGACTGGTCAGTCTGTGAGTGCAATCCTTCAGGCTGTTATCATCCTGCAGGCTGTCACTATACATAGCTGTTCACTTGTGATGAGTGGTTGAATGCGTTCTGTTGTCCCCCATGGCCATCCTGTATCTCTCTCCTTTTATCCTCTGCCTTTTTTTTTTTTTACCCGGCCGGTCGGCCGCACCCCACAGGAAAGAGCGGTCAACAGACCAGGTCATCAAGCCGGTCAACCTGGAGGCGCTGAGCAAGTGGGTGGGCCACATCCCGCAGGACGTGCTGGACAACATGGAGAAGATCGCCCCCATGCTGGCCCGGCTGGGCTACGACCCGCGGGCCAACCCGCCCAACTACGGCACGCCCGACCGCCGGGTGCTGGAGAACGAGGACAAGCTGCGGGCCCACCCCGAGCGCTACGCCGCCAACGTGCGGCAGGTCATGGACCGGCCCGACAAGCTGCCGCCGCCTCCGGAGGGCGCCGTGCCGGGCAAGGGGGGCGCCGTGCAGGGCAAGGGGGGCCGGGAAGAGGAGGAGGAGGAGGAGGAGAAGCGCAGGAAGGACCACCGCCCCATGCCGCCGCTGCCCCATCAGAGACCGCCGCCGCAGCAGCAGCAGCAGGAACCGGAATCGCAGGAGCGCAAGGCGCGAGACTACGGTCCTGGTTACGGACCGCGGCCTCCCCGGAAAGATCCTCACAATCCAAAGTTTGCCCGCCGCGGGGGACCTCCATACCCACAATTTTAATTACAATTTTTTTTTTTAAGAATATATAAATAACTGGTAAAATGGACACCCCTGTTGGGTATCACTTCAATCTCCCTGATCATTCGATATCAGACATGAGTGTACTGGGCATAGAATCACTTGGTCACCGTAATAATGCTGTCCGTCTTAGCCGTGAGAAAATGTGGATGAAGCGTCTTCGGACTATTCAACCACATGGTCTCAACATCCAGGAGGGTAATGACTAACACCATGCAGCTTTCTGATAATCCTTCTTTTGTGTTCAGTCCTTCACACTTCTCTCTTTGATCTTTCCCCCTATTGTCACTAATCCCTACCCCACTCCTTGCCCTTCTCTTTGATCTTTCCCCCTCCTCTCATTAATCCCTACCCTACCCCCTGCCCTTCCCTTTGATCTCTCCCTACCAGCTTCACTCTTTGTCCTTTGTTTCTCATCCGTGTCCTATTCACTCTCCCCCCTTCCTTCGTGTACATGTATCTGTTTTGTCCTTGTCACTCTGCCTTTGAGAAAGGTCCTGCTAGGATCGAAACGTCAGGCCCACTAAATTTTTGATTTAAATATATAAATATAATGGATAATCTTTTTTTTTTAATATAAAAAAAGAGAGAACTTGCAGAGTAAAGAAATCACCAAACCCCCAAAAATTCTGATTTTCTTTTTTTTCTGAAGATGATAATTGTTTAGGTCTGTTCAATCCAAGTTGAGCTTGATCTTGGATGCATGAAATGCTATGGCTTGTCCCCCATCTCACAGTCCACCCACCGCTGCCCTAGTATCAGTGGTCAATTTCACCAAACCCATCGTAACTTACGATCAATCGCAAGTCGATGAGCGATGCACAGAAACCATATGGTGTATCACAACTGACGATGGGTTATCCATCATCGTAAAGTTGAGTTACGATGCGTTGTAAGGCTTTGTGAAATCCACCCCTGGACTTGTTATCGCCTGTCAGTCAAATTTGAAATGCAGCCACATGAACAATAGTACCCAGTCTACATTGGTGTGGTGAATATGCCCAAGCTAGATTACAGTGAACAGACTGTAGAATGCATGCATGTGCCGGAGACATGCTGTGACTCCATGAAATAATAAAAAAAAGAAAAAAAGTTGTCCCAAATTCACAGGAATGCATTTGAAGCAGAACAAGACATTGAGTACATGTACATGTACTGGGACCATGAGTACGTAGTATTTTGAGGAGAAGTTTGAGTGTAGGGTGAGAAAAAATGTGTATTTTTTCGGGTACAGTTGCGAATTTCTCTCTTGCTGTTACCAGGGTCCAATTTCATAGAGCCGCTTAAGCATGACAAAGTCTTTGTGGTATAAACAAAATTACAGACAGCAGGGCGTATGCGATTGCTTTTAACGTGCATTCCACTCTTCTGTACTTGAAACAATAGTGAAGTTTGGGTTGGCAAGGTGATCCTATGAATCGTGACTTTTCGTTCCTAAGCAATTTTGTTTTTATTTTTAAGTGGCTGTATGAAATTGGCTACATACGGTAACAATTCCACAAATAGACTGTACAAGTTCATGCGTAACTTGTAAATAAAAGAGAATGAGTACCATAGCACTTATCTTCAGAGCATGAATTTCAGAGAAAAAATGTTCTACATGTAGAAACAGGTCAGTTAACTGAAGACTCTTACTGGACCAGAACTATTTGTACAAGACCTGTGCAATAAATCTGGGTGGAAAAACAACAAAGTTTGCACGTAGTGAAAGGAATACCATGAGAAAATGCTGTTTTTAAAACTACAGGTCAAAGTAGCATTTTTTTCATGGTGCAAGAAAAAACACACTAGACAGCCGGTCCAGTGCAGTCACACTCGGCACTAGACCGACGCTGAAATCACTAGACTCGGTCCAAGGTCTAGTGGATATTTTGAGCCCTGATCTCCGGGATGTGAATAAGTTTAGTTCCTATTCTAATGGTCCCTTATGAAGACCGATAGAGATTGGCCATTGATTTTGCTGCAGTGATCTACATGTAAAAGCAGTTGTCAATGAATGTCTGCACAGTAGAAAGGCCACAATAGAATACCATAGTTTCACCCACTGAAAGGTCACTTTGTGTCTGTTTTAAATCTCAAAAGTTAGAGGGTCTGACGTTTCGATCCTTACAGGATCAAAGGCCTTTGAGAAAGGTCCTGCTATGATCGAAACATCAGACCCTCTAAATTTTGAGATTTATGTACTGCAGATCATTTTAGTCAGTGAGCAGTTTGCAGCAGTTTTTGTATTAACCCGGTGTCTGTTTTAGATATATATTTTTTTAATATGGTATTTTGTTTTTCGGCACGTCCACTTTTGAGCACCCGAATGCCTTTGTGCTTGGGTCAGAGGCCAAGGGTCAGAGGCCACTGCCCTGAGCGTGCTGAGAAGGAATCGAGGGAGAGAGAATCCCTCGCAATACGAAGCCAGAATAGAGTGGGCTACGGCTGCATGCCAATGGCATTTCAGCGCATGACCGAGGTACATGTAGCCTTAGTCCAAGCGGACCTGTCATTGCCGGTAGCAACAGCCAAAGCCCCTAGCCGTTTCTGTACTCAGTTCAGCCTGCAGTCTCAGCCACTGCAGAGAGTTATTTGTCAGTATCGCTGAAGTGTACACGTACAGTACGCTTGAATGGTTTGACCTTGTGCAATAATGGCATGCCTTGCATTGTGTCCTGTTCAGCACAGCTGTCAGTCTCTATGTCCGCTCTTATATCATAGACTGGACTGACTCTACAAACCTTGAAATTGTTATTCACAGTAGTCCTTAATAATATACATTTTTAGATTTTTTAAACAATTTAAGCAAAAGCGATTGTGTCAGGTTTTTTTTCAAAGAGTTTATTTTGTGTACGTTTTCATCGTGTATAGAATTCGTATTTTGTCTCATATTTTTGGATTATCTAACTAAGTTAATTATACCACGTCACATGTAGTGTACATGTACATGTACATTATGCGAGTATATAACATGTAGTTTTTTTAATAGTAGCCTTTTTGTTTATATCCGCAAGCATTTTTGTGTTCATGAACGTTTGAAGAGGAAGAAGTTGGCACAATGTCTACTTGCGCTGCTCCCAAAGTCTTTCTGAAATCCTCTGTAGATGGTAAAATATGCAGAAACAAACACAACAACCACAAATGGTGGAGGTAGGACGTCAGCCATCTCTAAGTGCCCCTGTTTGAATCGGTTTAGCATAGATGCATGTGAAACAATACCCAGATCTGACACTAAAGCCCTTTTTCACACTACAGAGTAAATCCCGGGGGAATAGATTTTTGACCCTGGCACCAACACCCCCGAAACCATTCACACGGGATCCATTTTGAAACTCCCGGGGGACACTATATCCCCGGCAATATGCACGGTCATTTCACACTGGCTATCAATCCAGTGGACGCAAGAAGGTTGCTTTTCCTCAGGGTTTTTCTCTTTCTACCCTACTCCCGAGCAGGGGTAAATATTCCCCCGGGAAAAGCTTTTCCCCGGGAATTTTCCCCGGGAATTTCCTCGGTAGTCAATGGTAGTGTGAACAGACATACCGAAATTCCCCGGGGGGACTTCTCGAGAAATCCCCGGGGATTTTGTCTAGTGTGAAAGCCCTATAAGAAGGATTTGCTCTACTGGATTACACATCGAACACTGCGTGCTCGGTGCTTTGCCCGCTTGCCTGCTGAAATAATATCGGCAGCATGGGCGGGATTTGAACCCACCGTTCCTGCTTTGAAGTGCAGATGTCTGCACTAGAAGCCCTTCTTGAAGCACATTCACATTGATGCAAAATCACGTCATATCCATGACCCAGAAGTAATCAAATCTGAAAAGTATATAGGGCTTGATGTTTGTTTATCCTAACAGGCACTATCACGGAGGCAGAATGCTTTTGAAAACACTAGGCTGTCTGCCTTTTTGAGATTTGCAAAGATTAGGAGGGCCCAATGTTTCGATCCTAGCAGGACCTTTCTGTTCTGCCTTTGAGAAAGGTCCTGCTCGGATCGAAACGTCAGGCCCTCCTAATGTTTGATGTTCGCTTTTTGGTCATTTTAGTCAGTAAGTAGTTTTCAGATCTGGTTAGTTTTGGTCATTTATGGTAGGAAGCAGTTTGCACCATTTTTTTTTAACAAACAAATAAAGGAAAAATTGACTGTGAACTTTAAAACAATTTTGGCAAAAAATGGCAAAGAAAACCGTGCTTGTTTTACGTAAAAAAAAAACTGTTCATTGAAGGACAAATCCAATGTGGCTGGATCGGGATTTGGACCTGACTCTTGGCTTCAAATCCTGGTCCAGGTCAATTGTCTTTGGCCTTGTAACCTATTATTAAGCCACCATGAAGCCTTTGAAATGTGTCCATTATTGCTCGCTGAGAATCAAATGTACGTGTATGATGGAAATGCCCCTCTCTGTGTGTATTAAAGGCCCAATACAACATTGGGAAGATCGGAAAACATCAATGTCCACAGATTTCCTTCTAATTTACACAGTTTGTAGATGGTCATGATAGAATCCTCATGTTGAAATCTTACATTCTGGGATACTGTACTTCACTCAAACATCTACAAATAAATTTCTACAGGCTGGTGCATAAACCGTTACATTTTTTTTGCAATTTTTCTATTTTCTCACATTACCATTAGAGCTAAAACCTTTACAGTATTGCTTTTTTGGAATGTTTAAATGGTTTAACACACAAACTGTGGCAATCTTTTGACCTTTACCAATGTTGTATAGGGCCTGCCAACGAAGCGAGATGGAAAACATCAGCAGAGAATCCTCCCCGTCCGTCTCTCAATTCCTTGCATTTTTGGTCCCTCACAAAACTATCGATACAGAAAGAAGTGTTTCCCATTAAACATTAAGCAAACATTTGAGAATTTCTGGCAAAATAAAAAGAAAATAGGGTAAGTTTGTTGAACGAGCCATAGACACATCGAACCATTTGAGTCCTAATTACCTGCCTACCAGCCCTTCCCGGCAACCGCGTGCTAAGTTGCCATGGCAATGATATTGGCGCATCAATTTGGTCCGGTTTTTTTTCTCCATATGATTTGTTCTTCTCTTTGTTTTCCTCTCAAATGGACGAGGGAGAGAGTCACTTGTAGATGAGTTCCACAGAAATGACAATGCATTGTTGACAGTTTAATGAATGTCCTTGTGACCAATACACCTCCCACTATCGATCCCCCCCCATAAAATTGTCCCCATGAATTGCCCCCTTAATTCCTTTGTGTCCCCATGGCCGCGATCTGCCACAAATTGCAGCCAAAAAAAGACTAAACTCCCTCGTGGATTTGGATATTTCCCGAAACCCAGACAAAATATGTTTTCTTCCCCTGTGCAACAGACCTCCCTCCATCTCCCCTTCATACTGTCTTTGCCCTCTTCATTTCTACCTTCCCCCCCAAAAAAGGTTCTCAGATCAAAGTGTTAGGCCCTGTAGATCTGAAACAAACAGAAAGACAGACAGACAGACAGACAAACAGACAACAAACATACACACTAACAACAAATAAACCAACCAACAAACAGCCACCAAAAAACACATGGATAATTTCGAAAAATGAATTGACTGGACTTTGGACCAGTCAAATCTTTCTTTCCCATTTTTAAAATTGTTAAAACAAAATCCTAGTCATTTTTCCTTTACTGTATTTTTTTGAAAATAAATGTTTGTAAAAAAAAAGAAGAGAGGCTTTGTTGAACCATGGAGGAATATACCTCCATGGTTGATCAAAAATTTCCCAGCCAATTTCTCCTTTACTGTTTTTCATGGAAAATAAAATGTTTGAAAAAGAAGAAGAAAAGAGGGCAGAAATATTTGTTTCCGTTGCTGGCTGCATGCACAATCCACCCTTGCCCATTATACCGAAATTGAGGCTCCGTTGAACCATGGAGGAATATTCCTCAATGGTTGAACATGGAATTCCCAGCCATTTTTCCTTTACTGTATTTCATTGAAAAAGCAGAGGACAGAAGTATTTGTTTTCCGTTGCTGGCTGCATGCGCTATCAACCCTTGCCCATTATACCGAAACTGCAGGCTCCGTTAAACATGACTGCGCTGCCTAGAGACGAACGAGGCAGAAAAATGAGTGAATTGTTGCTGGGGCTGTTCCAGTATAGACTGCATGGTCTGCTTGCTCCACTGCCTGTAGGGAAGTCTAACAGATGGCTGGTTGCACGCTCTTTTTCCCCCTGTAAGCTTCAACCCTCTCCCTGGGTTTTCTCCCCCTGCTCGTTTACCGGTGACGTCTCCCCTCGGTTTCTGGTTTATTTAGTTTGGCTCTCTGCGCTTTGCTGGTTCCAATTTTATTCATCATGGGTGGTAGGTTCCTGATCTCCTCCAAAGCGTCAAATAAACAAAAAATACCAATAAGGTGTGTGTGTGATTTTAAAGGGTTGGGTGTCTTATAAACTGCTGACAGGTATTAATTTGTATATGACCATCAATTTTATGATAATAGATGATAAAAAAAAAAAAATCCAAAGAAACAGGGCCAATTTTTGAAATTGTTGAAACATTTTCTATTACTTTTCCTTTACTTTCATTGAGCTATTAAAAGATATTAAAATAATTGATGTTCGGAAAATTGATTTTTTTTTTTATAGAAATGTAACTTCTACCTCTTCATAAAGTCGCAAATAAAATTTGAATTCAGTTAATTTTGAACAATGTTGATTAAGAAAACATTTTAGGGATTGCATTACTTGGAAAGAAAGCCTTTTAAATTATCCTTTGCTGCACATTTTTATATTTTTTTTCTTTCTTTTTTTAATCCCCCAAAGTGATATTAGTTACCTCCATGGTATATTCTAGTCGGTAGTATTCTGTATGGCCTTGAGAAATGGCTTATTGTGTATAAGCGCATGTGCCTTATGGTTGCTATAGATATAGCCTAGGCCCTACAATATACAATATTATAAATAGATGTTCTATACAGCAAGGTTACATTTCAAAGAGTACATTCACCCTAATGCATGTGCAGTGCTCAGTGTAAATCCAACCAATTATAAAGAGGAACAGTTGACGGACCAATAAAGAACTATTTCATTTAATCAATTAAAAGTGCATAATATTAAGCTTTCATAGCACCATCTGTCTAACCACTAGCATCTGGTGAAGTAGATGTTGCTATGGAAGCTTACGCACTTAGGAGGACCATAATTTATGAGCGGAACGCCTATACTAGCATGGAAAGCTTCCAAGGTTTCCGGCGAGATTTGTGAGAGGAGGATTGCTGGACATTGTTTGAGGCATCCTGAAATCCCAGCATGCCCCACTCATTCCTTTGGCAACCAACTCTGTCAAGGAAACACTAGAAAGCATGGTAGGCATGGAGTCACCTACATTTTGTACTGTACATGTATAAACGGTAGAGTACAGGAATGTACAGGGAATTGTGGAGAATTGATGGAGCCCGCAAAGGCATCCATTTGGTTAGATGCCCTTCAAATCAGTTGTAAGAGCATGCACTTTCCTAAGCTCTAAAGCTAGATTGTATTTTAAATGCCTCCCTTATCATTCATCTTGATGTCTTTTCACTATGTTTTTACCACCCCAATAAATTAGAGTCCAATCTTTGAGTCTGCATCAGAGACTAACCCAGGATATGCTTTGCAGTAGGGCTCGCAGTGTATATACATTACTATCATGCTGGTTCAGGTTAATACATGTATAAATAAGACTTGATGGTTTGCATGCTGGAAAATCTAAGTGGAAGGTTTGCAGTAATGCCATGTAGCACTTCTCTATCAAGAAGTGTGGCTCTGAAAAGAGCTGGTTCTTTTCAGAGCCACACTTCTTGAAAGAGAAGAAATAGGTACATGTATATAAGAGCCAGCTCTTTTCAGAGCCACACTTCTTGAAAGAGAAGAAATAGGTACATGTATATAAGAGCCAGCTCTTTTCAGAGCCACACTCCTTCTTGAACTGTTGATAGAGAAGAGATTCATGGTGTCACCGCAAACCTTCCACTTAATACATGTACATAGACGGTCTAGTTAGTGAGGGGTCAAATGGTTCAGTGACATTGAGTTATAACTTCTGTAAATAATTGTTATGTATTTCCTTTTTGGAAGAAGGTGATTCCTTGCCTGTGTGTAATTCTATACTTTAGAGAATAGATTAGCCATTAACTTGAATAGGAGTTGTTGAGTTTGTTTTTTTAACATCGGCACCTTATTGGTAAGGTTGGTGAAAATTCAGAGCTACATGGCAACCAGAAAGAATTTCTCTTTGTAGTTTGTATGTAAGGACACGTAGAGTAGCTTACAGATTGTGTGTGTGTATAATGCCTGGTCTGCTGGGTATTTCAATTAACACAGGCAATTTGTTTGTTTTTATTGTATTACGGTGTTGCACGAAACGAGAGATGGAGTTGGGAATTTGTAAAGAGCGGATTCTGAGCACTCAAAAGTTTGCCAAATATCTGCATTATATTAGTGTGCTAGGAATATTATTCAGTCTCTGTCAGTCTGTGTGTCTATCTGTCTCTGAATAATTTATTTATTATCGCTATTTTTTGAAATTTCAGAAATACATCAGCAATGTATTTGAGAGTGGTTCTGGTCTGCCCTTTAGGCACTATAAAGTAAACCTATGAAATCTTGTCTGTGAGACGACTAATTAACCAATAGTGCTTTGTGGAACTTGTAAAATAATGGTCTATTTTTGTGTCTGGCACCTGAGCACTGAAATAGTGGGAATGCACACGACCAATCATTATGGCTCTTTTTTTAAAATCTGGGTTGTTTTTTAGCTTGTAGTTGGTGACAGCATCTGTCAATGAATAAGCAAGTATGCACAATCTTTATGTCAATGTTCCATGGGTAGGGAATTTTGTGTTTTTCTTCAAACAATGCTTGTACAAAATTGAAGGGTATGGGACAATGGAAGCCGCTAGCTAGCATCCATTAGGATTTCCCCATAGACATGTACATGTACGTCATTACTGGCCATAGCCAATGCATAGGAAGATAGCTTATGGTGAAAGTGTCAAAACACAGACAATGAAAGTGGCCAGGGCATGGATAATATTAATACTCATCGATCATTTTCGGGAGGCAAGCTAGTTGCGGCAACCGCTAACCCTAATCCTCCTGGGGGTCTGAGGGAAGCTTGCTAATGACAGGGAAATGCACAATGCGCAAATTTACAAAAAAAGAAAAGCTTCTGTTACCAAGCAACAGATGCAGTATGTGGGACTGCTTAAGTGGTGAAATAAAGATGTATTTTTGTTCAAAAAGAAGATTAGTTTGTTTTGTTGGTTTGTTGTTGAGTGGGAAATCGCTGACATTTATTTTTGGGTTGCTTTTGACTGCCGCCCCCATGCAACCCTGTGTAGAAAGGCTGCTATACAACTAAGGGCTAGATAGCTCAGATGGTAAGAGCATCAGAGGTCTCAGATTCAAAGATATCTTTGCCATTTAAAAAAAATGATCAAACATTAAATTTGTTTGACCTTATTCTATTATTAATCAATTCAATGTTTTCAATTATGTTAGGGGAAAACGTCTATTTCCTGGCAAAGACCCTTTTTTTTAACCAAAAATATCCCCAATTCCAAAATTCAAATCCACTGAATAATTCACTCATACAACATCACCATATGTAAAATCCATGAGGGAGATACTTCAATCTCCTTTTAATCCTTATCTCACAATACAAGACAAATAATTTACAGGTTGCATGTTATAATCATTATTATTAACACATCCGCATAATCATTCAGATCATGATTCTTATAAACAATTGTAGCAATATATTACACAAGATTGCCCACATAATTATAGCTTCAAAGAAACGGAAAGAAAAGCCAAAAACAATCATTGTTATCTTCATAGCAGGTGGAAAAACGATTAATAAATATAGATATTCACAAAAACTCCTATGTACAGAGTATTACAGTTTCCGGAAGACAATGAGATACGTGGGTTAAAAAGCAGATTTTAGAAATCCAGAACTAAGGATTTCTTCCTTCGTAATTCCTGTTTACTGTATAACAAAATCCAGGAAGATGGTCTATATACAATCATAAAGACTCTTTTTTGAGTACAAAAATGTGCATTTCATTTTGGAGAAGGAAGATTTGGTTGGTCCGAGGAAATAATAACTCCGAACAGTGTAAGCATACCTCTTTAATCTGAAAAAAAACCCCAACAACAACGAGAAGAAACCATGGCCCAAAACAAACCCAAATATCTGTACTGGTTTGAGGATTGACTATTTCTATACCAGATCTTGAAGTGACATCAGCAACAGGTATACAATTCTCCCACCACGCAGCAAAAAAAACCCAGTCGTAATAACAAGAAATGTCCTTACTCTATTCCAGAGCACTGTACGCATGCAATCAAACAATCTAGCCCCTCAGGATACTAGCCAGAAATTTGCTCTTTTTGTCTTCTGACAGGGTCAATCAATGTGATGTCGGAGTGCCTAGAATGAACCCTTCTTCGGGTGGAGGCACTCAGGGTTCGACCTACACAGTCGGTTACTTCTGGCTGAGTTGTCTCTTTTGTGCGCTGGCCATTTCCATGCTTCCCTAGCCTTGGGAGTATGAATGCATGTGGGTATGGTACATGTGTGGTATGGGGTGAGGAGGCTGGTTGGATGGGCAGTGGTACCAATGCAGCACAGTAATAGCTCACTGTGGAAGGTGAATATTTGATCTGATTTTTTAAGCAGGCAATCAGGTAAAGTACTGAGCACACAGTGCTTAATTACATAGAGTACTGGTAGGGCAAACCCATCAATGAATTACAGTACCATACATTCGCCTCAATGCAATATTATACACGTGATACCCACAGCTATACAGATTTGAATCCGCCGCACAACCTCGACCAGCTCCCGACCAAACTTAAATTTTCTTCTTTCAAACCACCATAAAATGAACAGTGGAATGTCGCTATAACAAGCGCCGATATACCAAACATTTAGGTATAACGGACATGCCCTTTGGCCCCTGATGTATACGTCCTTGGAAATGCGGCGGCAACTGCTATAATGTATGACCGCTATACCGAACAATTCTTATGGATCCTGGGATGTTCATTATAGCACGGTCCACTGTACCATTGAAGCCAGCCATCATTGCGCAATGTACCCTTTTAAAATCGGGACCCAATCCTCTACGACTGAAAAAAAGAGAGCCCCCAAAATGACCTCCCAGCCTTTGAAAAAATGCCACGTAAGGAAAAACCTAAAATTTGCTTGTGCAGAAAAAAAAAGAGTGAATAAATAAATAAAAAAATCATAACAAATGCGAACATAAATGAACTGAGGATGTACCTAAACAGGTTATCAAGTTCACTGTCATAATTAAATGTGTGCAGTGTGCAAAGTGCCAGAAGTTGATTTGTAAAACCATGACTCAGTCAAAACCTTAGTGCGATGAGTGACGGTGTTTTTTTTTTCCTTTTTTTTTGTGTGCAATTTCTATTTCTTTACTACATTACATGGCAGTGGTGGAGGGATTTACTCGACTTTTGACTGTTTGAGGGAATTCTGGGGCTCTTAATTTCGGTGGTGTGTGATTTTGTAGACATGATAGGATCCTGTGTCAAAGGAAATCTGATTCATTGAGAGTTTGCTCTACCTGATATGATTTTAAGGCAGGTGATTTCTATTTTATTTTTTTTCGAATTCTTCTCTATTCTGCCGGTGATAGTTTGGGCTGACTGCCTGCCTGTATGATTTAGTCTGAAAACTCTGCGTTCCTCTGAATTCAAAAATCAACTATTTTGGGGGGGGGGGGGGGGTTGATTACGATATTCGTATTCACTTTGGGGCTAATTCTAGAGTTATCGGTCAATTATGCATGAAAAACCAGTGAGTGGATACAGAATCTTTCGACAGATGGCTGTTTGGGAAATTAAACCCCTGTGGGTATCAGTTAAACTATGTTACTCCTTGCCTCAATTCAGTGGTTAGATTATTTTCTCTTAAAAATAACCCTCAGCAAAATCGAGTAAACACCTGTTTTACATCATTGGCAAATGTTTTGGCAATAAAAACTGACTTTTCTACATTGGTCTGAGGCCTGTTTTCCATGCATAGTTCTTTACTCGCTAAACCTTCAAAATGGCACAGTTTATCAAAAAAAAAACCCAAAAACCAGACCCTGTCTCGTTAACACTGTATCCTGGGGAAGTCCAACATGTATTTCACCACATGAAAAGCTGCAGAAAACCATAGGTAATCAAACTATGTGTATACTGTGTAAAGGAATCATTTTGTGCCAATGGCAGATTTGGTCACCCATTTATTTGGCCCCCGGAAAGTGGGTCATAAGCATACTGTAGTTGCCAACCTATCTTAAAGGAAATCAGGAATACTTCTGCTAAAAAAGAGGAATCACAGAGCAAACTGCATAGGAATACATGTGTATTTCCAAGCCAAAAGTTGGAATCTGTTGTCAAGAGCTTGTAAAAAGTGATACATTTTTACCCCAAAAAGAAGAATGATTCCTCCAAAATAGAAATGGTAGGCAGTAGTCTCCATGTTCCCGCCCTTAAAACTACAGATACATGTAAGAGATTACAGTCCTATGTCAATTAGTAATCTTTTAATTCTTAAGATTTTCTCTCTTTGTCCCCCCCCCCACTTCATCAAGGTATAAAAACAATTGGCTTTTCCTTTCCCTTCAAATATGGCGTACAAATCATACAAAAATCTGATGCTAACTTTTTGGCGTATCATTGAATTGAAAGGCGGGTCAGATAATCTATGCAGGTTGCATATTGCAGGAATTCAACAGAAGACTGCAGGACACTATCTCCTTCCTTGAAAATGCTGTGGAGAATGTCATAATGGTAAAATAGTGCATTACATACGAATGATATTCTCCGACTAGAAGACAATGCTGGGGTTTGCATTGCATTGCATTAGACTTGACAGCCACCGTGGGCAATGGTTCTTTTGTTACACGGCTTTGATCAGGAAAGAATCATTGTGCTGTCCAAAGATGGGCACTACCATTAAACGAGCACAGAGTGTGGAATAGCTGGTTCCATGAGAATCACTGAAAACTGGAGCAGCTTGGCACCGACGTCTTGAGTTTTTTGGTCCTGTGGAGTAGATTGGCTGTCTGGATCAATTGGTCCGGTGGGTTGGTTATTACACTGGGAATGGTTAATTTTTTAAGCCCCCCCCAAAAAAGATACTCAGTCTCTGGTAAGTGCGTAAGTGCGATTTTTAACATGCGTGTCAATGGTTTTTATCCACCATTCTTTTCCACCACAAAATTTGAAAAAAACAGCAGCCTCTACTTCTGCTCTGCCTGTATGTTTCTGAGTGGTGTGATTCCCACCCACAAGCCATCTTGAAAAAAAGGCCTGCACCCCAACTTGCATTTAACAACCCATTGCTTTTATGGTCTAAAAAATACAGTATACCCAACAAATTTAAGCAATGTCTAAAAGCTGGCTTGGACTGCTGTCAATCCCCCCCCCCAAAAAAAAAACTACAAGAGAAAAAAGCCTGCATTGCAGAATCAATTCTGGAAGTTCGATCTGACCAGAGTCTAGTTTTGGTTTGAGTAGTTTTGGTTTTTTTGGCCATGATAGCGGCTGGTATCAGCACTGTGAGGAATGGTAGATTTTCTTGGTGGTGGAGGAGGAGGGGGAGGTGGGTGTGGTAGGGGTCCCTTCGCCGCTGTGCAGTCGTCCCCGGACAGCCTTGCTGCCCACCCCACCGTTGGCCTGGGCCATGGCCATCCGCTTGACCCCTTGGGGGAGGCCACCGGTCGCAGGGTGGCCGGAGTGGCCCAGACGACTGGCCGATGGCGGCGGCGGCTGCTGATGCTGCTGCTGGCCGCCGACGTGGTTGTGGAGCTGTCGCGGGCGAAGGGCACCCTCTTGGTCGGGGCTGCCGACCTGAATCACGCTGGAGATGTCCGAGGCCGAGGAACAGATACTGCTGGTGGTGCTCTGGGAGCTGCCGGGCCGGCTCTGGTAGTAGACCGACGGATGGACGGACGCCATCGTCACCGACCTCCCGGTGTGCTCCCGGGGACTGAACTGGGCGTCCGTGGTGGGCGTCTGAGGCGTAGTTTTCGGTGGGTTGGGGCCTTGGTGGTTAGAGAGGGTCTGGTGAGGGGCGGCGGTGGTGGTGATGGTGTCGGCGGGTGGCATGTAGCGAAGGGGCTTGGTGTGGGGCAGGGTGGCCGCGTTGGAGACCGAGGTCTGGGGGTTCGGGACGCCGCCGGATCGTAGCGACTGGATCCGCTGGGCGTTGATGGCCTCCAGGCCGCTGCCGCCACCCCCGGCCGTCCCGTTGGCCTGCGGGTGGCCGCCGGGGACCAGGCCGTTGGGCGTGGGTTTGGGCAGCACCGGAGGGGGTTGTTGTTGTTTTTGTTGCAGCGGCGATGGCGGCTTCTTGCCGATGACGCCGGCCCCCCTGCCCGGCGGCTCGGGTTTGGCAAAGAGCGCCCTGACGGGGCTGGTCTTGCGATCCACGACCTTCCAGGGCCCCCGGGTCTCCTGGGGCGGCTCGGCGGACGTCGCGGCGGCGGTCGAGTCGGGCGCCTGGCCCGCGGACGGAGGCCGGCCCTGCTTCATGCGGGTGAAGCGCTGCATGCTCTCCACGGCGCTCATGTGTCGCATGGTGTCCTGCAGGACCTTCATGGCGATGGCCTCGTGCGGCGAGGGCGTGCCCCTCGAGCCGGCCTCCGACTGGGGCGTGGCGGGCGAGGCCCGGCCCCGGTGCCACCCCGGGCTGCCGGCGCCGCTGCCCCGGGGCAGCGGGGAGGGCGGGCTGGTCACGCCCGGCTCCAGCCGGGCGGGGCTCTGGCGGGGCGAGCCGGCGTACAGGCTGCACTTGGGCGAGGCCGGGTCCGGCAGGAAGACGTCGCCGGGGGACACCGATCGAGAGCGGGAGCGGTTCGAATCCCGCCTGGGCTTCTGGTCGGCGCCGATGCTGCTCCCGGTGCTGCCGATGCCGCGGGCAGGGACTGAGGAGGAGGCCGTCATGGGGATGGAGTGCGTGATGAACTCGGCCGTGTCGTCCACAAAGGCCGGGTTGACCATGCCCATGGAGAGCGAGTCCTGGCTGCCCAGCAGCGACTCCCGGGAGCTTGACGAGCGCTTGGCCCGGGAGGAGGAGGACGAGGACAGCAGCGGGCTCTCCCGGCGAGCGGAGCTGTGCGGGGCGTCGCCGCCGTACGGGGCGCGGCCGTGGGGTGCCGTCCTCTGGTGGTGGCCGGTGGGCGTGCCCTGGTCGTGTGGGTCGGCGTTCAGGCTGTCCAAGAGGGCCAGCACCTCCGGGGCCATGGTCAGGTTGCCGTCGGCCGAGAACAAACTCTGGTCGGGGATCTCCTGCCGGGACGGCGCCTCCGACCGGCTGGCCCCTTGCTGGGCTGAGCCCACCGTCAGCGGACTCGCGGCCGGCGGGCTGGAGACGGAGGAGCCCGAGGACGGAGCGGGGCTCGGGCCCTGAGCCGCCGCGGCCGCCTGGCCGCCGCGGCCGGCCACCGGTGAGATCCCGCCGGCCACCAGGGAAGCGTACGAGTTCTCGCCCGCGTAGGCAAAGCCGCTGCGCTGCAGGCCGGCCGAGAGCGGCGTGGAGGTCACGCCAAAGTGGCGCTGGGAGCGCCGCTTGCCGCGCTTGTGGCTCTTGCCCAGCGTGACCTCCACGGGCTGGGCCGAGGACAGCTCGGTGGTGGACTTGAGGGAGTGGCAGGAGACCAGGGACGAGGCAGAGACCGCTGACAGGGACATGCCCGAGGCCCCTGACTGGGAGGAGCACAGGCTTTCCATGGAGGAGAAGCTCTCCAGTGGCAGGGACTTGGGCGCCGAGGCTGGATCTGCGGAGACCACCCAACAAAAAAACCAGTCAGTCAAACCATTCGTGTCAATGTCATAGCTACCAAACCTATCTAAACCCTTTAAACTCAGGCCCATTTTTGTGAGTTTTGCATGTGCTGTGATTTTGTCCTCACAAGTCCACTTTTCTTGTCAGAAACCTCACCACATTATACCGGTATACCATTCTAAAGCTTACATATTGAGCTACATATCTGTGAAGATCTGTGATTCCATCACGCGAAGCTTCAAGTCTCATCCACTCACATTAAATCGGATGCAATGAGAGACTTTTCAAGCTCAAGGTATGATGAACCATAAGGTACAGTTTGCATGTACACAGCAGATTGTCTTCTAGTATTATCCAATAGTGTAGCCAAACTGCTTACTGATATGAACCGCCAAAAAATTAAAATCTTAACAGTGTGGTTTCAATCCTAGCAGGAACACTGGAGGCTCTGATCTAAAAGGGGCGAAGGTTCCTGCTAGGATCAAAACTGTCCCCTCTGCAATTTTTTGTTTGGTTTCAGATTTGTTCTCCCTCTGTCCCAACTCTTCGTCCGAGATGAGAGGGGGGAAAGCGAAGGACTCACCGAAGATTGCCAGCAGTGCCTGCAGGGTGTAGTGCAGCATGCGACGGCTGACCTGCTTGCCTGTGATCAGCAGCACCTCTTCCTTGCCCACGTCGATCAGGTCAAAGCCTGACGGAGGAGAAACCACAGAGAACAAATTAGCAATGAGATGCGACTGCGAGTGAGCGCTTACGCGACAGAGAGATTCACGGCAGGGTGCAGGCAACCTTCAGTTTTTAGGTTTTTAACAGATAAAAATAAGCAGTTTGAAATACCTGTTTGACATAAAAAATGAATAAAACAAATTAATAAATAAATAAAAATAAAAACAAAATCATGCCATTTTCGGAAATTTCCGGAGGTCTTACATCCCTGATATTGAGGAACTGGCTGAACAATGCATAGGAAAAATAAACGGAGGCATTGAACGTGGAGAATCAGTCTGCGGTATTGAGCTGAAAAACAGGGCCAAAGGACATTTCAGAAAGGTGGGAAGGAGAAGGGGGTGAGGGAGAAGGGGACGGTGGGTTTGGGGCAGTGCTCACCCAGAGATGCCAGGAGCTCGTGACAGCCGGGTGTCCTCCACAGCTTCACGTTGACAGGGACCTGTATAGCGCCCTCTCTGTCCCGCGTGTACTTCGTGACCACCTGCTGGAGCTACGGAAGACAAGAGGGCGGGGCTCTTAAATCAACGACGACCTTTTGGAGGGGGACGACCGGGGGTGCAAAGGTCGATGTGCGAGTGATTTGTGCAAACAAAAAAATCCAATCATCTTTTATTTAGGGAGAATTCTGTTAGTTGGTACAAACTTCAAACAAAGAAAAGGAACAGTTACTCATGAAATCATAGATATACCACGATGTCTGCATCGAGGAGAAGGTAATTCAATGAGGGTTTGCCCTGCTCGACGTGATAAACACTGAGTGCTCAGTGCTTTGCCCGATGCCTGATGAAACAATTTCAGGCAGCTTGGGGGGGGGGGGGATTCGAACCCGCGACTCCCGCTTTCTTTCCCGCCTGAGCTGCTTCAAATGTTGTCATCAGGCGTCGGGCAAAGCACTGAGCACTCAATGTTAATCGCGTTGAGCAGGGCAAACCCTCATAGACAGACTGATGAAATGTCGTTGTACATTAGCCCTGACTAGTAAAAATATATAACAAAAAACACCCAAAATTGCAAACTACTTATTGACTTCAAATAACCCAAATGCTTGGCACATAAATGTTGAGGGTCTGAGATTTCAATCTTCCTCAAAGGTCCTCCTGGGATCGAAACGCCAGGCCCTCCACATTCTGGGTAAAAAAATCTCTCGCCAAACAATCAGAATGACTCCTGTAGAGTTGATCAAAAATTTCACCTCTCTTGATATCTTCACATTTTCAGAATTCCTGCTCATGGATATTCATTCTTTGCTTCATACATATTCATTCCTTACCACCTCGTGCCTCATGAATATTCACTTCCTTTGTATGAATATTCATGGATTTACCATGAATATCCATTCATTTACCTGGTGTTCATTGGCTCGGATTTCTTGTGTAAATATGTAACAACCAAACAGTCACTTGTCCATGCATTAGTACATGTGTATGTGTACAGCAGTACATGTACATGTACAGGTACAAAATGGAACCATGGCTGGCTTGCCTTTTTACCGATGAAACATAGCAACACTGCCAGCATGGATGATAAAAAGCTCCATGAAACATTCTGTATATCTCCAGTGCCCCCGCCCCCCCAAAAAAAGTCAAAACCATGTAAGTCAACTCTTGTGAGACGGAGTGGCTCTGAGGAGAGCTGGTAGCTCAATGTTCAGTGCAGTTGTGTACAACTCTGCCTGTCATCAGAAGACCACACCCATCCCCAAAGGCAATGACTTACACGGCATCACTGCAAACGTCACACCCATAGCTACCAACCTATCTTAATTTAACCCTAACCCCCTCACTGTTAGCCTACTCTATCCTGCTGATCATCCCAACAGTATCCAACAAGCATGAAAGTGTGAAGCCTGCTGATCCCAACAGTGGATACTGTTGGATTCAGCAGGGTCCTGCAATGATGGTAATAATATTTCAGTAACTTTGCATACAATGACGGGCCCAACAAAATCCAACTGTATTGTACAGTGTTGATCCCAACAAAGACCAACACTCAAGTAACAGACAATTGTTAGGCCTTTTCTTTAGGGACTTTTCTTTTGTGCCTTTTTATCTTGAGCCTTTTCTCTTGGGCCATTTCTTTGGGGTCGTTTATTTTTGGGCTTTTCTATAGATTTTCTTGACTATCTTTATTGTGTGGCTGCCAGGCCAGACAACCATCCTCAACACAGTTTTTTAGTACTGTACACTGCTGAACCCAACAGAGGACAACAGGCCCCAACATTTGTTGGCTTCTGTTGGAGTCAGCAGGGTTAGGGCCAAGGAAATTCGGAATACTTCTGCTAAACAAAGAGGAATCACAGAACAAACTACAAAGGGATTCATGTGTATTTCCAAGCAAAAAATCGGAATCTGTTGTCAAGAGCTTGTAAAATGTGATACATTTTTTATTAAAAAAAGAGGAATGATTCCTCCAAAATAGGAATGGTTGGCAGCTTAAACACTTTGTGCTTTGATAATGCAACCCATAAAATCAGCAAACTCAGCAAACCACTGCAAAATAGAGGCTAAAATTGTGAAAAGTCTGGGTTTGTCACGCTGTGTGCTCTACACTAAAGCATTGACAATCCCACTCTGTGTGCATGTAACACGTTTATACCATCTGTCTTTCCATAGTCTGTGGGGACCGGACTTGGTCCGGTATGGTAACGCTATCAGTGGCATGGGGCTGGGGCTGGGACTGGGTCCGGATACTAGACTTTCTCATCTGATGCACTCTGCTGATCAGAATGCGCAGCTGAGGGTGGGGAGTGGGGGAGGTTTGGGAAGGAAGGGGGTGGGAGTAAAGGAGGAGAGGGTCAAGATAATTTTGGATGAGGGTTAAAGGTCGTTCACTTTGACAACTGGAAAAAGTCTTGGAGATTTTAAAAACTTAAAAAAAAATCTTGCAGTCTGTTCGACTCTGGCAAATCAACAAAACGGGAAGATCTGGAATGACGTCCAATATGCAAATCGTAAGAGGCATAGGTCCTCACTGAAAGAGAGTGGAATGGCCCAACTGGGATTGAAATGTCACTCTAGCTACACTTTAATGAATTTACACACCCACAAAATGAAAATAAAAATAAAAATGATGATGCACATGCAACATGCAAGCATTGGCTGATTTTTATTTTGTTTATTTTTTAATGTTTTTTGTTTGTTTTTTTGGTGGGGGAGGGGGTTAGGGAATGACCGAAAGAACTTACCATGACGATGATATCCTGAGCTGCATCTGAGAAGGACAGAAGCTTGGACAAAGCAATCAGCGTGTTCTGGGACAGTCCTGGGGACAAAAAGAGAGATCAATCAGCATCTCCTGACCCTTGACCTGCCACTAACCCCTGACCCACTATTAATGTGGTCCCTCCACTATTAAACTCAGTAGGGCATGCATCCATGTACTTGCACTCGCCTGCATGACAGATAGGTACATGTAATATCCCCCGACCCTCAACCCTCGACCCCCCACTAACCCTTAACCCACTATTAATCTGGTCCCTCTACTAACCCAGTAGGGCATGCATCTTTGGGCTGGCCTGTATGACAGATAGGTAATGATCCTCCAACCCCCAATCATTAACCCTTAATGTCCTCCGACCCTCAAACCTTGACCCTTGCCCCCTCCCTGATCCTCCTTGCCCCATTCCTGACCTCCCTTGACCCCTGACCCTCTCTCCTATCCCCTCCACTCACCCAGCAGTGCTTGCAGGCTGACGCTGGTACTGTATGACAGATAGGTAATATCCTCCGACCCTCAAGCCTTGACCCTTGCCCCCTCCCTGACCCCTCTTGACCCCTGACCCCTCCACTCACCCAGCAGTGCTTGCAGGCTGGCGCTGGCCTGGAGGAGCCTCTCCCCGGGGTCTGCCAGCGGGAAGAAGACAGAGGGCGGGATGCCCTTGGCAGGCTGCTCCTCAAAGCGGAAGCCGACGGCCTTCAGGAGTTCCTGCCATCCCCTGACGGGTCCAACCTTCCTCTGGATGCTCTGCTGGGTGGTGTAGATGGGGTTCTTGGGACCCCGGTGGATGCGCTGCAGCGACTTCTCAATCTGCCATTCAAAATCAAATAAAAATGAAGCCAATACAAAAACTGTTGCAACTGCTCACTGACTAAATGGAATTGGAAGGGCCTGATGTTTCAATCCTAGCAGGAAAGATCCTGCTACATGTAGGATCGAAACGTCAGGCCCTCCACCTCTGAGATTTAAAATCGAAATTAACATCTAGTCCGGGTCCAATTGGTATCCAGAGTGACATCAATTCATAAATCTTTCCTAAATCCGTACAAAGAAGGAAGTCTGCATCTGATTTGCACCACAACAAAGCAAATCTAGTCCAATTTTCCTTGCCATTTTTTATTATCTTTTAGAATTGTTGACAAATTTCCATATCCCCCCCAAAAATCAAAAAATTAAGTTGGCTTTGAAACTGAAATGACCAAAAACAATTTCCAAAAGAAATCGACGGTCATACCTGTATGTGTCCATCCTAGGGGGACTGATCTCAAAAGGACAAAACCAAGGTTTGCCCTATATATCAAACTACCCTCTTTAAAAGCGAGGGGACTGGAGTGCTGGTATGCTTAGCATCAGTACTTGGCAAACGGTGGATTTAGGGGAGAAACAAGAACAAATGAGACAAGACTTTACCAGATGCAGCAGGACACGGAGGGCCTCCCGGCACTTGGTGGGCGTGGTCAGGAGATCACCGATGGCGTTGCCAAACATGGCGCTCTTGTTGCTAAGGCGGACGTCGCAGCCCAGCAGCATGAACCCCGCCCAGTTGGACGGGTGGGCAAATTGCTTGAACTCCTAGGAGGGGTCAAGAGGTCAAGAGGTTAAAAAATTGGGCTAGACAAAAATGTTAAATTTTTTTTTTTTTTGCTTTTATTCTTACTTGAGAAGGCTGATAACAACCATATTTCAGTGGCCTTTTCATAGAAATATGGGAAATCAATTTTTTTGTCTAAAAACTGCAGATTTTAAAAACTGCAGAAATACATACGAAAGCCAAAAATCGGAATCTGTTGTAAAGATCTTATAAAAAGTGATTACCTTTTTACCCCCAAAAAAGAAAAAAAGGAATGATTCCTCCAAAATAGGAATGGTTGGCAGCTATGATTAAGACTCCAAAGCGTTTGAAATGTGATTTTGCGAGCGGGAAGTCTCTCACTATACATGTACATGTAAGTGGAAGGTTTGCGGTGACACCATGTACCGGGTATCTCTTCCAAGAAGTGAGGCTCTGAAAAGAGCCAGTAGCTCATCGTTTGGGGTGTCTCCTGACGATGGGTAGAGTACACACTACCCAAAACGTTGAGTTACCGGCTCTTTTCAGAGCCACACTCCTTCTTGAAAGAGAAGAGATACATGGTGTCACCGCAAACCTTCCACTTAGTTTTTCCACCAAGTCTTATGGAAGGCGCTCACCTGTACAGAGCGCATGGCGTTCCCCACAGCCACGCTGGCCTTGGTGCCCACCAGGAGGCTCTCGTACAGCCCCTTCATGAAGAGGCGGCAGGCGGGCTCGGGGGCGCACCAGAGCGGGACCAGCACGCTCTGGGCGCCGGCCGCCAGGAAGGCCCGGGCCAGCCCCACCGCGCCCTCGGCCGTCACCCGGCCCGGCCGGCCCCGCCCCGAGTAGGCCGACAGGACCACCAGCTTGGCGGTCAGACGCAGGCCCATGATGTCGGCCGCTGTCAGAAGGAGGTCGGAGAGGGCCGGCGTCTCCTGGTCACTGTCCAGGTCGCTCTCCTCGCTGTCTGTCAGATCTAGATGCTCCAGGCCGCCGTTCTCCCTACAATTAAATCATCAATCAGAACTTATTCAATGCCATAGTATAGGTACATAGTACATGTACGTCTAAATTCATTGGCTATGGCTTGAAAGAACACATGAGTTTATGGAAGTCGTCAACGAGCGGTTGCCAGCCAGTTCCTATGAGGTTGCCTGTTACTTCTAGCCGCAGTCAATATATTAAGACACAGCCATATATATAATGTGATTTGTGTCAAGGAAAAACATACTTCAACAAGGGTTTTTACCTACTCAGCGTGTAATTAAAGACTAATGCTCAGGGATTTGAACCCACAATGGGCAGAATACCGGGTACATGTACGTGTACCGGTACATGTACCAATCGCACCCATTAAAAAAAAAAAGTCCCGGCCCGGCAGGTACATGTATGTACCTGTATTTTTATACTACTTGTGTGTTTGATATGTGGTGTCTATTGTAACCATTAGAGTTTTAATGTTTAAATGTCAGGATTGTAAATCCAACTGAAATTCAGCCTTTGGCTGCTTGAGTTTGGTCAGTCAACTGTACAAAAATAAAATAATGATAATAATGTGATATACAAAAATGTTGCAAACTGCTTACTGACTAAATCTACCAAAATGCAAATCTCAAAAATTTAGTGGGCCTGACATTTTGATCCTAGCAGGACCTCTCTCAAAGGCAGAGTGACAAGGACAAAAAAAGTGTCCTTGTCACTCTGCTAGGATCGAAACGTCAGGCCCTCTAAATGATAATAAGGATTTACCCGTTGGTGGGCGAGATGCTCCGCTGGCGGGCCGGGGAGGAGGGCGAGGACGAGGCTGAGGTGGCTCCCTTCTTGGGCGGGAGGAGTCCCGGGGAGAGGACCAGGGCCGAGAGCTTCCAGGAGACGGAGGTGGCAAAGTGGAGGCACTCGGCGCTGGCCAGAGACTTGAGCAGGGCCTCCTTGGTGGCCGCCGGTCCCGTCAGCGGGGTGACCCCCATGATGTCCGAGACCAGATTGGCCTCCTGTAAGAGGCGAGAGGAGGAGGAGGAGGAGGAGGAGGAGGAGGAGGAGGAGGAGGAGGAGGAGGAGGAGGAGGAGGAGGAGGAGGAGGAGGAGGAGGAGGAGGAGGAGGAGGAGGAGGAGTAAACATTTTTCCAGTACGCATCCGTACGACCAAAAGGGACATCAGATTTTGTTCAAGGTGATCGTTATGCCGACGTAAATGTACTGATGGTTTGTCTCCCCTCATGAATATCAATCTGAAGACCCATTGGCTCTGGCCAGACATATACTCATGACGTCCTAAGTAAGCATCGAGTTGCTGAAAACTGCCTGGGATATCGTCTTTTTTTAATGTAATAACGTATTCTTAATACATCAACAAAAAATAGTTTCGTTTTGGCGTATACTTTCAGAAGAGCAACCTGGGATAGCTGTTTTGAATATTTTTTTGGGTTGATAAATGGGGGGTTAAACAATTGGTAACTACGGCTTAAAGTTATATGCATCTGCTACTTATAGGTTTCCGGCAATCACAGTGTGTATTGAATGGAAATCAAGGTCACTACCTTGACTTCCGCTTATGCACCAGGTATCACGATAATATCGAATATCGCGATATATTCCTGACGATATATCGAAACCAAAAATTCCGGATACCGAACAACCTTAGTTCAATGGTTTTGTTGTCCGAGCCTTTCGCACTGACCGAGACCCGAGCAAATGCTTCGGCCCGCCTACCTGCTCTGCATTGGGCAGGTTGCCCCAGCCCCAGCGCTCCGTCACGCTGGCCGGCATGGCCGGGTTGGCCACCACCAGGGCCGGCACCAGGCCGCTGTTGGAGGCGGCCCGCTGCTCCCAGTAGCGGTTGGTGTGCAGCGCCCTCAGCGAGGGCACCACGCGCAGGTTGAAGCGGTCCTGCAGGCACTCAGCGGGCGCGGCGCCCTTGAGCACTGCAAAGGGCACCAGGTAGAGGTCGCCTGCAAGGGGGGGGGGGTGATAACAAAAACAAAACAATGGGGGCGTGATCCATGGAGATATACAGCTGTTAATTTGTTGAATTGCTTCTGACTGGTGTCCCCATCCCGGCTTTTGTCATGCCACATATCGTTTTGTGATACCGGTAGGCTGTAAAGAGTCCTAGTTTTATCAAGCTTGGACAATAGTGGTGCCCGATTTGGAGGGCCTGGTGCATAGCACACAACCAGGGCTCCGATTTGAATTTGATTCGGATTTGAATGCGATAGGAGCATCTCTGATGTAAACCTGGCTAATAAATGCTTCACTCTGAGATCAACTGAGTTCTATTGGAGAATGGGTGAGGAGGATAGCTGCCAACCTATCTTAAAGGAAATTAGGAATACTTCTGCTAAAAAAAGAGGAATCACAGAGCAAATTACACAGGATTACATGTGTATTTCCCAAGGCAAAAATCAGATTCTGTTGTCAAGAGCTTGTAAAAAGTTATAAATTGTTACCCCAAAAAGAGGAATGATTCCTCCCAAATAGGAATGGTTGGCTGCTATGGAGGAGGTGCAGGCTAGGATGGCAGGCTTACCTTCCAGAACCAGCACCAGGTCCGTGGAGGGCGTGTTGGGTCCGTTGGGCTGCGGCAGTCCGTCCTCCATGGGAGCAATCAGCATGTCGTACAGGACCCGCAGCGGCGGCCGGCCCGACCAGGACTTCAGCTGCCGCTGCTTGGCCGACGACTTGCTGCTGCTGGCGGCTGCGGCGGCAGCAGCCGCAGCAGTCAGGAGGGAGGAGGAGGCAGCGCCGTTCAGGCTGAGCTGGCTGACGAGGCTGGCCAGGCTGCGGCCGCTGCTGTTCAGGCCGTGGTTGCGGCCGGCCAGCCCTTGAGCGCCGTCCAGGCCACCGCCGCTGTTGATCAACTTGGCGCTGAGCTCCTCCAGGTGCTGCTGCAGCAGCTCGTCCGCCTCGCTCTCCGTCTCGCTCGTCACGTCGCCGCCGATGCCGCTGCTGCTGCCGCCGCTGCTGCCCAGATAGGCGCCGCTCTGCGCGTCCACGCCCAGCGCCTCCCGGGCGTGCAGGATGCACTGGTCCAGGTGGGACGAGGTGGTCACGTTGAGGGCGCTGTTGGTCAGGGTGGACTCCGAGCAGGTGGAGACGTCGTCCTCCACCAGCGTCGCCGTCTCCTCTTCCTCCACCGCTGTTTCTCCAGCCGCCGACAACGACACAGTTGACGACGACGACAATGACACCGCCTTGTCCAACTGGTTCAGGTTGCAGTCGTTGAACTTGACGATGCCTGTGTGGGGTAGAGATGAAGCAATGAATACCTGATACAAGTCAAACCTAGTCCACGCACAGAGCAAGGTCCTTGCTTTATGGTTAAATAGACTAACCCCTATGGAATAAAAGCAAAGAACACGGCCAATGGTCATAAATTCTGGGTCACCAGTGTCACTGCATGGGATAAGAACATCATCTTCAAACCGGTCTGCACATACCGTTGGCCGGCGTGATGAGCCAGCTGTAGAGATGTCCCGAGGCGATGGAGAAATACAAGACGTTGGCCGTCTGCATGCCCACCAGCTCCAGGATCTCGTCCACCGTCATCAGGACCGTGTCCATCACGTCCACGGGCTCCGAGCCCTCGCTGGACTGCCTCCCCAGGAGGAGATCGACGAAGGCCCGATTCCGGCTCCGCTCGGCCACCGCCAGCGCCTCGTCCTGCCGGCCCATGGCCACCAGCACCCTCTGCAGGGACTGGTAGGAGGCCGACTGGGCATCCAGGAGCGAGAGCTTGTACTCGCTGCCCACCTGGGTCTCGCGCCAGATGGACTCAAAGAGGTCGGCGGCCCGGTAGAGCTGGCGCTGGGCCTCCTCCAGGTTGCCGTCCGACCACTGAGCCAGGCCCAGGCGGTGCCGGATCTTGGCCTCGTCCTCCTTGCGGCCCAGCTGGTCGGCGATCTGCAGGCCCTGGCCCAGGTAGGCCACGGCCTGGCTGAAGTTGCCCAGGGCGTGGTGCACCCGGCCCAGGCTGCCGTAGGCCAGCGCCTTGGCCACCCGGTCGCCGACCTGGGCCGCGATGCTCAGGTGCTGCTCCTGGTAGGCGATGGCCCGCTGGTAGTTGCCCAGCGACTCCTGGGTCACGCCCAGGTTGCCCAGAGCCCGGCCCTGGCAGGCCAGGTTCTGGGTCTCCTCGGCGATGTCCAGGTCCATCTGGTGGAGTCTCAGGGCCTTCTGGTGCTCGCCCATCTGCTGGTAGACGCCGCCCAGGCCGCAGGCGGCGTCCGCCTGGCCCGCCTTGTCCCGCATGGCCCGGGCCAGCCGCAGCTGGTTCTCCAGGCAGGAGATGGCCTGCTCAAAGTTGCCCATGACGCTGTGCAGGCAGCCCAGCTTGCCGTAGGCCGAGGCCTGCGTGGACTCGTCCTCCGTCTCGTGGGCCACCACCAGCCGCTTCTCGAAGCAGAAGAGCGCCTGCTGGAGGCTGCCCATGGCCTGGTGGACGTTGCCCAGCCCCCGGTAGGCCCGGTCCTGCTCCTTGGGGTTTTTGACCTTCTGGGCGATGGCCAGGTACTGGTCGTAGTTCCGGACGGCCTCGTCGTAGTCGCCCAGCGCCTCGTAGCACTCGGCCAGGTTGCCGAAGGCCCGCCCCCGGTCGTTGAGGACGCTGTTGCCCACCAGCTGCTCCAGGGTGGCCAGCTGCTCCTCAAAGTAGCCCAGGGCGTCCTCGAAGAGGCTCATGTTCATCTTGGAGATGCCCAGGTTGCCGAAGGCCTGGGCCTGCAGGGCGCTGTCCTTGAGCTCGTTGGCCCGCTTGAGCTGCTCCTCGTAGCACTTGAAGGCGTCCAGGTACTTGCCCAGCGCCGTGTGGACGGCGCCCAGGCGGCTGTGGGCCTTGCACTCCCCCTTCAGGTCGGCCATCTCCTCGCACAGCTGCAGCTCCTGCGTGTGGTAGGCCAGGGCCCGGTCGAAGACCTTCACCTTGCGGTGGGCCGAGCCCAGGGCCCCGTAGGCGCAGGCCTCCAGCGCCTTGTGGCCGGCCTGCTTCGCCAGCTGCAGCTGCTGCTCGTAGAAGCGGGTGGCGCCCTCCGTGTCGCCCTGCGCCATGCAGATGTCGCCCAGGTTGCCCAGCGCCCGGAACTGGCCGCCGGCGTTCTTCAGGTGGTGGGCGATGGTCAGGAAGCGCTTCTGGCACTCGCCCGCCTGCTTGTAGTTGCCCAACGTCCGGTAGGCCAGGCCGAGGTTGCAGTAGGCCCGACCCAGGTTCACCTTGTCCTTCTGGTCCTGGGCTAGAGCCAGGTCCTTCTCGTAATAGTGCACCGCCTCCTTGTGGTTGCCCAGCGAGTAGTGAGCGTAGCCCAGGTTGTGGTAGGCCTTGCCCTGCCCCTGGGGGTCCCTCAGGTCCTCGGCCAGAGTCAGATACTGCTCGTAGTAAGGCAGGGCCTTGCGGTACTCTCCGCGGGAGCAGTGGTAGTTGCCCAGGTTGCTCAGGGCCCGCCCCTGGCTGACCTTGTCCCGGAGCTCGCCGGCGATCTGTGCGTGGCTGCGGTAGTGCTCCCGGGCCTTGTCATGCATCCCGAGCGCCTGGTAGGCCACGGCCAGGTTGCCGTGGGTGCAGGCCTCCGAGTCCCGGTCGTTGACCTCCCGCGAGATGGCCAGCTCCTGCCGGTGGTACTTGACGGCCTGCTCGGGCTGGCCCAGGGCGCTGTAGGCGTTGCCCATGTTGCCGTAGGCCCGGCCCTGGCCCGTCCGGTCCCGCGTCTCCGTCACGATGGTCAGGTGGGCCTTGTGCAGCTTCAGCGCCGTCTCGTACTGGCCCTGCGACTGGTGGATGATGCCCAGGTTGGAGCAGGCCCGGCCCTCCATGGACCGGTCCTTGGTGCTCAGGGCGATGTTCAGCTGCTGCTGGTGGCAGTGCCGGGCCCGCTCCAAATCGCCGCCGCAGCGGGCGGCGTGCCCCAGCCCCGCGTAGGCCCGGGCCTCCACCGTCCGGTCCTGAGTCTGCTTGGCGATGCCCAGCACCCGGTCGTGGAACTCGGCCGCCTTGCCGTAGTCGCTCTTGTAGTGGTAGGCGCTGCCCAGGTTGCTGTAGGCCCGCGCCTCCTCGTTGCGGTTGTCCAGCTGCTGGGCGATGCCCAGGTGGTCCCGGTGGCAGTCCAGCGCCCGGTCGAACTCGCCCAGGGCCAGGTGGACGGCGCCGACGTTGCCCACCTCCCGCGCCTCAAAGTGCTTGTCGTTGAGCTGCTTGGCCAGGAGCACGCACTGCTTGTGGCTGGCCAGGGCATTGGGGTAGTCACCAATGGCCGAGTAGACATGACCTACAACAACGAAAAACCCACCCAAAAAACAGAAAGGGATTCAAAACTGGATAATCTGTGCAGAAACTCACTACAACCAAAGCAATGTCACCAGGAAGACTTGAAGGCAGGGCAGGGCAGGGCAGGGAAGGGCAGGGAAGGGCAGGGAAGGGGAGAGCAGGGCAGGGCAGGGCAGGGCAGGGCAGGGCAGGGCAGGGCAGGGCAGGGCAGGGCAGGGCAGGGCAGGGCAGGGCAGGGCAGGACAGGGCAGGGCAGGACAGGACAGGGCAGGGCAGGACAGGGCAGGGCAGGGCAGGGCAGGGCAGGGCAGGGCAGGGCAGGGCAGGGCAGGGCAGGGCAGGGCAGGGCAAGGCAGGGCAGGGCAGGGCAGGACAGGGCAGGACAGGGCAGGACAGGGCAGGACAGGGCAGGGCAGGACAGGGCAAGGCAGGGCAATACAGGGCAGGGACGTGCAGTGCAGGGCAGGGACAACTGTACCTACCCAGACTGCTGAGTGCTGAGGCAGCCGTGTGCCTATCCTTCTGCTTCATAGCGAGGACCAGCTGGAAGCGATGATGGGTCAGGGCCTCCTTGTAGTTACCCTTCGAGAAGAAGGCAGCCCCTAGGTTGCCATGGGCACGGCACTCTCCAATTTGATCGCCTGGAGGTGATGGAAGGGAGAGGGCAATAGAAGGAAGAGAGAGACGGACACAAATAAGTATCTTAAAGTAACACAAACAAAAATGTTGCAAACTACTCACTTATCTAAAAACCAAACAACCAAAATGCAAATCTCAAAAAATGTTGTGCCTGACGTTCCAATCTTAGCAGGACCTTTCATGAGGGCAGAAGGGAAAATTTTAATACATGTATCTTTAGTGAAGAGTGGCAAATTGTCGTGATTAAAGATGGACAATTCTTGACAAAGACTATTTTGTTTCTTGATGTGGCTGGCCTCATGCCTGAAAGTTTTCATGCCATCCCTAGTTTGATTGCTTCCATATTTTCATCAGACTTTCTATGTCCACGCTTCATCGCATGAATACGCCCCCCAAAAAAGACCAATGAGAAAGAAACTACCCAGGATTTCCGTGCGATGAATTTTTTTGGACTGAATTCATGGGAGGTCATGTCCTTAAGTCAAACCAGTGCCAAAGTCCAGTGTCCACCTGGCTGGAGCTAGTGTACACAGGACTGGCTATCAAGTCATTTTGAGTATAGGACAGAACTTGGTTCGATGATCTGAGTGTGTGCTAAGCTGTGGATTGGTGAACACGATCAGTTATAGAGAGGAATGAAGTACTTCAATACACTGTTTGACGTCGCTGATTTGAATAGTACATTGTAATTCTCCTGTTGATGGCCAGAGCATACTGGCCGGAACGTCGAGTTATCACTCAGGTTCTTTTCAGAACCATACCTCTTCTTTTAGAAAATAATATACATGGTGTCACCGCAAACCCTCCTATTTTTGTCACCCACCATACAAAGCCTGAAGTGTTATCTATTTATTTGAATAGAGTCTTTGAAGAAAGGCAATGTACTGTGCACTGCACAATCCTTCCCATAGTACATTTGTACGTATGTGTATTCACTTTGTGCTCAGGCAAAAAAAAAATAAAAAAAACTGCTTCCAATTACCGGTACATGGCATTTCAAAATAGTGTAGGTAGGTAGGGAATTTTTTGGGGGCTATTCTTTTTTGGAAAATCATATGGAGGCATCTGCATGTGGTCAAGCCTCAATACGATTACATTGAATTTTTATCATCATTGTTTCCCGATAAATTTTTTTAGGGTCACAGGCTAGAAATGGGGTCAGTCGGGTAATTAAACTGGAAGCAGAACTATTATTTTTTTGAGCCTCATTAAATGTCAGGTCGAGGAGACGTTGACTTGACATTCCGTTTCTGACTAACGACCCTCACCCACCCCCACGAAACCACCAAAAGTAGGTCAATGGTGGTCAACAGCCAGGGCATGGAGTAAGGCCAGTACTGAGGAATCATTCTTGACCAGCATTCTTGACTGATGGGGACCAGGAGAGTTAATAGCACTAAGGTGCGTGCTTCACAATGCCGCACATTGTGCGGTTACCGGCACTGGTCTCCACACTTGGGAATCCCAGCAGGCTTTTTGAAAAAAAAAAATGGACAGCCAACGAATCGGGCCAGAGTTACAGCCGCTTGATCAACGAGACGACGCGAAAAGATCCAAACCAAAAAAGCACCACAGAAAACACAAGTTTCTCCGCCCCATACAAACTCTGCGCTGTATAAACAAGCATGTCCCTAAAAGCAAACAGGGAGGTGTACTGGACCCGCTATAAAAATACAAATAAAAGCATCGACTGAAGAATGAAATCAAAGTTGCATAAGTCAGGTCTTTGCACTAGGGCCTGTCATTGGAATACATCTATTGGAGTGCATATGCGCATGCACGGCTTAGTCACGGCTGGTCGACACTGATGAAATCAATATGCATGAATAGAAATACACACACCATGTACCTCTCACTGTTGGAGAGAACGGCCAAGTGAAAACGAAATGAACACCAGTAAATTTCTGTTCTCTCTGGAAAACAAGGACATGCGTGCATACTGTCGTGGTCCCAATGTATAATTTGTTACTCTTCAATCCGATAGTTTGTTATACAAGTACCACGTATAAAAGTACCGGTACATGTACATGTACATCGTAGCTTGCAGACAGCACAGAACCTACTCTGTACCTACAATGCAGAGCAATGTACACCACATACATTGTACAGTGGTGGCAAATCTGATTACTGGGGGTAAACAGCATCCAAAAGATATGAGCAGCTTATTTCGGAGCACTGAACATCAACAATTTCTTTGTTCTCTCTGTCATTATTTTTTTAGTATTATTTTTTTTTTAGCTTTTTTTTCCTTCGCCGAATCTTTATGGTTTGGGGATTGGCAAGGTGCTACAAATCTCTGGTCATGTGACTACAGCACAAATATGACATTCCTCAAATTCCTGGAGCGTCAGTGAAAAATGGATTAGCTTTCAAAAAAAGGAGGTGGGGGAGGGGAGAAGGGGGGTATGGAGGGGTTGCATACAAAATGAATACCTATGGATTAACACAGGGGGATGTTTTGCAGAGGGGTTATGTGGAGCAATAGCCCCGGTGCTGATCCAATTGTTGAAAGGACAAAAAAAAACTTCCAAAAAATCAGGGGGAAGGATTGGGGGTTGAAAATGGAGCAAGAGTTCTTGCCAGAGCCAGAGCCTCAGCCAGGGCCAGGGCCAGTGTCAGAGCCAGAGCCAGGGCCAGAGCCAGAGCCAGAGCCAGGGCCAGAGCCAGAGCCAGAGCCAGGGCCAGGGCCAGAGCCAGGGCCAGAGCCAGAGCCAGAGCCAGGGCCAGGGCCAGAGCCAGGGCCAGAGCCAGGGCCAGAGCCAGGGCCAGAGCCAGAGCCAGAGCCAGGGCCAGGGACAGAGCCAGGGCCAGAGCCAGGGCCAGAGCCAGTGCCAGGGCAAGAGCCAGAGCCAGGGCCAGAGCCAGGGCCAGAAACAGGGCCAGAGCCAGGGCCAGAGCCAGGGCCAGAGCCAGAGCCAGAGCCAGGGCCAGGGACAGAGCCAGGGCCAGAGCCAGGGCCAGAGCCAGTGCCAGGGCAAGAGCCAGAGCCAGGGCCAGAGCCAGGGCCAGAAACAGGGCCAGAGCCAGGGCCAGAGCCAGGGCCAGAGCCAGAGCCAGAGCCGGAACCAGAACCAGAGCCAGAGCCAGAGCCCGAGCTGCAGTCTTTGAAAAAACAGGGCCTTATGTCTACCACAGGGGCAAGGAGCCAGGGTACACTTGCTCCCGTTCCACGAGGACCGGGCGGACTCACCCAGAGACTTGGCCACGGAGAGGTCCTGCTGCATGTAGGCCACTGCCTTGTCCGTGTTGGCCAGACCCCAGTGGGCGCTGCTCAGTGCCGAGAAGACCGACCCTCGTAGCTTCAGGCTGCATGTTCCTGCAGAGGGGGATGGCAGAGAAACGACAACGAGCATGAGCGATGTGAAAATTGAAGTGACAATACAAAATGTACGCTGAATGCTGCATTTTCACAAACAAATGAAGCGGTTTTCACTATTTTCTCGAGACTCAGTTGGTGGATTGAGTTGAAATGTTCACAGGTGTGCTATTTCATGCATATACATGTATGTTGGATCAGACAACATATGGATGCTATTCTTTGATCTCGGCCAATGTTGTGTTATCCCTTTTAGGCATGACGTACACGGTGTCACTGGTATTAATCCTCCTGCTTGGGGGGGGGGGCTTGCTTACCGATCTTGAGGGCCGATTCGAGGACGACCAGTGAGGAGGCGTGGTAGCCGGCTGCCAGCAGCTCCTGACCAATCACGGAGATGATGACAAAGGGACTCTTGTCCAGCTTCATGGACTGAAGCTGCTGATAGGTGGGTTCAAATGTATCTGCAGACAAAGGGGGGCGAGGGAGAGGAGGCAATGGAGGAGAAAATACCAAAAATAATGATTCAAATGAATGGCGCCTTGTATGATTAAAAAACTGGAATCTGGAAATTTTGAACATTTGTTCTGAAATCGCTAAAAGTGATATGAAAAGACAACCAAACCTACATGTATGTTTCTCCCAAACTGTGCAGTCATCAGTATTATGTGCACCCTGACTAATGGTTGCAACATCTTACTGTCTTAGGGTATATTTGCAGCAGTAAAATAGGCCAATGAAATAATGTGGCCGTTCAATTCCAATAAAGTTTGATGTAGTTTTCTTTCCCTTTTTTGATAAAAAATGGTGAACAAAAACCAGTGATGAATACATGTATTCATGCATAATTAAAGGTGTATAGCAAGTGATGAATTGTACATGTAGTACTGGACTACTCTACTGTATACATGTACACATGTACCAGTACAGTACCACACCACTGCCTACATGTACATGTACATGTATATGTACTTGTATCGGAGGTCACTGCTCTGGGAAGAGCCTGTGCACATGCACATATGCATGAGGCTTTCTGTATCTGGTTGGCATGTACTGTACAGTACATGTACATGTACATGTACATGTACTGTACATGTACATGTACATACCACAGCATACAACAAGTGCTTCATCAACTGCTTGTCATCTACACTGTCACTTACCATGGTCACCCACCCAGATTGCTAGGCAAGTAGACACTAATGAGCCCACCCATTCATCTCTGTCAAGACGCAAAGGTCAAGATCCTATGGCAGGGGTCAAAAACTCATAAAATGGAGAAGGAGAAGTACTAGACAACACCGTCTCGAGTCACTGAGGAATCTCACCAGACCAGGGGTGGATTTCACAGAGCCTTGTAAGTCAATGAGTAATAACTAAGTTATAACCCATCGTGCATTGTGATACATGTACATATGTAGGTGATATGGCAAGCCTCGCCCTCAAGTTTTTTTTTAACTAGTCCACCGGGCTAGTAAATTGAGTTTTTTGCTAGCCCGCAGCAACTTTGACTAGCCCTGTATAAATTAATATTGAATTGAAGTTATTGAACACAAGGTGATTACAGGTAGGTCAAGCATGAAACAAATGATTAGTTTCTACTTTCTCATCCCCGCCCGCATCATTTTTTTTGCCGCCACATCGATGTCTACTTTTTACTAGTCCGCCGGGCTAGCAAAGTGGGTAATTTTACTAGCCTGCAGCTGTTTTTACTAGACAATGACCGTCCGGCTAGTGCTAAGGTCGAGCCCTGTATGGTTTCTGTGCATCTCTATATCGCCTTATGACTGATCGTAAGTTACGAATTACGATGAGTTTGATGACATCGTCCACTGAACTTCTGTAACTACATGAACATGTACTTGTACTTGACCTGTGCCCCAAATGAGTGTCGCAAAAAGTTTCCACTGCACCCCTCTGCAGAGTATTGAAGCGACAAAGCCCATTGTGTAAAATTATAACCAACAGGCCACCTCAAGATTGGGTTTCTTGTTAAGAATGGCTCCGACCGTCGCAAGACCAAGAACGACGAGCAGCCTCCAATGTAAAATTGGAATATAATAAAAGAGCGGGTAGCGTAGTTGTTTACAGTCGCGTAATGACCGAGTAACACCAACCGGATTGGGTGTTTTGATGGTTGTTTTTTTATACGACTCCAGGTCATTAGTGCACTGGAGGTTGACGGTGCAGTGCAACCGATTCTGCAGCGAGGATAAATGACATTTGCGACCAGAATACAGCGTGGTCGGCTCCTGTTTTGGTTCAGCGCACGCTGCACCACAAGTGGTAAGTTTTAGTGCCAACGCCGTGTCCTACAATATCCTGGTAGGGGTACCCGATGATGTCAAAGATTCTGTTTTTTTTTTATAAAAGGTGGTGGTTCTGAGAAGAACAGGGGCCAATTTCATAGAACTGCTGAGGCGCCAAAATTTGCTTAAGCACCGCATTATTTTTTCCAGTGCCCATGACTGCCATACAGGTTTTTTTATTAACAATGCGTCATTTTCAAAGCTCGCTTAAACAATCAGAAACAATAAATATCTGATGCATAGGATGACATGGGAAAACATGAGCTCTGTCTATATCCCCCACTTCCTCCCTTACTCTCCTCCCTCTCTGTCTCTCTCACTCTTCCTATCCTCTCCTCTCCCTCTATTTCTCACCATCTCCTCCTTTTCTCCTTCTCTCTCTACCCCCTCTCTCTCCTCCTCTCTCCCCCCTCTTTTCTCCTCTCAAAGTATGTATTATATCTCCCCCTCTCTCCATCCACATGTTCATGTGCCTTATATCTCTCCCTCTCCCTTTCTATATCTCTCTCAATCTGTTCTCTCTCCTAGCATACCTTTGAGGGGTAACGTGAGGGCAGCCTCTGCCAGTTTTCTATCTCCCTCTCTCTCTCTCGCTCTCCATCCACATGTCCATGTATATCTCTCCCTCTCCCTTCCTATCCCTAGCCCTCTACCCTCTATATCCCATCCTCTCCTCATTTTCTCTCTGCCTCTCTCTCCCCCCCTCTCTCTCTCCTGCTCTCTATCCTCCCTCTTTCTCTTCCCCTCTCAATGAATCAATGTACACACTGTATATATCTCCCTCCCTCTCCTCTCTCCCCCTCCCCTCCCTCTCCCCCTGCCTCTCCCCCTCCCTTTCCCCCTCTCTCTCCCCATCCCTCTCCCTCTCCCCTCTCTCTCCCCCTCTCTCTCCCCCTCTCTCTCCCCCTCCCTTTCCCCCTCCCTTTCCCCCTCTCTCTCCCCATCCCTCTCCCTCTCCCCCTCTCTCTCCCCCTCTCTCTCCCCCTCTCTCTCCCCCTCCCTCTTCCTCTCTCTCTCCCCCTCTCTCTCCCCCTCCCTTTCCCCCTTTCTCTCCCCATCCCTCTCCCTCTCCCCTCTCTCTCCCCCTCTCTCTCCCC
Organism: Luidia sarsii; assembly: GCA_949987565.1. Classification (NCBI taxonomy): domain Eukaryota; kingdom Metazoa; phylum Echinodermata; class Asteroidea; order Paxillosida; family Luidiidae; genus Luidia; species Luidia sarsii. Next base: position 13,628,374 of record OX465105.1, read on the forward strand.
CTCTCTCTCCCCCTCCCTTTCCCCCTCTCTCTCCCCATCCCTCTCCCTCTCCCCCTCTCTCTCCCCCTCTCTCTCCCCCTCTCTCTCCCCCTCCCTCTTCCTCTCTCTCTCCCCCTCTCTCTCCCCCTCTCTCTCCCTCTCCCTCTCCCCCTCTCTCTCCCCCTCTCTCTCCCCCTCTCTCTCCCCCTCCCTCTTCCTCTCTCTCTCCCCATCCCTCTCCCTCTCCCCCTCTCTCTCCCCCTCTCTCTCCCCCTCTCTCTCCCCCTCTCTCTCCCCCTCCCTCTTCCTCTCTCTCTCCATCCACATGTATAATCTCCCCTGTCCCTTCCTATCCCTCTCAATCTGTAGTCTCTCCTAGCACATAGGCCTACTGTACCTTTGAGGGGTGACTTGAGGGCAGCCTCTGCCAGTCCTGCCAGCAGCTGAAGGCTCTTGGGGTCCTGGGCCAGGCCCGAGGAGAAGGCAGCAAGGGCGTCGGCATGGCGACCGAGGCACTGGAGGGCGGTACCCTGACGATAGTAGGCCTGCACAGGAGTCAAGAGAAGAAAAACAAACAGACCACAGTCATGAGTGAACTGGCATAGTATCTTCTTGGGGGGAGGAAAGATGTTGCCATGACAAAAAACCGAGTTCAGTTGGCATGGCAACTTCTTGGGAGAAAATATGTGGCTGTGGTATTCGCAGAGTTGGCATGGTAACCAAAGCAGCACATACCTAGATACCTACATGTACATGTATGTACAAAAAATGTATGTAGATACAATGCAACATCTCAAAACCAAAAGATGCGACCGGTTTAGAGGCTGGGCGTTACCTTGGCAACAACAACATGACATTGGAATGGTGACCCCATCATTTGGTGGAAGGGTGCCAATGGCAGTGGGGCCTCTTGGTGCAGCCCACCCAATGACCACTAAATGGTCGAGCATCAAATGGGGACCACTCCAATCCCATGGAATCAGCTGATGAGATTTTTCTTTTTTTTTGGGGGGGGGGTTCGGGTGATGTCAATATCACCTTGACGACGACCTCTTACATCCGTCCACATGTGGTTGGTGTTACTGTCAACCGCCCCCCCTTGCCCCAATTGAAATTGTTTTCCCCAAATCACTTAAACATTCCCTTTAAACCGCAAACATCTGATGAAAGACGTCTCGTTCACAATGTACGTCATTCACACAAAAGGCAGGGCCTTGAGACTCTGTTCAATTTTCAAAATTAAATATCCGTTAGCCACGCACAAACTGTTCCAAACAAAACCTGCATTGTTCAGACAAAAAAACTAATAATATACAAATAAGTACAGCTAAAGGCATTGGTACACAAACAGACAAATAGGCTCGCATGTTGACCATACTGTACACGCGGATCTTGCCTGCCATTCCCCCCCCCCCTTCAAACAAAACAAAATGTCACGTTTTTGCTGGTCTACAGGGCCAAGGTTTTTTGTGGGCAAGTACCATACTGTACAAACCCCAAACAGGGATCAACAAACACTCTCGGTATAGGATGACACAAGGCCAGAACTCCAGCCCCCTGGTCCTGGAAACAGAATGCCACAACATGTACATGTACTGAACTTGCTTCGTGCATGCTTTCCCTGTAGGAAACTGCAGTCCCAAAATGTAAGAATGGGGCGCGCTAATGGGTCGTATTCATCTGAGAGGTGATATGGGCACATACAGAAGTACAGTGTACGTGAGCACCATACATACAGTACATGTACTGTACTGTACTGTACATTGTATATGTACATGCGGAGTGGGCTGACCTCCTACAGTACATGTACATGTTTTCAGTGCACAAGCTTTAAAGTTCTACATACTGTATGCAATTATTGTAGGCAGCTTTTTGGTCTTGACAGCAGATGGTTTTGCTGTACGTTTTCACAAAACTTATTTTTGGGGGTGGATTCAACTGAGTTGATAACATTTTGGCTGTAGAATACCGGTAGAATGGAGTCAGACATTACAGCACACAGGCCTATCACTTTCTCATAAGCCTTCTTTTGAGGTTAAGTACTGCCATGAATGTACCATTCTGAAAGACAGTTCAACTTCAGAATAAGGATAATTGAGACAAGGTACAAGTACATTTACATCTTAGGTATGTACAGTATACTGTACATGTATGTATATTGTCTAATTAATGTATGTGGAATGGAATGGAGTAACTGGCTCAAAGGATGTGAGACAAACTCATTGGCTATGGCTGAGAACACGCGAGCCTAAGGGAAATTCCCCATAGCCACTAGCTAGCGGCTTCACAGACACACACAAACACAAACACAGCCACAGCCAATCCATCCTCCGACCTCCATGATTCCCTCTCAAACAAAAACAGTCAAGAAGCAAACAAGGCCCTTGAAATCCATTCCAGGTCACGCAAATATCTCTCGACCGCTAAAAAAAGAAAAGAAAAAAGTATGGCAAAGTGTTTGCACAAAACCGGAATGATAATGTCCACGATTCCTCTCACAGTCTCAGGGGTAAGGGATCGATGGGAGGTATATTCTCACAGGTACAGTACATGTACATCCACGGAAAAAACAACGATGGGCGGGTGCTGGACGGTCAGCCAGATAGTGGATTTTCATAATAATGTGTAAGCTGTATAAATCTGGCCGATTCTTAAAAGCCCAGAGCCTGAGAGTTTCTCGCTTTTTGGTGCCCCCCAAAAAAATCGACTCACAAACTGATTCTCTATTCAATCGTTCACATTCTTTTACATAAAAACAACCAGGAAGAAAAGTATTCTCAGCTCTCATTGAAGTACTTTCTCTTCGTAGTTCATACCTTGCCTTCTTCTGAAAAGTCTAGATGTAAACAGGACATATTAGTTGACAGCCACATGTACTGTACATGTACATGATTTGTACATTGCTATACATGTGTACAGGGTTTACATCAACACACAATATATACTCATGGTATTCTACAAGTGTCCCTGCCCCGCTTAAAAGAAGTAATCAGCATATTGTAACAACATTTAAAAATGAGTTCTTTTTTTCCCCTCATTATTGTGCCCCTTAAGTTCCAATTTGTAGCGCCCCCATTTGGTCAATTTTAGTTATGTCTGGTAGAAGTAGCTTTCCCTCTGGGGCACTGCCCAGTTAATCCCCTAATTGTTCTTTTGTTGGGTTTTTCTATTAAAGCTGTGTGGTAATTCCCCACAGGGGCCCCCGCCCAGCTATAAAACCCAATAGCAGCATAGTCCAGTGTGGACTTCTGCGGATGGGAGTGGTGGTGGATGGTGGTCAGTTTATTTTTCTTCTTAAAAAAACGGCTAAAGTAAGCCTAGGGCAGATGCCCTCTGTTTTTGGGTTGTTTCTTTGTTTTCATTACTATACTGATTTTTTTATGTTCGCCATCCGCCACCACTGACAACCTGGCTGTGCTGTGCTGTTCGGTTTTATTCGTTGTAAGTTAAATCCTAGTTTATTTATTTTCGTACCCTGTATTAATTAGTGTTGTATCCCCCATGTTTGCCCTCATACCACTTGCCCCAGTGCCTTCCCCTGAGCTGTGGCGTCAATTAAATTTATAAATTCTAAATTCATTCTTTGCCTTTTCTTCGTTTTGTTGTGACTCCGATCCTTAAATTCAACTGGCGGCAGGCCCCTGGTTGGGCACCAGGGGTGCCGTTACAATCTCTTTAAGTCTACATGTATCTACGGTATTCCAAATAAAAAAATGTAATCATTGAAATATTCAAGTCCATTTGAATGAAAACATTTCCATCAGAGTATCAATGAAAGATTATTTGTTGCATACATGTATATCCCATTTCCTGGCTATCCAATCTATCTTTTCATTATTTTGTTAATACAAGGCCATCAACTTTAAAATAACAACAGCAACATATTTCTATTCAGATTCGTGACTTTTGGATACTGGCACAATTTCATGTACCGGGGTATTCATGTACCGTGTACCGGTAGTGTTCTATCCATAGGACAGTACATGTATATTCTGAGACACTGCCAAGATAGAATATAGACTATGCTAATTAATGCACAGTCTTCACACACACTGAACCACCGATACTGTTTACTTATGGAGTCAACACAGACCTGTTAACTAGTGTTAATTAAGCTGAACAGTGGAAATTGTTCAATCCCTCCCAGAGACCCAGACCATGGGAACAATGGGAAAAAAAGCCTGCAACAAGTACCAGTACATGGCCGTAATGCATAATCAACGAATCTACATGTACGTTCAATGGCCATTTAATTAGTTCCATCTCCCTCTTCCCTCTCTCTATTTAATACAGTACACGTACATGTTTCATCTCGTTTGTGACATTTTTTTCCCTTTTGTTATCGCGATACAATCATTTAGTAAGGTGATATTCTACCCCCAATACCCTTCCCTGGTATGGATTGATTGGTTGTGGACATGCTACATGTACATTCCATATCGATATCAAACCGAACGAGTTTGGAAATTCAATCCCTGTCCCGCTTTGCAGCTCGGACAAGCGAGGCTGACGAACGGAAACACCCGCCTCCCTCCCCGCACGCAAGAAAAACGCTGGCGCACGTTTCCCGTGACTCAAGGACAACTGCCAGAGTGTTGGCAAAATGCACATGTACAGGCAGTTCATTCAAGATATCCCCTCTTTGAATTAGTTAAAAGACACACCATGAAACACCTCGCAGATGTTATCGTAACTGCTGAGTATGTTTGGGCTTGTCTTGGTGCACATTCGTCTGGATGTTTGTTCCATCGTTGGCGGTGTTTTCCCTTTTTTTTTCTCACTTTTGCAGGGATAGAAGCCCCTGTGGGCAAAGGGAACCAGCTACGTACTTGGCCGGTACCCACCACCACAACCTCACAGCTATGCTGTGAGACATCCACCTGTATTGCAGATTCATTGACCCCCCCCCCCCTCCTTTCTTTCCCTTCTGGGAAACACCGCATGGGGGATTGCATTGCCTGTACCATGCATTTACTGTTAAGATGAGGATGGTCTAGGATTAGGACCGTATTTCGAACAGGAAATGGATTAAGTTTAAAGTCCCAACACAACATTGGTCGAGGTCAAAGAATAGCATCCATACGTTGTCTGATCCAACATATGCATGAAATAGCACACACGTGAAAATTTCAGCTCAATCCGCCAACCGAGTCTCGAGAAAATCGTCAAAACCGCTTCATTTGTTTCGTGAAATGCAGCATTCAATGCCGTACTGTTCCGAAAAATAGTCTAGATCTCGGTGAGACGTAAACGATTTCTTTTACTCTTTTCTCCCAAAATACAACATTTTAGGCAGAAATATTTCGGTGCGAGGTTTCTACCATAACCATCTTCAAACTGTATAAGTTTCATGTATCTGTGAACATTTCTGTTTTTCGATCTTACCAATGTTGTGTAGGGGCTTTAATGAGCCGATTGTGATGGGCAAACTGTACCTCCTAAGTGTTCTACACAAGCTCTGAGCAGTGAAATATGGGCCGCAAAGGTACACATACATGTACATGTACATGTACATGTAGTTGCCTATTTATGAAATGCTGTCCCCCTAAAGGTTGGGTATTACTTGGGTGGGTTGAGCGCTGGTCTGGTAAGCCAGGGATCACGGATTCAAGTCCTGGTCCAGTAAAATAAATTTGCTGACATTTTTACAATAATTAGATGTACATGTATGTACAATTGTACATAAGGTAGGATTGAATCCGATTACTGAATCAATTACATGAAAATCTACCGGTAAATAGAGGAAAGCCCCTTCATTGATTTCCAAAAAGGATTAAAAATCTGAAGGTACTACCATCCTCTCCACAAAGGCTATTTGTTGTTGTCAAAATACATACATGTACATGTACAACTGTACATGCACAGTATGCTGACAACAGAGAAACTCAAAAGTCTGTAATTGCTATTAGCAATGTTAAGAACACTGACAAAGAGAATAGCACCTTAACTGTACATAACTACCTGCCAGGTGGCTTTGTACATGTACATGTGGATGTACCGGTACATCTTTAATGTATATGTACATGTATGTTCATTTGTTTGTTGTCGGTGCACTCACCTTTTTCTTGGGTTGCCATTTCATCATGCTTATCCAAACTGAACTGCACGCAAGAACGACGACGACGAAGACGACTCGCGCTCAGACGGGCAGCGAGTCACCGTGCCCCAGCATGGGGCAAGGCATGCTAGTGGTCCTTGCGCGACAATTTCACTGACGCTGTCTCCATAGTCTGTCCAAGAGATCGTGGAATGATTCCAATTTGGGTCGAGCGACCGACGCTCGGCAAAGAAAAGCAAACACGGAGTCAATAATCCACCTTCACTTTGGACGGCTTCTCTCCATTTTGAGTCGACGTGGAGATAAACTGTTTGAGTCGGTGTTTTTTTTTGTAGCGTACTACTGACCTTGGGGGTGAAGGACTGCTTTATAGGTGAAACAAGACGAGTTGCATTGGCACACAAGAATCCTGGCTGTCAGAATACACCATTTGTGTGCATTACAGCATCAGAGTCGGATCAAGGAACGAAGGAACGAAGCGATCAAAATGCACCTGATATTAGAGGCTGAGTGTTTTCGCATCGTCGCTAGCCGGGCGAGGAATCTCGGGCGCTATCAAAGCCGCCCCTCCCTCCCCTGCCGCCAAGTCAGAGGATGACCACCTTCAGGAGGCAAAAAACTCAGACGCTTTCCTCACAATCATCTCCTCTTCCTCCTCGTCAGCCGCATCGATGCGCGGTTGTCTCCTAGGGCATCTCCTAGGGACGGCACGTCCCTGTCCGCGTCGATCTCAAGATCCCTCCCCGTCCTCCTCCCTTCCTCGCCAACCTCCCTTCACTCCTCTTCCCTCCCTCCTCGGAATAACAAATCACAACTCCCGTCGTCCCCGGGGTACCTGTAGGTATGCGTGCACACATGTTGCACCATCTGACACTGGGCTCTGCATGATTGCTGGTTTTTTGTTTTACCTATTTTACATTTATTCCACTGATGGATGGCTTTACTCTCTCCCTTTGTAATATGAAGAGGTGCTTTAGATTTTTTTTTTCCCTTCCCTAATTTGCAAGTTGGCTGTCCGGCTGGCCACTGGGTTTTATAACCGCCATTGACCTGTCAGGCAAGCTGCGTGCATTTGTTAGTGAGAGAGGGAAGGGAGAGAGAGAGAGAGAGAGTGACTATTTCCTTTGCTTTTCGAAGGTTGCTTTCCACACTGACTCGAGAGTCAGTATACACCAGCCTGACCATACGGGCAATTCGCTGGCAAATTTTCTAGCTTCCAATCTTCTGAGTGTGGGGAAGCAATTGCTTGAATGAGGGTATTGTTTATCACCAGAGCCTTCTACTTCACTCAGCTATGCTTCCCATTTGATACGTTTAAAAAAAAAAAAAAAAAAAAAAAAAAATTGGAACGAGAAATGAGTGATGACCGGATGAGCCAGCAACTTTCTCAAGGTGAAATCCTTTCGGCAATTTCTTTCAGGGACATCGCCTATTGAGGTTTTCCAAATTAGGCAGCGGGCTCACAGTTACTGTGTCCGCCCAGCAAGTTGAGAGCGCAGACAATCCATTTGGTCTCTCACGAACGCACAGTGGCTGGTGGATGAACAGACTTGTTTCCATTCGTGTTTTATTTGTTCCTTTCTGTTCTGCTCCATTTCCGGACGATGAACGTCCAACATTTGCTTTGACTCAGGTAAAGCGATTGCAGACACAAGGTGGATTTTCATCTCAAATGAAAAAAATGCAGACGGAGATTTCAAAGCTGACTGAACAGACATCGCACTTTCCACAGGTTTCTAACTCGATTCCAACCTGGCCATTCCAACGTGCACTGAAGTCTTGCACTGAAGACGGAGGAAAACAAAAATCCCCCCAAAGATGACAAGGCCTTTAATATATAGACACGTTATCAGAGGCTTCAGAGGATGATGGTCAGGAAGACTGGGTCGCTGGCAATTTCTACGAATCCAAAGCCACAAATGCAACGGTGTTTTGGCAGCATTCTGCGCCGACAAGAGCCAAGCTGAGGTGAGGCGAACTGAGGTAACACGGGGTGGTGGTTGGTGGGATACATCCCAGGAGTGGAACGACATCCATTTCAGCATTAATCCCTGGGCTTTTTATACTGGCTAGAGCTTGAGACTGTACAAACATTCCGTCCGTCTGCGTCACCATCCGGAGGTAAATACACGATATGCCTGCCGACGATAGAGGAAGGAAAAAAAAAAAACCCATGCGAGCGTGGGTTGGACAAATAAATGGCCGGGAAGTCGCGGCGATGAAAGTGGGGCTCTTGCTACTGTAGCTCTGATGTACACAGAGTGGGCCGAGGCCTAAATCCAGCGTCCGTCGACAAAAGTCAAGTGCACACGAGGTGCCCAGGCACCGGGACTGGTTTGTCATACATGTGTCAGTGTGTAAACATCCAGCACTCACTCTACTTTGCACACACGTATACTCCTTTAGTTGAGCACAGCTGAAGGAAATAAATAAGACTCCCCCCCTCCCAATTCTTTTTTTTTTTAAATTAGGAGATGGAGGCAGACTTTGGTGGAGGAGCCCTACAACTGAAGCTTGTGGTCATCGGAGTATTTTGGAGAGGCCGAAACCAGATTCCCCCTCTCCTCATTAGTCGGTGGGGTTATTATGAATACAGTCTGGCGCCGGGGGCGATTGCATGTGATATCCAGACCGATTGGGATCTTGGAGGCAACGACACACACACACACACACACACACACACACACAGGAGCTTGGTGGAAATGCTCCCCCCCCCACTTGTCAAACAAGGGCAGCGATAATACATGTAAGAGTGCTGGGCTACAGGTATGGGGCAGCGCTGGTTGAAAGAAAGACCATTGTATACATCAGCGGTGGCCTTGAGGGTCCAATCCAAGCTCCGAACAGCAGCGAAACAGTAAAGAAAAAAACCTATCCACAACGAATAAATAAAAAAAAATGCCTACATACATGTAGACTCCAAACTACAGGCAGAAAAAAAACCTCCACAGGGAGTTGTTTGCCTCATTCGCTGGAGGAAGAAAAAAAAAGAAGTAAAATCCAAATCCCCCTTTTTTAGAGCCGGAGATAGACAGACTGTGTAATCCAAACAGGTGTGGACTCCCAGAAGTAATAATTCAACATATCCGGTCTGGAGGGAGCCGTGGTGGAGCAGGGTACATTGTACACGTACTTTGCAGACACCTATGGCCAGCCAAGGTTACAGTAGCTTCTGCGGTGAGCGTGCGAGTGTTTGTTGGGGTGGGGGTAGGGGGACGAATGAAGTGCTTCACTTCACAGGTACAATGCTAGTTACATGTCGCCACCTACATGTAGAAAACCCGATGCCATGACTAGAGCCGGGGGAGTTGGTGGCTCATTATTGAATGAATGAATGAAAGAAGAACAAGAAACTGAAGAAAGAGTGCGAAAAAACAACAACCCCAAAACAAATCTAGACAGGTGCAGGGGATGGTGGTTACAACACTGTGCGCCCGTCCGTCCGGTAAAGGTCAACGTGAACCAGTTGTCACGCCGGAGTGAGTTTCCATACGAACTGCACACCTCTTACGCAATCTCAAAGCTCCCTGAGCGCGACGATGTTGTCGGTCCGATGCAATGAAGGCAGCGTTTTCAAATATCCCAGCTCGCTAAAAAAAAATTCACAATCTGGGGGAAGTAATTGTTTTGTTGCTGTTAACATCCATGCGAGATCACAAAATGCAATGAGTCGTGGGTGACAGCGGGGGGAAGACTGGTCCGACGCTAGCGGAGGTCCAAGTACGGATTGCCTCGCTCCATCAGCTTGATCCAAATTGATCAGGTGACCGGCTGCAGTGGGATCAGGTTGTCTGCAGCAACAGATCAGGTGACAGAGTGGCTTTGCCCACCCCGCACTTTATACGCCGCTAATGCACACTCAGTGCCACTGCGTGCGTGCATCGGTCAGGTTGTGCGCACGGTACTGCATTAGCGCGGCGCGGGCCATTACCGCATGCACAATCTCCGTCGGATGCCGAGGCCGTGACTAGTGTTATCAGCAGAAGGGCCCGTGCATATATCCAATGATGCTCGTCGACGCTGATGCAGTAACTAGCATGCAGATCCCAATCAGCAGTCCTCTGATTCACAAAAGCGATACAGTACTCTCTCACTCTCGCCTAATCGTCAATGTTCATACAAAGGCCATCTCTCCAGATCTTCCTCCGATCAGATTAGCTTTCCATTTCCTTTTAATTAACGACCAAGTCGCACAGCTCATTAGAAAGGCAACGGTTGGTGTTGTTGGTCAGGGTCCGACAGTATGCAGTGACGAAGACAGCACCTCTGTCGTTGAACAGCAAGTGATCACGAAGCTCGGGTAGCTCTAAATCGCACACGAAAGACGCAAGGGACAGATCCAATGAGCAGGATGATGCATGTTGCAACTCACAAAGGGTTGTGTTTTTTTTTTTTTTTTTTTTTTTTGGAGGGGACAACAGTGACTGGTATACAGATGAGGGGGGAGGCAGGGCAGGCAAGGGGTTTCTAAAGCTGCCGAAATGTTTACCATTGGCTAAGCCTAGGCAGGTTGGCGGGCATTTGGCACCTCTGTCCCCCTTTGCCAGAGACAAGTAGTCGATGATTTACAGTGCTGGTGCAATGGTGCTTTTAGCCTGCCTCTCTGTCATCACTAGGGCTGGCGGGAAGCTTGGCGGGGGAGGGGAGGAGGGAAGGAGGGTAGTTGGTTGGAAGTGAGGCTGGTGGCGTGGCTAGGCGGCAACAACACCACCACCACATGGACCTCTGACCTCCCAGCTCCTCAGCTGCTGTTCTCGGTGCCTGGTAGGGCAGGGCAAGACGAGGCGCCAACCTTGATACAAGCATCTGTTGATAGTGGGCTCAACTTGTGAACTTGAAGACTTGGGGGGGAGGGGGGGAGATGGAAGACATTGCGGAATGGCTGAAGCGAGTTTCTGGCAGTATCCTCTCCACACATTTTTACAAGCCACAATGACAGAGGCTCTATGTACTGTGTGTACATGTACAGTATGTACTGTACATGTACATGTACACTTTGGCCCTTTATGAATCCATGGATCAGGCTCGGGGCTCAGGCTTTGTCTCTGTCTGACAAAACCTGAAAATCTAAGGATGTGATTTGTCGCCGAATTTGAAGGTTTGTTGGCTTGATCAGTACAGACTATTCAACAAGAAACTTGGGCAAAATGCTTGTTTCTAGATGCCTGTGACATTACATGTATAACGGGTAAGAGAAATATGACCAAAGCCTAAGCCTGAGCCCAAGCCTTCATTTCGTCCAAAGGCCTATGACATGTCCCATTCACAAGAAACCGGTGTCTGTTTACTCCAAGTTGAGCTCAACCTTGGCCTCCTTGAATGCTGCATACACTACACTGTACACTGTACATCTACATGTACACTGTATTGTATGGCATGCCCCCTCCTCCAGTCCTACATGTACATGTACATGTACATGTACTACAAAGCTGGCCTATCTAGAGTCTTTATAGACCTTGTCAGTCAAGACAAGAGTGGTGGCAGGTTCCATGTGACCACATGAACAACAGTGCAGTCGGGACTGGGAGGGAGGGGGTCATGAATATGCTCGCGTTCTCATCTAAAGGTGAACGAACTACATGTAGGAGGGAGAGAGCTGGGTGGATGCCCAATCTACAACAATGACACAGACTGACCCTGACAGATACTCTGTCTCAAAATAATCCACTTCCTGACAAGATTTCAAGACACTAGTTCAACTTCATCTTCCCGACAACTGGCCACAAAAAAAGAAAGCCCTGAGTGTTTCTCTGCATCGATGTGTCTAATTCTTGCTCAGAGGAAGACTTTTCCTGAAACACGAGGTGCTGTTTCTCTTCTTGAAGTCGATGGGGGAAGGCCGTGCTGCCAGCACATCCTGGCAGCACGGGAGAGCCGTCCGCATTATATTGCACCCCAATGCCTAGATTACCACATGGTGGAAGGGTTTAACTGGCTGGAGAGATTTGATAGATTCCCTGAGGCGATGAGATGGGGATGGAGGAGAGGGAAGAGATGGGGGAGGGGGAGGGATGTAGGGAAGGATTCTGCGCATGTACGGTACTGTATGGGGGTTCCAGGGTAAGTGGTTGGTCTGCCCTGCACCACTTGCAGAAGAAGAAAAAGAAATGGGTCAGGTTACAGCTCAGTATAAAGTCACTGTCTTACTAATGGATGGGGAGATGGCGAGAAGGGAGAGGTGATGGGGAGGGCGGGGGTAGGACATCCACTCTGGGATGATGAGAAGCGAGTGGTATGGCGCAGAGGAGGGATCATACGGGGGAGAAGTGAGGAAGGATTAGGGGAGGTACTGACTACTGAGGAGTGGGCTGGATAACAGGATAGAGGGATGGATGGATGGAGGAAGGGAGACAGACTTCCACGGATTGTCCATGCTTGGCAGCATGGTCCCTCAATTACGTGTACATTCACCAGCAGAGGACAATTACACAGTGCCGCTAAAGCATCAAAATTTGCTTTCAAAAAACCATGAACGACGGGCTGACTTCACAGAGCTGCACAAGCATGGAAATCAGCTAAGCATAAAGTCCTTTGATGAACAGAAAAATCCAACCATACATTGTACTGTACATACATGTACCGGTATACATGTACATGTACATGTACAGACCTTCACATACATGTAATGTTGTTTTGTTTTGCTGCAGTGTGTTGTCAACTACTGTTTGCCCCCCCCCCAAGAAAAAAAAAAAGCCACTCCAAAACCCATAAAATGCAAATGGATGTTAATTTTGCAATATCATTTTATAAGGCAAGGTTTTAGAGCAAATACAAAATGCAAGATTTGGTAGTACCGTACTTGTACACATGTACATGTAACTTGTAAGCAGCACAGTGAAATTGGCCCCTGCCATTTTACACTAAGGGCTCGGCATTTGAAGACAAGTCAAACACAATGAGCATTCATGACATGAAATAAGAAAAGCAATCTTTTTTAGATGAGCCTGCAAAATGGACCCTTGCCACCAACACTGAGATTGGCAAGTTGAGGCATCTTCATTTTCACTGACTCTTGTTCTAATTTCGTCTAAAACTCAAGATCGCTAGCCAGTTTAGAGAGTTACATACGTGTACATGTAGTCGATGTACATGTACATGTATGTGTAACAGAGTCAGTACAGTGCCCCTCTTACATGTACATGTACCTCCCTTCTCCCTCCCCCCACCAGTGGTAAAATTTTCCAGAGCAATTGAGCTGTCAAAATCACGCATGCAACCGAACTGGGGCTTGGAGCTAGCAATTACTATCAGATAACAACCAAGCCTGACTCAATGCAAGTGATAAATACTACATGTACATGTAGTACATTTGCTATGTATTCCAACCATGCGTCAAGAACTGGGCCATTTTTTCTCCCCCACTCAACTCGGTTCAGTCACTGGCCCATTCAAAGAAAGAAAAAAATCAGGGGGGGGGGATTTGCGAAGTCAGTAACCGCATCTCTGAGGCGATAATTCAGGAGAAAATGAGAAATTTTTCCGCGGGAGATTGTCGGCAAATTGGGGAGAGTGGGGACGTACTTGAAGTTAAACCGAGCTGGACATTTATGTGAGAACGCCTCTGGCATCAGTAATAGCCTCAATTTCCACTGACTGTGAATTTCATTATTCTATTTTTTTATTTTTTTTAAATGTCAGTTGTCACGATTCAGCTGGCGGGTTTTTTCAAAGTGCCATCACAACCACCAATGTCCCAGGATTAATCTTGGAAAAAGACATTAGGAAACAGTGGGGGGGGGGGGGCTGGGAATGAGGAAAGAGAGGCGATTGGGGAGATGTGAATGGTTGAAATAGTGGGTCTACAGTGTGTGAGGTTGGAATATTGACACGGTGACAGTGACACTCCCTGCCTGATTTCTTGTGTACATGTACATGTACATGTACATGTAGTACACAAACATGAACCGGTTCATTGTACGTGTAACTCCCCGTAAGTCTGGCTTTGGGAAGAGCCTGTAACTCAGCTGAAATACGAAATGCTGTAATTTCAGTTAATTTAATTTAATCAACAGAAAATCTCTAAGACATGGATAGTCTGACATTACGATCCAAGCAAGACTTTTCTCAAAGACCTTTTACAATGTATATCATCCACTTTCAAAGACATTATTCCTTATCCAAAAGGCATTCTGCCTTTGAGGGAGGTACATGTACATTTTGTGTACATGTACATGTACAGTGTACATGTAGGCTACTGGGAGTAGGATCAAAACGTCTCGCTGCATTTAAAAACTTGATTTTTTTACGATTTTGCAATTTGGTCACCGAAATCGGTTGAAAGCAATTTGCAGCATAAATTGGAAAACAAAGCCTTGTAAGTTGTAGATTGTTTTTGAACTTGTGAAAATGTGCAAAGACATTCCAGCTGACAGGCTCTTGGCATGGTGGTCACGTGCAGAGGTACATGTACAGTAAAGGCAGATGCTTCGAGGAGGAGGGGGGGGGGAAACGGTGGCAGAGAGACTCAATGATGATTCACTCGCTCCTAATGGACCCTAGTGGATCCTCTCACTGCTGCCATGGAGCTTGGCCAGGGATGAGGGTGAGTCGCATTGCCAGACTCCATTAGAGATTCTCTGAGGTCCCAGGAGGAGTCGACAGGAAAGGTGGGGGGAGAGGAGGGGAGGAGGAGTGTATGGCACATTTGTTGGAAGAAGTCACAAAGCTTTTTCTTTTTTTCTTTCCTCAGGGATGCATGACATACAGTACATGTACATGTACATGTACATGGCAATGACCACAGACATAAATATCATGAATACATGCACATTAGGCTGTAGATGAACAACAGTGAGCACCAGACTATACATGTACTCTGAGAGTGTACACATGTACATGTTCACTCTCAAAGTACATGTACGTGTACATTGTGTACATTGTACATGCATGTTCATTTACATGCAAGTTCAAGAAAGCTGGCATTTGGAAAAACAATGGGGAGGGGGACAGGCCAGGGAGTGCAATCGCAGCATCTTTACAAACATGTACATGTACATGTACATGTACACTGTACATGTATACACGTACATGTACGTGTACAGTGTACATTGTACATGTACATGTACACTGTACATACACGTACATGTACAATGTACACTGTACATGTACATGTACACTGTACATGTACACATGTACACTGTACATGTACATGTACACTGAACAACTGTACAAGGAGGTATTAGGCGAGCCTCCTTGGTACAGCCACTTTGTACATGTACATGTACACATGTTCTGTACACTGTACAACCACTTTGTACACATGCACAATGTCAACACTGGTGGCAAAACAGGAACAGCAAGAACATTTTCAGCTGCTCAGTTCAGCATTCAAACCCCCAACAGGTGTGTTTGGTTTATAAAACTGGTACTGTACATGGTAAATGTAATGTAGACAATGCACTGAATGCAGTACACATGAGAAAGTGTTACATGTACATATGTACATGTATGTGTACCGTACATGTACTTGTACATGTACCGGTACAGCATACTGCAGGCCTGGGCAGGCATTTGAATACTGAATGTTTCCATTCAAGCACTTCAGGAAAATCTCAACAAATCAGCCCTTTTCACAATTTGGCATACTGTAATCCTCACACATTGTACAGTACATGTACATGTACTGTACATTGTACACTACATACTTACACTGTGTGTACTGTGAGCACAATAGCACATGGCATTAACATGTGGTACATGTAACTGCTCATACTGAACTAAGTTCAAACAAAGTTAAACGTTAGTCACCCCAAGTTCAACCCGTGGCAAGACAAAGGGGCTTGCACTTGGAACAAAAAGATCCCTTTTTCTTTCTTCCAATCCCGCCTGACCACTTCTAAAAATGGACTCCTGCTAACCCCCACCTTCACACCTCTTCCCTTCCCTCCCCAAGTAAATCGACAGGTCGGACAGAGGAGGTTTTTTTTCCTACAGAAAGCACGACCTAGCTCCAAAAATTCCTGCGTTTTGGGACTGACAGTGAATGCTGTCTCCTAGACTGTACACCTGCCCAGGGCTCGTAAACCTACACCCACACGCATATGATTTATCGACTCTTATCATCAACCCAGAATTAGAAAGAAAGAAATGCAAACTCAAGCTGAATGAAATTTCATCCATGAAGTGCCTAAGAAAGAGCACAGAAAACGCGAGTCTGCATCCACGCATGCAATAACTTTGCTGATTGCTCAATGCCTCATGTACTTTGTACAGTATGTGTACACGAGTAGGCAGAGTTTTTGTTTGCCGCGAAAGAAACAACATGGTACGTAAGAAGCAATCAGTGATATTCATTTTCTAATCAGAGGCTGGCCCGTCCCAGTCGTTCATCATTTTGTCACCGGGGCTTAGATTACAGTCTTGTCAGCAAGTCCGGCCCACCGGGACTGGGACAGGGACTTGAGACTGGGACTGGAATGGGAAGGGGGGAGAGGAGGGAGGCAGGCAGCTCATTTTTTTCAGTGAGTGGGAACAAAAGTAAGGGGAGGGGAGAGTAGGGAATGGGAGTGAGTGATGGGATGAGAAAGTGGCGGTGATCACTTGGACTGAGAGTGGCCTGACTTGGTCTGGTGGTGAGAATGGAGGCTGCTGCAGCACGGAACAGTGAACACTTATCACACGTGTATAGGCCAAATGTGCAGCAGTCACAGGTACGGTACAGTATACACGTTCATACTGTACAGTACAAATTTTACTCATCCTAAGGTAATAAGGTTATTATCCTAAGGTAATTATCCTCTGCAGTGCAATTAAAATTTAAGCGGCAAAATCCAATTGGCCCGTAATCTATCAATACAATGCATTGACTGTGTGACCTCGATCAACCAACCGGTAATTGTACAGTACATACATGTACATATACATGTACATACAGTTGTATGAACACGTTTTTGACTCTTGGATAAAACTCCACAAGACCCTCTGGGCTCTGGCTTAGATTTTTTTCCCCTCACAAGAAGTGTCCAGATTTTAAACAAAATCCAAAACTCACATTGAATACATCTTGAACAATCGAAAAAATGGCAAAGAAAACTTTGATCGGACAAGGACTTGAACCCGAGACCTCTTGATTAACTGACGTACATGTACATTGTACAGGGTACACATGTACTGTACATGTACCAATGCTCTTCCATCGGAGCTATCCAGACCTTAGATGGTGGCCTTCCCTAATAATAGTCAACTACAGTAGTCTTTGCCGGGGTGGGGGCGCCAGTCAGAAGCAATATTTCCTTCTTCTTCTTTTTTCAATTTAATAATAGACATGCATAAAATGTGTGACATTTGTACACTATAAATGCACAAATGTCGGTACAATGAGTTACATGTACATGTACATGATGTATGAGTTGATGAAATTAATGTGGACAGTTTTGATTCTGTACATGATTTATTTCATGTCCTAGTGCAATATGTCCCGATTTTCATTTTGTTCTATTGTTCAAAAATCCCTTTCATCAACTTGTTTTATGCACTGGGCCATTTGATTTATAGTTGTTTGCATACATGTACTGTGTGTACACCAATGTACCTGAAAATACATTAATAACCAAGTGCTGTGAATGTACATGTACACCTGTACAGTCTACAGTGGATGTGGTATTGCCGTATAGTGTAAAGTGTAAACTCAATCTCTAGCGCTTTTTTCAACACAGCTAGTAAACAATTCCAATCAAGCAAGATCGGCCGTACAAAGATTTATAGCATGGCAGGGTATCCCTTTAACTGTATACTTATCATAGCAGTACATGTAGATGCCCTGCAATAAATGGCCAAAGCACAAATAACTGTATAATATCGGGTAATGAGTGTGTGGGATTTTGTTTTCTTTTTTCATTTGTCCTTTCATTATTTATTCTTTCTTCTTTTTTCTTTTTTTTTGGGGGGGAAGAGTCGGTAATATACATTGTGTAAATGCAAATGACATGCCAGACTTTGCTGGCTAGTCGGCACTGCCTTTGATCTGCTGACCATACGGTCTTAATGTACCAACCCTTTTTTTATGACACCGCCAACATCCGAAATGACCGTTTTTGTTATTCAATGAAAAGGCTCCGGTACTTTAGGATTTACATTATACAACTCCTACCCACAATAATACAAACAAAGGCAAACTGACACAGAAAGGACACAGGTACAATACATGTACATTATCTGTCACAGGTTTTGTCAGGGGGGGATGACTTGTTGGTCTAACAATTTGGTATTTATACCAAAACAAATTTATAGCTTTACTGACCCCCACCATGCCCTGCCTCCTCCCCCAAAAAAACAAAAACAAAAAAATAATAATAAAATAAATAAATAAATAAATAAAAAATATTGAAGAAATGTCTAGATTGTCTAGTACATGTACAGTGTACATTTATGTAAACAAGATATACAGTACAATAGATAAAGGCCAGGGCAAACCCGGATATTCAAAGTCTGTTCTCAAGCCCTCAGATACCCATCGACCTCCAGTGCCTGTACTGTAGTGCACGTCAACATGGAGTAAAAGGTTGAAAAACTGGGATACATAGTACGTCATGTACATGTACATACACATGTACATGTACAATTGTACAAGTACATGTACATGTACTTCATTTCCTTTACCGGTATATTGTAATGAGCACAGTACAAATCAAAAGAATGGCAATTTTGTTTTTTCAGTCCATAGAGCTCAGGATGAAGTTTACATCTGCCAAACAGTGTATGACTGTGTACAAACCTGAGGGGAAATAATATGTGTATACATGTACATACATGTACATGTACATGTATGTGTATGTAAATGTACATGTACTGTGCAATGCTTTAGAACTGTGCATTAATTTCAAATGGATGGTGCTAACATGGTCTCTGAAAGAACTTCAATGCATGGGGGCAGTCTTTCCAATTGTCAGCCCCTCATGGGTGCAGAACACTAAATAGAGCTCCCATTGAACACTGTACAAAAACACTCACATTCAAAGCCAATTATCCCATGTCCAAAAGTCTCTCAGTTCTTGTAGCTATACTTAAAATTGTAGTTTGGACCTTCATCTCTCAGATTCTTTTCAATTTTAGTGCCCTTAGCCGATTAGATTTTTTGCTAATTACCCCCAGAAAAAAACACCCCCAAAATGTCTAGTCGTCCAAGCCGAATTTCTGCAAGGATTTTGAGATGGACCCCTCCACTTCCGCAGCCAAATAGGGCCACATTTAAAGCCAGATATGGTCCAAATTTCATACCCAATTGAAGAGTGAACCCCCAGGTTGTCTTAAGCTTCACTTGTTCTACAATGTATCAGTTAATTAGCCTCCAAAGACCCCTTATTAAAAAAAAGTTGTGGGTACACACTTTATGATAATCAGCTCGGCGGAGCCATCTTGGATGGATTTTGTGTGCTGCACCCTATAAGGGGGCTAAACTTTAGAGTTGGATCACAAAATTGGGCTTAAAATGTGGCAAAGATGGTACTGATGCAACATGTGAAAATAAAATGGAAAAAAAGTATTGCGTTTGTCCGCAATGATTGAAAATGTGATGGGTGGGTGACCATGCCTTTGTGCACAGTCTGGCATGAGAAACCACTGCATAACAATGTGTACACTATAGGGACAAGTCATAAGTTTCATCCAAATTCCCCCTTAATTAGTTGTTCTTGTGTCATAATTTTGATGTTACAGTAATCGCGACATTACAAACTGTGTAATTAATCAACAGGAGGGGGCACAGAGTGTCAAAGAGGTGTCAAAGAGGTGTCAAAATACAGGGGGCGGAGAGGGGGGGGAGGTTTTACTTTCCTCACATTATCAATTACCACACATTAATATTGAGTCTTATTTTGCAATTGACTTGGGTAAGGGAAATGCATGGGTCATCTTCACAACACTTTCTGACTCAAACTTACCACCCTGCCCCTTAAAGTGGTAAAAGGGGGGTCGGGGGTGGGCGGAGCTTGTTGGCTGCCATCACTGTAAGTTGACTTCTGGTTGATGTGGCATGACCTCTGGGCTCTTTCAACAGGTGGATGGTATTGCTGAGTCCCCTTGGGTTGCTAGGGAGATGTTGGGGAGGGGGTTGATGTTGGGTATTTTTGAAACTACATCCCACAGCCCTTAAAATGCCTTCTAATTGCCCAAATTAGGGCAGGGATGCTTCCTGGCTGCGCGAGTGGGCCCGTTACTTGAAAACAAGCATTTCCAACTTGTTATTATTATAATTAAATTTGCACATAATGGCAAAAATACTACAAAAGGGGACAGTGTTCTTGCTACATGATCAGAATTACTTTATGAACCTGAATACCACTCATTGCATCAATTGCCTAATTATGGACAGAGGTTGATGAGCATTTACAAGATGCGAAAGTCTTAGCTCAAAACGACACAACCATTTGGCACCTGATGAAGGAGGCACGCCCTGTTCAAATCAACACCGAGACATGCCAGCTAGGCTGATACACTGGTAATAACATCCAATGAATCTTACAAATGAATGAGGTGAATTATGTTATGATGCAGTACAAACTGCATAGGAGGACTGCAGGAATGTGACGCTGCTTCGCTTCGCTCGAAAGATGAAGTGATGACTCTGGTTGACGAGATCCACCGTATGACTGTGAATTCTGTAGCCGAAACATCTGGACATGCAGACACAGCCAGTTAGTGGACCAGATCAACACAGAGCAAGTTATTGACTTGTTGACACAGAGCTCAGTGAAACTGTGTTCTAAAAAGCTGCACTTGAACATCAGCAGACACACCCTCGACGTGGTGGCACACTCCGAGTCCAAGAACCGGCTGAGGAGTGTAGACTTGGCCGTCTCAGACACACTGTCATGTGACGAGTACATTGTGAGAGCAAGATATGAGACTAATTAGGCATTTCAGTGATAACGCTGTTCACGATAAATGTCTGTGCAGGTTGGTCTTTAATTAAATGGTTCTACCCACACCTTGTCAACAAATGGGGGCAACAAATTTGCAGATATATCACCACGAGTAACACTTGCAAAGACATGGCAGAACAAAAATAAGACAATCTAGGTTTAGGGATGGGTATATGATTTTAGGGGTTGGGTCTGGATTAGGGTTAGGGTGAGGATTGGGGTAAGGGTTAGAGTCAGGGCAAGGGATAGGGCCAGTTAGGGTTAGGCCTAGGTTAGGGTCAGGGTTAGGGGTAGGGGAAGGGTTAGGGTTAGGGTTAGGGTTAGGGTTAGGGTTAGGGTTAGGGTTAGGGTTAGAGTTAGGGTTAGGGTTGGGGTTGGGGTTAGGGCTAGGATTAGGGTTTGCTTAAACTGCAGGTGGCAGGATTGAAAACACTCTCACATACCACTGGATATACATGTAGCTCTGATATTCACTATGCCCCTGACTGCATTTCTTCCCGGAATTGCTTGCATTTTTGTGACACGAGAGAAATGGTCCATATTCACAGAAGTTGTGGCATAGGAGACTCACGATATTCCAGGGGTAGTACTTCCTCTTCGTGTGATGTGAACCTTTTTATAAATACGCGATGTTTGGCCGGTATTGCTGCTTCACGAGCAAACATTCTTCAGTCCGTATCCATCACCGTCGTACGTACACGTATCCATGCCAAACACTGCCAGTCAATTCCTTTTTTAATTCTCGGTTTTTGGTTTTTTTCGGGGAGGGGGGAGGGTCTGGCAGCAGCTCATTATGGGATCCATGCTGTCACTGCTCCTGACATAATCCTCGTTATGGCATTAGTCTCCCCCAGCAACTTAAAAACACCCCTCAAAAACCCCCAACTCCGAAAAACAACAAACATGTTTCGTTTTACTATATAGTTGTATTGTATTATGCACTGTTAACATTATAAATGCCAATATTTTCTTAAGAACAGTGTTTTAATTACTAAAAACTAACTTCACCTCATGTAAATGTCTCAAAACACTCCTCTAAGTGAGGCTCTGTCCTTACTTTGACTCCACAGATCGTTTGTAAACAATCCTGCCATTTTTAAATCGCCCTCCAAAATGGCCGCCGGGGAACCACCATCCTTACTATAGGGTGCAGAACACTAAATAGAGCTCCCATTGAACACTGTACAAAAACACTCACATTCAAAGCCAATTATCCCATGTCCAAAAGTCTCTCAGTTCTTGTAGCTATACTTAAAATTGTAGTTTGGACCTTCATCTCTCAGATTCTTTTCAATTTTAGTGCCCTTAGCCGATTAGATTTTTTGCTAATTACCCCCAGAAAAAAACACCCCCAAAATGTCTAGTCGTCCAAGCCGAATTTCTGCAAGGATTTTGAGATGGACCCCTCCACTTCCGCAGCCAAATAGGGCCACATTTAAAGCCAGATATGGTCCAAATTTCATACCCAATTGAAGAGTGAACCCCCAGGTTGTCTTAAGCTTCACTTGTTCTACAATGTATCAGTTAATTAGCCTCCAAAGACCCCTTATTAAAAAAAAGTTGTGGGTACACACTTTATGATAATCAGCTCGGCGGAGCCATCTTGGATGGATTTTGTGTGCTGCACCCTCATCTGACAAAAAACCCCAAACCAACAGAGGGCTCACTGCAAATCTACTGTACATGTACATTTTACAAGGTTCATGTACATGTACATGTGCATGTACACATGTTGATGTACATGTGTGTGTACATGGCACAACACTAAATAAATTAAACTGGCAGTGCTACACATTCACTTGTGGTTGGTTGGTTACCCTTGTTGTACGTAAATGCACATGTACATTGTACATGTACATACATACATGTATGTACAATGTACATGTACAGGTGTACATGTATACATACATGTACATGTACGTACATGTACATGTACATGTACGTACATGTACAGTACATGTACATGTACATGTACATGTACCGTACACCATGTACTGTACGGTATATGTACAGACCTGTACATGTACATTGTACATGTACATGTATATGTACTGTACCCTGGTACATTTACATGTACTGTACTGTACAGTACATGTACAGACCTGTACATGTACATGTACATGTACATGTACATGTACATGTACATGTATGTACTGTACCCGGTACATTTACATGGCAGAATGCAACCAACAGAGGGCTCACTGCAGGTTTACAAGGCACAACAACATCTGATAATCAAAGTGGCAATGCTTGTACTGGTACTTTGCATGTACTGTATTAAGATGCTGATGGGTCTGATGCCTCAACATGTTTGGAAGCTGGAAAATCCTGGGCTTTCAAGCTTTCAGCATACAGGTAAACTACAGTAACAGCAATCAGCATACGGTGAAAGATTTGTTTGTTCGTTTTCTTGGGTTTTCTTTTGTTAGAAAATCCTTGAAAATTTAATATCAAAACCACAAAATAATATTGAAGTACTGGTACATGTACATGTAATTTGACAGACAGTTCCAGCTTACAGCGTACGCCAATAATTAAAGGCCCAATACAACATCAAATCAAATCTTCACTCAAACATCGACAAATTGTTTATTACTTGCGACTAATAATCTATTTCTTACACAACAGAACAGTGCGAAAACCGTGGTTTTTTGCCTATTTCTACTTAAATCTCAGATTACCATTTGAGCTAAAACCTTAGCAGGATTTTTTGGTTTAACACACAAACTGTGGCAATCTTTTGACCTTTACCGATGCTGTATAGGACCTTTAAGTAGGGCCTATATACCAGAATTGCTGAATGTGAAACGAAACATTTGTTGGGGTGCACACTTATGATGGAGCTCTGTTTGATGGGATGGGTTTTCATCTCTGCAAGTGCTAGGCACCAGACTGCTGATAACCATCATATAATAACTTCAAACAAGGTCACATTTCTGTGTATTTTTGCTATTTCAGCCTTGAACGGTTGAACCCCTGAACTCCACAACTCCACATACATTGTAATCTCATGTTGCAAAGGCACATGGGCAGTACACATACATGTACATGTACATGTATGAGCAAGGAACAAGACTGACCCATCGCAAACATGTACATGTATATTTTGTTAATCCATCCCGCAAACTAGGAGGTAGTTCAAACATTCTTCTTCTTCTTCTTCTTTTTAAGGGGGGTGGGGTGGGGGGGAGTTGGGGGGAGTTGGGGGAAGGAGGGATCAGGTCTAAGCAAATATCTCATCCAGGAATCCTTAGAGGATCGGTGCTGTGCATGGGAGAGGCCGCGCACCCACGTTAGTCCAGGGACCTCTTAGACAACACCGGCGATGACTCAAAGGATGAGCAAAAAAACAGCTTCCGTAAGAACTGCTTGCCTATCAATTTGCCAAGGCCCCATCACCGCCAGTCAGACTCTGTGATTTAAATCCATTCTGAGTTCGCACATGGGCTTCACGGAGAGTCGGCAAAAATCGATAATTGTCATGCACTTAGCACCTGACTTTCACCAAAACTCATTGTAACTTGTGATCAATCGATTACAAGATGATTACAGAGAGCAGAAACTACTATACAAGTACATGTATACCAACTGTCACAACTTCTGATGGGTTATCCATCGTAAGTTGAGTTATGATGTACAGTGTACATGTATCGTAAAGCTTTGAGGAATCCACTTCACAGACGTATAGTACATGTACCAGTACATGTACATACTTTACACTTACAGTCCCATCGTTGTCATTAAGTGACAGCAACTCAGCAGGTGACAATTTGCAAAGCTGATTTGCTGACAGCTCAAAATCTGTACTTAGAATGGACCAACAGTGTCTAGTCATTACCCATTGGTCACTAAAAAGCTGTCATGCCAAGGCTAAGGGTGGTGGTTTGAGTTGGCACATACATTGTACATGTACAATTCTCTATTAAAAAGAACCCATGGACTCAGCGTATCAAGACTGTATGCTCTATTCAGTCTGTTGCTGGTCATCAGCAGACAGTGTAAGGACACAGTCAGGACAGGGTACCAAGTGTTGTACATACATGTACTGTACATATAGCTCATGGCCACAGTCTCCTTGTGATGGGCAGAGTACATGTACAGTAGGTACATGTACATGTACTGTAAGATGTTCAGAAACACACACTCATTGAAGAGATATCCTCACATGGTGCACCAATGACTCTCTATACCAGTACCTCCACCATGAACAGCAGCCTGGAATCATAACTAAAAAGCTGCCTAACGTCCAACACATTGAATCCCTCAACCACAGAAAAAAATACTATTAAATAAAGGCTGTTTGAATGCACATGCAAACTGTCCGCATTGTTCCACATCTCAATTTTGATTTTTGACTTTGCAAATCAAAACCACAAACTTGATGCCAAACCACAAAATGTAATGCCTCTATAAAATCCAGGACAAAGTTCATGTACATGTGTACATGTACAATGTACATTGTACACAATACATGTACATGTACTACATGTACATGTAGGCCTGCCACAATGTACATGTACATTGTACTGTACATGTACCGTACTAGGCCTGCGTCAAAGGCACTACATGAGTACATGTACAATGTACATGTACATGGTACTGGGTACACACATTAAAAATGTACAGTACATGAGCACATACAGTAGTTCGATACTACATGTATTTTTTCGCTCCCAAGACTGTGGCCTGTTGATAGTGACACCTCCCGCTTGAACTGCGAGTTTAAAAAAATGGACTCAGATTTCCCTTTTCCATCTTTTCTTTTTCCCATTCTGATGGGGGGGGGAGGCGAGTCGAGTTACTGGCTGCCCATTTTGCGCAGACTGAATGGCCCATATTGTGGCCCATTTCCCAACAATACTCCGACGCCTACGGATCTGATTTCTGACTCTGCCCATCACAAAAGGACTTAGAAAAAAAAAGTGTTACACTTTTGTGGTTGCAAAAGTTTTTTCGGTGATATAAATGAAAAAGGCTCTTGAACGAGACCAAGTTGGCAGGAATGAGATTACCGATCGTTGAATTCGTTGCAGTGATGTTGTACTGGAATTGTTGCATTGTTTACCCAGCTCTTTAATCAGTAGGCCAAGGCTGACGATGAGCCTTGGACCGTGGACTGGAAGCACAATGAGGAAGGTGTGTGTGTCATCCTCTTTGAGAAGGAGTATGGCTCTCATAAAGTGCTGATAACTAAACTCGGTTCGATAAGATTTGAAGGTTTGCATGGTGGAAGCAAGGAACACAGTGACACCAAGGAAGAAACAGTGTATCTCCTTCAAGAAGTAGCAGCCTATGGCTCTGAAAAGAGTTGGTACAGTAACTCAATGTTTTGGACAGTGTGAACTCTGTCTGTCGTCAGGAGAATGCGCCACTGTAGACTTTTCTCATTAATAATAACATCCTTTCCAGCTTATATCAAGATAAATCCTCTTCAAGATTGAAGACATACATGTGTAATCATTCAAATCCCAGAAAAAAAGACACTGGGTACACTGCAAACATTGCTCGAATACATTTACTCCGGGCTCTGATACACATGTACATTATCTGCATTTTAGTCAGGATTGGGGTGCAGTTGCTAGTCGACAATCAAGGAACGTCGGCAATTTACTTGAGCGCAAATCTCTTTGGGGGACAGCGCAAGCACTCAAACCTTCATTTGGTAGGCGCACTAGTGTGGATGGTATGAGTCAATCACTTCACAATTTAGGGCGAACACAATCATTAGCCAGAATGAGCAAATACCCACACTGATGCACTGATAAGCCCTAGTCAAATAAAAACAGGGCCGATGCATCCCTCCGCAGATAAGATGACACCTTGATTACTCCGTGGCCAAATGCCATCAGAACGAAGGGCAATCTATTTAAAAAAAAAAAAAAAACATGTCCTGCTGTGCGCAACCACCAACCAGACAGATGAAACGACTGAATATTTGAAAAATGCTGTGGTCGAAGCTTCTTTTCTTCTTCTTTTCTTGCTTGTTCACTTCCTCCGTATCTTATTACTTTACTCCTGTCCTGTTTGTCCTCGTCAATCTGTCTTCCGAGAAAGGTCCCACTGGGATCGAAAGGCCAGTCCCTTTTACTACTGTTCAGATTCATAAACGTGGTCTTTTAGGCCAGTACATGTAGGTACATGTACATGTACATGTACATGTACATGTAGTTAGCAACATTTTTGTAACAATTCTGGGATTTGGTAAATGAATGTGTATGAGTGTCTGCTGAATGACTGCAGCTTGATTGAAGAAAAAGAAAAAACGTGTGGAGACAAAAACCGACCTTTCCTCTCTCGATGAGAGGGCGAAAGATAGCCAGGTAGTCCTCTCCCCCGCTGGCCTTGTCTCCATCCCTGTCTTGCTCCCCGACTCCTCTCCACGGCTCCTCGGCCTCTCCGGGCCGGTAATCCCCTCCGTCCTCCCCGACAGTGGCATTCCCTCCGCCAGCCGCCGCTGCAGCCGCCGCCATTACGCAGACAACATTACCTCGCCCGGCCCTGCTTTGTGTACACATCCACCCATAGCGTCCGGCCACTCTGTGGAACGGATACTCTTACAGTCGAGAGGGCCACGGAGAAGGGGGGGGGGGGACTAACTGTGACAATTCCTCTCCCCGACGGAAAACTTCAGAGCAGTATGAAACCTCTGCAAGTCCGACGCATGATACATTCACTGTGTTCAAAAAAGAAGAAGTATCCACCACAAATCCAATTCTGGCAGCCGAGACAAAGAGGATTACACGTCCTGTGACCAGAGACAAGGAGGACTGTGGACTTTTGAACAGCGTTTAGGATACCATGCGATACCGTTTGTCATGTTAATCGGGGAAGCAGATCAGTTAGATTCCCCAGGCAAAAGACTAGAGTCAACAAGAGCTTGGTTTTAAGTGTAGAGAGAGAGAGAGAGGAGGGGAGGGGGGACGAACTGTAAACATATTTGCTTTTGTGGGTTTTGAAGAGTGATTTTTTTTTTCTTTCTTTCCACGTTTGGCGATGGTGGAGAGAGAGGGGGTTAGTTAGAGACGAGGTGGTGGAGTATGAAAGCAGGGGTCAGAGGGGGAGGGGGAGGGGAGGGACATCCGATAGGTCGGGCTGAAACGGGCGGAAAAGCAGCCAACCGGTGAAGGTTGCACCGCACGATTGTTTACCGTTGCTGGGAATGAACGCACTCCCCTCCCCTGGGGAGGCCGACGGGTCAGATCAGATGTTCCCCGCCTTCGACTTAATTAATTTCTAACGGGGGTCACCGTGGCAGTTTATTCAGCAAGCATTAATCACGACCAGGCTGCACACTTGCTCCATTAAGTTTAACTCAAGCCCACGTGTCACTTGGGCATTGACAAACGCGGATCTCCCTAATCTCTGCAGAGTGGTTTTGTCGTGAACACCCCTGTCCCCCTAAACAAATCTCAAAGGTTACACTTGAGTAGAGGGCCTGACGTTTCGATCCTAGCAGGTCCTTTCTCAAAGGCAAAGTCTCAAAAGGTAAGTATTTTGAGACTTTGCCTTTGCCTTTTTGAGACTATTGAGACTTTGCCTTTGCCTTTTTGAGACTTTGCCTTTTCGATCCTAGCAGGACCTTTCTCAAAGGCAAAGTCTCGACTTTGCCTTTGCGAAAGGTCCTGCTAGGATCGAAACTTCAGGCCCTCTAGTCTAACCTTTGAGATTTACGCGGTATACATGTACATGTACATGTATTGCAGGTCATATATAGTCAGTGAGCTGTTTGCAAGAGTTTTTGTATTAACCCCTAAAAAAAAATTCAATAATGTGAGTATAAAGTGAAACAAGGTAAGAAACAGCTGATCCAGAAGGAATAGCCTCCCATTCCTCTTCATGTATATTTAGACATATACTGTACACGTAAACACCAGATCCCAGGATTCACTTAACGGGTCTAAGAATGGAAACATGGCCGATAATTATTTCATCGGGTTATTAAATCACGCTGGGAGCCCTGTACTGTTGTGTTTGGGTGGATTTTTTTTTTGGGGGGGGGGATCCTTCAAAGTGCATTCATGTTTACGCATTGGAGGAGTGGGAGTCAGGACCTATGGCATTTGAGGGTCAGTCACATGACAACCTCGCTCCAAGGGGCTCTACATTGTACGCAGTAGGTGCGTTCCCACAAGGCAAATTTTCAAAAAGTGCAACGTGTTTGAAAAAAAAATTGTGTGTGCGCATGTTTACACATGTTTACACATGTACAATGGGACAGTTAGCGAAAAGTGAATCACGATTCAAAAATCAGAAATAAAAAAATCACACCGTTCCCGAAAAATCGAAAGAAGAACTTCAATCTTGATCATGATTGGAATCGCGATTATTAGTGCGTAATTGAAACCGCGATTATTAGTGCGATTTTAGCACGCACGGACGAGTTTGTGAAGGTGAATCGCGCTTTCTCGTGCTAGTAGGAGCACACCTTTTGTGGACTGACAATTGACAGGGTTCAGCCAGTTATCCATGATGTCTACTCCCTGTCTCTGCCTCAGTCTTCTGAAATATCGGCCCTCCACTGTTCTCTCCTCAACTGCTCATTCAAAAAGTGGCAGCCTGCCCCTGCAGCAAGGACACTTGGCCACTTACAGGTATCTTTTGGAAGGCTCTCCAGCTAAGGATAGATAGATAGATAGAACAGTGGTGGGTAGAGCAGTGGTTTGTGAAATCTGGAGGCCTTGGTGCAAATCCCAGTCCACTTTCCTTCCCAATCAAGAAAAAAAAGTTCACCACCGACTAGTCAACAAGGAAAGGACGAACCACCAAAAAGGAGTTACACAAGTGTGAGTGATCAGTGTACAGAAATGCCTCAACTCTCAACAAGGACCCAATGTTTCCCTCCTAACAGGGCCTTTCTCAAAGCCTTGCAGAGAGGTCCCGCTTGGAAAGTTTGGGCTCTCTGAAATCGAGATGGCGTGTTGAAAAAGCCACTGACCCCTAGTACATGTACATGTATAATCAGTGTGACACAGTGTTATGTACCGTAGCGTACTGTATATGTACATGTTTACAGTATGCAGATGTACCCACAAGACCCAAGTAAAATAAAGCGTTCCTGTACATTGTTGTACATGTAATTGTAAGATGGACCCCTAAAAGATGGGGCTGCCCGTGGCAGCTTTTAGCACCGTCCAGCAAAAAACACAAATCTGGTGTGAGAAAGAGAAAGCCCTAAAGGAGAATCTTGACCATTTACCTCCTGGTGTAAACCAACAGGGATATCACTGTCAGCTTTGTAACACACACACAGTAGAATGAGTAGATGATCCAGGACTGGAAGTCAGAAGAAGTTAATTAATTCAAGGCAATGGATATGAAAGACAGCAGGGGAGAGAGTGAGAGAGGGGATCAGGAGATGAAGCATGCTTGTCCTTTGGCTAATGAGGGAAGGCCAGATTTTTAATTACAAAGCCACTTTTTTTCTCTCTTCCATTACCTCCAAAGGAACTCTTACAACCTCAGCCAGTTGGGCATCTATTCAAACCAACACCTTTTCTTCAAATTCTTGTTTTCAAACTCTCAACCACTCCTGAGGTACACATGTACATATTCCTTTCTTTAGTTTCAAGAAGTGGAGAGCCAGTAAAATTCCATGCTGTGTGCATTTCAATGAGGGTTTTGCGCTACACGACGTCATTAGCACTGCATGCTTTGCCCGATTGCCTCCTGAGGAACTGCAGGCAGCTTGGCCAGGATTCGAACTCCCAAAGCCTCCTTACTAGTGCAGATGTCTTCATCACTTGACCACCGAGCTGGCCAAGGTGTTGTGGTGGATTCAAATCTGCATTTATAAGGCTGGCACCACGTTGCAAGAAAAATATCATGTGGGAAAAAACCCCACCAGTACATGTAGCAGTGTGTACAGTGAACACTCCCCCAAAAGAGTCAGGCACAATAAAAGCAGTAGGAGGCCCTCTATTGTCGGCTCCCTGTCCAGTGTGTGATGTGAGCCTTGCACGTGAACTCCATACAGTATAGTCTGCATGCCCACTGAATATCGAAAGGCAAGTCTATGCACAATGCACAGTCACCCGTATGTCACGTGGGAGTATGGGACTGGGCTTGACACATTCAACCTGCCCCATGCCCCCCCCCCTACTCCGCACCAAACCCAGAGGGTTTTGGGAGGGGTGGGGAGGCGCGAGATCAATTGAGCCATAAATAATGGACCCCCAAACACCCTGGGAAAAAAAAGGAGTGCAGAGATCACACCCTGTATGTCGCAAGGGGTGCCATTAAGAGAGAATACAATCCTCAATCCCTCCCGCTACAAAAAAATAAATAAAAATGGCTCAGGGTGGAGTGCCATTAGACCAGGAATCACCCGATGGAAATGTACGGGAATTTCATGATGTACAATGTACATACGTGTACACGTACATATGTACATGTGGTAGTTGTTCTTGCTCTGGAGAAAAGGGTCTCCCTTGGATCGAACCATCACTGACACCAACCCCTCTCAATTTGTGAGCACAGGGCAAAACAACTTAACCATAAAATAACCCTGACATAAGGATCCTGTCACTAAATTGTATACCAAGGGACTCCAGTCTCTTTCCAACATTTTATCAGCATAATTTCTTGTACCGAACAATCACTGACACCAGCCCCTCTCAATTTGTGAGCACAGGGCAAAAAAACTTAACCATAAAATAACCCTGACATAAGGATCCTGTCACTAAATTGTATACCATGGGACTCCAGTCTCTTTCCAACATTTTATCAGCATAATTTCTTGTACCGAACCATCACTGACACCAGCCCCTCTCAATTTGTGAGCACAGGGCAAAAAAACTTAACCATAAAATAACCCTGACATAAGGATCCTGTCACTAAATTGTATACCATGGGACTCCAGTCTCTTTCCAACATTTTATCAGCATCATTTCTTGTATCGAACCATCACTGACACCAGCCCCTCTCAATGTGTGAGGTGTGAGCACAGGGCAAAAAAACTAAATAACCCTGACATAAGGATCCTGTCACTAAATTGTATACCATGGGGCTCCAGTCTCTTTCCAACATTTTATAAGCATCATTTCTTGTATCGAACCATCACTGACACCAGCCCCTCTCAATGTGTGAGCACAGGGCAAAAAAACTTAACCATAAAATAACCCTGACATAAGGATCCTGTCACTAAATTGTATACCATGGGGCTCCAGTCTCTTTCCAACATTTTATCAGCATCATTTCTAGGGTCCTTGCTTGAATTATGCGTCTGGGTTCAGGCACTTTACACTCTCCCTTTTTGGAACCAAATGTGAGGGTTTTTCTCAGGGGGACGGCCCACTGGGGGAGAGGCAATGACAGTGGCACTCTCGGAAGAGAGGACAGGATTTATGTCAGCACTGGGATCTATTTGCCGGGCGTAAACTTGATGGGGATCATTTTGCTGAATTGGGAACGGTCCCCATCGGTTTGTAAAGGAGTTTGTCACTTTTATTTCTTGCATTTATTTTTACATTTGGAAACAATGGATGAATTTACATACTGTACATACATGTACATGTACATGTACAGGTGTACATAATGTATCGGTACATGTATACATGTACATGTACAGTACTTAGTTATTAGTTGGTACAATTCTGATACATGCTGTCATGTACATGTACATGTACAATGTATACATGTACATTTTGTTAAAGTTCAGAAAACCTTTACATTACAATTATACTCATCTCCAAGTACTCATTATATCTACCCTATACTCGTGGCCAATGTTGCAATACAGTATACGCATGGCCAAGTACTCATACATGTACCAATACTCATTACTCATTGTCAAGTGCTTGTACTCACACTGATGGGAAAACTACATGTACAATGCATGCACATGTACACGTGTACTGTACAGTACATGTACCGGTACATGTACTGTACCTACATGTACATGTACATGTACATGTACAGTGTACAGTACTTGACTTTGATAATGCCTTTATGCGCACACATTGATGCAGGTAATATTTTACATCCCTTTCAATCACACCAGGCTCTGCTTGACACCAGAGCAAACAATAGTCACGACAAAGTTCACGTTGTACTTTGAACACTACTTTCTCCACAAACTACATGTTCATGTACATGTTGTATACGTGTACAACAATGGTATTGATATATTATGAAGGGGAGGGAGGGAGGGGGCGAGGGAGGGAGTGAGGGGGTGAGGGGGGAGTGAGGGAGGGAGTTGGGGACACATGGCACCAGTCACTTGAACCAACCCAAGACTCTCGCGTGCCAAAAAAAAAAACCTGACAAAATGCGTGCAGAGGGCAATGGACTTAAACAAAAACCCGTGTATACAGTGTGTACACAGCCTTCGAAAAGTGAGGATTAGTTCCAGCAGACATCAGGATTTCTCTCAAAACCAAACCTCCCCCCCACAAACACTCACACTCTCTCTCCATCCCCCCTGACTCTTTGGTGTGAAAAATGAGGCATGATGTTACGATGCCTAGGCCATGCGAATGAATGGCAACAAAGAGGACTGGCCTGAATGGATTAGGTTGTCAGACAGCATTGAGGATGTGTGTATGTACAGATGTATGCTTTCCGGGTGGGAAGGACAGATTGTCAGAAGTCACGCAATCAGATGCAACTGGTGAATGGGGAAGGCTACCGGTAATGTTTATCATCTTCATACGATGTACTAAGAAGGAGCATGAGTCATTGGCTCAAGTCCTACAAACTTTCCAAATACACTGTACATGTATAGTACTGTAATCTACAGTGTGTATCATGTAAACTAGCAGTATTAACTTGCTGGGGATTATTTCTAAACTTTTTTAAATACATTTTTGGGGTGTTTTTAATGGTTAATAGCCCCAAGCCCCAAACACTTTGTAAATCAAACACTGTTGTGATATTTCAAGGTTTCAGACATACAGTACATGTACATGTACATTGCATTTGTAGGGTTAGCGTTATCCCTGACATCTGTTGCAATTGTTTGGGGTTCAAACCAATACTGTATAAATGGGTTGTAAATTGGAGACCCTTTTCAGAGATCAGAAAAGTATCCAGGATCTACTCGTGGTAACGAGTGCATGGTGCTGACACACATACAATCCATGTACATGTACATTGCATGTGTAGTGTGTACATAGCCGCATTTCCACTGGACTTATTTTGGTCAAAGTAACCAAGATGATCAATGGTTACTCTTCCCATTTGAAGTCCAGTGGAAATGGCACAGTTAAATTTCCT
Organism: Luidia sarsii; assembly: GCA_949987565.1. Lineage (NCBI taxonomy): Eukaryota > Metazoa > Echinodermata > Asteroidea > Paxillosida > Luidiidae > Luidia > Luidia sarsii. The sequence goes on from OX465105.1 coordinate 13,662,481, forward strand.
CTTGGTTAATTTAACCGAGCCGAATGGTTACTTTTACCATTTACCGGCCAATCTCTGCCCAGTAAAAATGCCGAGCCGATTAGTCTAGTCCCACATCCGGCCTATGAAGTAACATGATGTATGCACTACGCACAATGTGTGCTTCGTGTCACACGCTATACATTACCGTACATGTACCGGTACATGTATGTATATAAAAATGTACAGTTTGTACTGTGCATGTACATGTACGTTGACCTACATGTACTCTCTCGTGCAACCTCGTGTAACCTCAAAGGTAACGCACAGTGACCATTATTACTTTAACCATCATCTCGGTTAAATGGACTGACTCAAAAGTCCAAGTGGGAATGAAAGTCAAATTTGACCATTGGAAATTTAGCCGTCGTCTCAGTTAAATTTTGTGACGGGGTTTTTCTACTAGGCCGAGTGAATGCTGCTCACGGGCCATACGTGCACGGGCAGAGGGGTTGCTGTACACTGTACGTGCCCGGGCAAATGGGTTCAGGGGCATTGGCACTGGCCCTGACATATCAACTCCATGATGTGCACCGCCCAAGACTTTGTACCGCGTTTGTATACATATCTGTTTGGTTTATGCCCTATTAATTTACAGCCATGTGATGCATTTTCTTGACAGACAATTAATCATATCTGATTCTGTCATGAGGTTTACAGCGGGTTCACTACAGTTCTCAGCAGAAGCAGAGGCTACGCGAGTACAAGTGTACACAATGTACTAGCGGCCCATGTGTTTAAAAGCAACACAACAGGTATGTTTGGATTATACTCTGTAAGTTTACAGGCATGCGGATGCATTACTCCTTGACAGACAATGAATCAAATTGAGGTTCACCACAGTTCTCCGCAGAAGCAGAGGCTACATTTCCCAGCAGCCCATAACCGTGTTTAAAACACACTGCAAAATTTATCAGTGACAATCAAGGTCTCCCCTAATTGGCCCACCATTGACTACCATACCATTCTAGGCTTCAGTTTCAAGTTTGCCACACAAGAGGACAGCCAAAGTCTATCTCCAGATACCGCTACTGTACCCAGAGCCAATGGAACACATCCACTCAGGGGCTTTCTGCTTGCTTTCAGGTACCCTGGTAAATACAAGTCTGACAAGCTACTGACACATTTACAATGTATAACACATACTGTATCCCTTTCCCAAAGCATTGCGCCAAAAGGAAAGGCATAATGTACACATGTCCAGGCATTGATGATACCTGGCAGGACATTTGAGGAGTGCCAACCGGTTGGATACATGCACATTGTGTATGTGGAAGCCATGACCCAAAACAATTCAGAATTCGTTGGCTACGGCCAAAATTCACACATACAAGAGTCTCTATGGAAGCCGCTCACTAGAGGCTGCAGGCAAACCCCATAGACTCATGTGTTACTTCTAGCCGTAGCCAATAAACATGTATTTAGCCACAGCCTTGCTCTGACAAATTGGTTAAACATGTTGCACGCCATCTCCTGAAGATAGGCAGAGTATGTGCACACTGCCCAAAAGGTTATCGGCTCTTTTCAGAGCCATAGGACCCCTCCTCCATCTCGTATTAAGATGAATTACACGGTGTTGCCGCAAATCTACACATGTACATGTATACATGTACAATTTGTGCTTCTATCACACAAACCTTCAAACCCTACCCTGTGCATGTGTAACATGTACACGGTCACAAATCACAATGTCACAGGAGTTCAAGAGGAAGCTTTGGACAATTTCTTTGGGTGACTACTCTGTACTAAGCAGGACAAGAAGCCTTCAAAAGCCTGGCCTAAGTTCCTACTTACATGTACACGTACATGTAGGCCTGGGCTAGGCTTCAAAGTCATACAAATCTTAAAATCTTGTAAAATTCATGTAGATTTTACAGTGCATGTACACTGTACAATGTACATCTAAATGTTCAGTAGTGTACAACTGTATACTGTACATCCATGTACAGTACATGCACATACAGTACCAGTACCAGTACATGTTTACATAACACCTGTCTACACCCGGAGGGTCTTTAGATAAACTTGTAAATGACTGGATGCATGTTGGGTCAGCCAGGGCTCCTGTGTGCTTGTGCACACGTATACAGCATCAAGAGGGCATTTCATGACGCCACAATGTCTAGACTGTGGACAAGTTCATTTCCCCCCATGGGAAGATGCCATACACATGTACATGTACAATGTACATTGTACATGTACATGTATTTGTAATTTTATACTGTGCAAATGCCCAGTGTAGAACAGTCACTCATGACATGCCACCACATGTACATGTTGTGTGTGTTACATGCATGTATTATACCAGTCTACATGTACCGGTACATCTACAGTACATGAACATGTATACATACACATACATGTGTGTATATATGATGTATTCGTGTACGTGTACATGTACATGTGTATGTGTGTACAATGCACACGTACACATATTGTACAGTCTAAGGTGACAACTGATAACTTGCTTAAAAATGAGTTTGGTGTAGGGGTAAATTGTGGATGCATGTGCTACAGTACATGAAGCTTGATGTTCCATGGGTCACAAAATATTTAAGAGACAGTCAAAATCACTGTCAGTGATGTACATGTACATGTACATTTGTACAGTACAATGTACACGTACATGTACAGTATTGTAGTTGTACACATGTGTACAATGTACATTGTGGGTACAGTATGTAAGCATACACACAGTGTACAGTGTACCACTACCGTACATGGACACGTAACGGGTAAATCCATAACACAAATGTGCACATGCCAAACTGACACTGCACACTTGTCTGTTAATTTTTTTTAAACCCACACATTCCAAGTTTACTGTTTGTGTTAGCTACGGTAAACCTCCAATGACCCCAGAAGCATACCCTAACACAACAATAACCCGGTAATATTTAGTTTAACCATGACTTCCTCTTCACAGTCAAAGTATTTCCGATATATTTCCATGCATCGATGTATGATGTACATGTACACACTGTACGTGTATAGCACTCTACTATCCTACCGAGTGTGGTCCTCAAAAGTATGATTTTCCCATGGATTGCAAGTTCTTCTACCAGGTAAAACCATTGAATTTCCTCCATAAAATATGTATCAATATCTGTTCCCAGTAATTCTCAAATTCGAATTTATCCTAGCACTTTCAATTAGTGAACACTCTTATTTCCTCGCTTTTTTAATCCTTTAATTATTGTTTTCTGATTGTTGTGATTATCTGTTTGTGACGCATGGTAACAATGGGAGAGCCACTTGATTGTGATTGAGTTCGCATTTGGTAGTCCGTCAAGGCTGTTGCCATTGCATTTGTATCGTGTTGTCATTGTTTGTTCTTGTTGATGCCTTGAGAAACAATCAATGAAATGAAATGAAATGAAAGTTCACCAGCTGAGTAATTCCATGGTAAATCTGAGAATGCCACTCCAATGGCAAGGAGATGAGCCGAGCTGGTACAGGCATGGAGGAAGGGAGATATTTTCCTTCCTCCATGGTACACTGTACAGGGAGCTCCAGCACGTTAATCCACAGTTCTCCGGGCTGAAGTCCCCGCTGGTATTTCCACTGCCTTTGTTGACAAATAAACGCAACATGTTTGACTCCAAGCCAGTCTCTTCTCTTTTATAATTAAATCGGTTTAATTGTGAATCATTTTTTTGTCCCCGGTTGGGCAGATCTCTGCTTGTTATTCACACATCACCTGCTTGACTAGACCGAGTCCATTTAGAAGTGCACTCACCGGGAACCCATTTGAGATACAGGGGGGTCACCTTTGACTGCGCTACATTCCATCCAACAATCCCCACCCTTCAAACAATTTTAATCTTGTTACTGCCACCTTGCAGAGAGAAAGAAAGGGAGAGAGAGGGGAGGGGGAGTGAGGGAGGGAGAGAGGGAGAGAGGTGAAGGGAGAGCGAGGACAGAAAGAGAGAGAGGTATGGGAGGGAGGTAGAGGAAGAGAGAGAAAGAGAGGGGAGAAAGAGAGAGAGAAAGGGAGAGAAGAGAAAGAGAGGGAGAGGGAGAGGGACAGGGACAGGGACAGGGAGAGGAAGAGAGAGAGAGAGGGGAGAGGGGAGAGGGGAGAGGGAGAGGGAGAGGGAGAGGGAGAGGGAGAGGGAGAGGGAGAGGGAGAGGGAGAGGGAGAGGGAGAGGGAGAGGGAGAGGGAGCGGGAGAGGGAGAGGGAGAGGGAGAGAGAGAGGGAGAGGGAGAGGGAGAGGGAGAGGGAGAGGGAGAGGGAGAGGGAGAGGGAGAGGGAGAGGGAGAGGGAGAGGGAGAGGGAGAGGGAGAGGGAGAGGGAGAGGGAGAGGGAGAAAGAGATAGAGAGAGAGGAGGGAGAGAGAGAGGGAGAAAGGGGAGAGCGAGAGGGAGGGGGAGATGGAGCAGGAGGGGGAGATGGAGAGAGGGATGGAGAGGGAGAGAGAGAGGGAGAGGAGAAAGAGATGGAGAGACAGACAGAGAGAAAGACAGATAGAGAGAGGAAAGAGAAAGAGAAAGAGAAAGAGAGACAGACAAACAGAGGCAAAGACAGATAGAGAGAGGAAAGAGAAAGAGAAACAGAGACAGACAGGCAGAGGGTCCCCAACAATAAAAGGCCTAACAATTCCAGTGCCCGCCTTTACTGGAGTGGAACTGTAGGCAGCAATCCATGTACTGGTACAATGTACAAATGTACACGTGTGTAGGCTGCAGGTACCGGTACACAGTTAGCAGTATGCTGAATCCCAATGGACAAGGAAAAAAAGGGGGCAAAAATGCCTTCATGTAAGCCTAGGTGACAGAGCTATGCGGTGTTTTTTTTTCCATAAAGATAAACAGCTTTTCAGGGATTGACCCAGGCAGTACACGCAAATACCTTTTGGAGTTGAGTTCAATAGTGCAGGCTGAACTGCCAGCCGCAGACTACGATTCTGCAGGCAACCCCAGCCCTTAATTCCCTCTCCACAATGGATTAAGGGTGTAAGATCTTTCAAAGGTCAAAGTCAGGGAGCAGGGAGATGCGTGGTGATTCAAAGGCTTCTCCCACACTCTTTTTATATACCGTATATTTTATGAGTTGGTAATCTGGAGGGAAAGACAATGGTCGGCAGTCTCCTAATGACAGTGCAGAGCACTCACAGACTCTTCACAAACACACACTCATTCCCAAAAGAAATTGTTCACACGGTGTGACTGCAACCTTTCCAAATGGAGGAACTGTTGCTTGAAGAATGGGGGATGGGGTGAGTTTTTTGGTACAAAGTTATTAACAGTGTGGTAAAAACAGTGTGATGAAATCATTAGGAGTCAGAGAATACTATACATGTAGCCTGTGATGGATTGCGGTAATCACTTGTATTTATAAGGACATTTCACACACAATTAAAAGGATCAAACACATTAAATTCCTTCGCAATCCAGGTGAACATTACATGTACATGGGTGTATGCCCCGCATAAGTACATGGGAATCCACTTTGGTACAGTCCTTTATTTGTTGTTCGGAGTACAATATATACAGTATTTTGTACCATTAATCATTATTGACTGCATGCTAACGGCACGGTTTGATTTAGACAAGGGTTCACGCTGTCACACACATCCACCATACACTCTTTGTAAAATGTTGTGTACTCGAGACTGTATACACCAACCATACATGTATGTGACTCATGTGTGTATCTTATAGACACTCACACACACGTAATGTTGCACTGACTGTGTCTATAAACCTCGTGCACTAACATCATCAAACCACTAATGGCAGTAATGATGAAACAATGTGGCAGATGTGTGTATACATGGATGACACACAGGATTGGCTGAGTAAGAGACAGACAGAGGAACAGAGAGAGAAATGGAGAGGCAGAGACTGAGTGAAAGAGTGACAAAGAGAAACAGACAGTTACACTGTACACATACAAAAAGAGAGAAAGAGACTCAAGACAGAGAGACCGAGAGAGATTGTAAGAGACAGAGACTAAAGTGCTTTTCACATTACGAAAAATCTGTGTTGGACACGGGTCAGACCCGTGTCCACTGTCCACTAGCCTGAGCTTTTCACACTACACAATTTCAACACGGTGTCGACCCGTGTAGAGCGCTCACGACACGTGTTGAAACCAACACTGCTCGGGAGGTGGGTTGAGAGCGGTCGACCCGTGTTGAGAAGTCCCGACACGTGTTGAAAGCCGTAGTGTGAACGTCTCTGGGTTGAGTTTGACCCGTGTAACATAACGGCCGAGTGCATGCGTGGCAGCATCACACTGTAGTTATATGGCACTATAGGGTGCTATCCGTGCTGAAAGCGCGATACCCTGTGTAGTGTGAAACGATCGCACAATACACGGGTTGAAACGTTACACATGTCGACAAAAGCCGGTGTTGCGGTGAGTAGTGTGAAAACGGAGCAAAAGTGACCCGTGTTCAACACGGGTGGGACCTGTGTAGACTGTAGACTTCGACACGGATCGGACGTTCATAGTGTGAAAAGGCCTTTGGAGAGAGAGAGAACTTGAGATGCAGTGGCTGAGAAGACATGGTGCCTACCCTAGTGAACCGTGTTCAACACGGGTGGGACCTGTGTAGACTTCGACACGGATCGGACGTAGTGTGAAAAGGCCTTTTGAGAGAGAGAGAGAGGGATTGAGATGGAGTGGCTGAGAAGACATGGTGCCTACCCTACCTTAGACCATTTGGGGTTGAGCTCCTTGGCCTTGACGGCATCCTGCAGCGCCTTCTCATGCTGCCTGAGCTTCATGTGAGCAGCGGAGCGGTTGCTATACAGGATGTGGTTGGCCGGGTCCAGCACCAGGGCCTCCGTGTACAGCCGGATGGCCCGCTCAAAGTCTCCGGCCTGGCAGGCCTCGTTGCTCAGCCGCACCTTCTCCTGGAAGAGCTGCCGCTTGTCCTCCAGCGGCATGGCGCCGCCCGTCGGGGCCGCCGCCGCCGCGGTCACTGCTGCAGCGGAGGCAGCATGTCGGGCCGGATCCGAGGCGCTTGCTACGCCTGCTTGCTTGCTGGCGGTGGGTGGGGGTTGTTGGCGGTGGTTATTGCTGCTGCTGCTGCTGCTTGTGGGGGCATCGGACGGAGGCTTCTGAGATGGTGAGACGGAGACAAGTTTACATAGCAGATTAGTTTGAGACTCTCGCTGTTGCCGCATTTCCACTGGATTTTAATAAAAAATTGAACAATTACGTAACCAAGAATCCCAGATGAGGGTTACATTTCAAATGGGTATAAAATCTTACCGCCATTCTCACTTGGACTTCTTTTTTCCCCGCTTGGAATTGTTTGCACAGTGCATATGTGTTTTCGTGACACTCTAAAGGACGACATTCGAGTGGATGTGGTTTTTACACAAAAGTTGTGCGTTTCCACTGGACTGTTCAATTTGGTAATAGTTGTTTGGTCACTTTTACTTGGCAGAAGGTTGGCCAGTAAAAGTAGCCCTCGGACTTGGTAAGGTAACCGATGGGAAAATTTACTGGGCCTTTTCCACTGGACTTAAAGTGGGGAAAATAGCCCTCTTCCTTCTTGGTGACAATGCAAAATTGTCTTTTTCTAAAGGCACTTTATGAAAACCTGTAATTATTACTGTTATTTTCAATATTTCCCCGGGTAGACCCAGGTTACATGTACCTCCAATCCCAGAGTACATCCTGCTCTAAAGCTGGGTATGTTAGGGGTAATGACGTCAGTCTGGGGCTGACCGGGGTAGACCAGGGGCTAACCAGGGTAGACCCAGGGCTAACCAGGGTAGACCCGGGGCTAACCAGGGTAGACCCCAGGGCTGACCAGGGTAGACCCGAGGGCTAGCCAGGGTTAACCAGGGTTGACCCTGGGCTAACCGGGGTAGACCTGGGGAAGCTTATAAAATGCAAACACAATATACAGTGGAACATTGTTATACACTGTAACAACCATCCCAGGATCCATGAAAATTGTTTGGCATAGTGGTCATTCGTTTAAAGCAGTTGCAGCCACATGTCCACGGACGTAAAATCGGGAGTCAAAGGGCATGTTCATTATAGCCGAATGTTTAGTACATGTACATCGGCATTCATAATTGCGACGTTTCACTGTACACATGTACAGAGATCATATAGACTACAGACACGTGTAGACTATGTACTGTACATGCATTTCCTCTGCAATATCGTATTAAATTGCCTTTGATTCTATTACAGGTGCACGTGTACATTAAGGCTGTTGTCGTGAGAAAAAAATCTTGTCGACATGTCGTGAGGATTTTATGCCGACTGTCGACATTGTCGCGACAGAGACCCGATTTAGTCAAAAATCTGTAGTCACAATGTCGGAATTTTTTTTAGGTATTAAAGGAATGGGGCATGTCAAACCGCCATAGTTGTGAACTTGTGAAATTAGTTTTCATGGATAATCTTAATTTCAATAGAATTTTATATTTAATGGCTTTCGTATTTAAGATTATACACAACAAAATAATTTTTGTGCCGATATTGGGTGTTACAGTCGTAATTTCCTAAAAAAAAATCATAAAAAAGCGATTGCTCATTGTTTATTCATGACGTCATCGATCGGCGATGCGTGCATTCTCACTGCAAGAAATAGTGAATATTTATGAATTCGCTGCACAGCGGCTGCAGTGGCTGTCCAATTGGCTATGTACACATGTACAGTTGGAGAACCAGATAATTTCAGTGAAAAGAAAAGACGTCACCGTCCGAACCTAGCTAAAGGTAGCCGCGTATTGGGCACCCAAAAACCAGCTGCGTATTGGGCCCCAAAACGGAGGAGGCCGCGTATTCAGCCATACATTCAGACAAACCTAGAACGTATGCGGCAAAGGAGGCCTTTTTCCGATGTACATAATGTACTTCCGGTCCGTTTTTCAACGAAATAAAATACGCGGCCGCCGGGATTTTGGGCCCAAACATGCGGCTACTTTCAACTGGGTACCGACCGCGACGCACGTGCGATCTCATTTCTCGATCCTTCCCTCGGACGTCCACGATCTTTCCCGATCTCTGCATTGCACTGGTATCCCGTACGCACGTGTATTAAATGCATGCGATGCAGCAACGTATACCAGCTACTGTACTGCTGACGACCGGCCATAGAAACGTGCGCTATACAGTGGTGGCAGTATTTACACTGTGTACTGTGTACATCGTAATGGCAAAATGCGTTCGGTGAACGATTTTCTTTGGTCGCGTCGCGATCCCTTCTAACTTCCAACATATTTAGTAACTATTATTTTGTGGCGTGGATAAGCAAAAATGAAATGCTCAGCGCACAATTTTAGGATTTTTTGTTCCCTTTTTATTCCCTTCTTTTCAGAGATTGGCCATTATGACTAGAGACGGTATTTTATTGTTTTTGTCGCGACAACCGAAAAACCTTGTCGACATGTCGGAATATTTTCTTTGTCGCGACAATGTCGACAAAAGCCTTGTCGACAACAGCCTTAGTGTACATGTACATGATACTACGGTAGTAGTGGTAGTGCATTATAGCATTCAGCTTCTGTGGCATGTGGATTCAAAGTTCAATGTCTTGACTCAGGCTGTCCCCTCCACTGGTTTCTCAGTATAGCCCTGTCTGTCCCCTATGGCAACAGGTGTTAATGGCACAGACTGCCTGCCTATGCACCCAGGCACACACACACACACACACACAAGCCTTCAAGTTCATTGAACAGTACTTGGTGCATGCTTTTCAGGCATATCAGTCTGTGCCCTGTAGCTTGTCTGGAGCATAGCCAGACACCTTGGCATGGGCCCAGCCCTGCTGAGTTCCAGTGGATTGTGCAGAATGTATATATTTAATCATGCGCTAACAGGTACAGTACCTGTAAATGCACAGGCACACTGCCATACTTTACCAGTTTACCACTAATGTCATGGCTTGTGGACAACAAAGGCATAAGTGGGAGTGAACTATTAATGCATGTACATGTACAATGAACATGTACAGGTGTGTGTACACTACATTATACATGTAGTGTACATGTACTAGTACAGTACCGGCAATCCGGCATATTACTGTGTAGTGAGCACTGTGATGTACATGTGTATAGTAATGTAATTACGTTGCTGAATGCTGACACATTTGCATCCACTGTGAATATGTACACCATGTACATGTAGTGTACATACATGTATTTCCAATAGGATTCAATTATCAGACTTGTACCATAACAGAAAAAAATTACAATGTATGTGTGTACATGTGTGTGTACATGTACATGTAGCTTGTAAATTGTACGTTAGTTTACATGTACATGTAAACATGTACATGTAAACATGTACATGTGTACAGTACATGTACAGTGTACATGTAATCATGTACCGGTATTAGTACAGTACAGTACTTCACAAACATCTTGGAACCCTACAATGTACATGTACATGTACATGTACATACATACAGTATGTAAACATGCACTCACTTGTATACCTAATGTACATGTGCATGTTCATGTATCTCAAACTGTCAATGACATTTTGAGGACCAAATACATGTACCCGTACATGTAAACATGCTCAATAAATCAACTAAGGATAGCACTTGAAGATGACATATACCGGTACTTGACACACTTGTAGTCAGTTGGTAAGAGTGCATTTATAAGCTTGCGCAGCAACAACTTCATCATTCAATCCAACACGGTTATCTTGGCACATGAATCTTATTGAATGTGTTTCAATAACATGTACCGGTTGGCCTACTCATTGTACATGTATGGTACTGTAAAAAAAAAAGTAGACCGTGCATGTGCAGTATGTACATGTACATGTATGTATCGCTACCGGTACTGTACATGTAGATGTACATGTACGTGTACTTTGTGTACAGTACTAGTACTGAGGACTTCATAGAATAACCACATGCAGCTGACGTTAATACTAATAGCTCATAAGGTCAACAAACCAGGCAACATGCGGGGGCTGGGTAGGAGAGAATACACTGTACATCAAACAGCAAGAGTGTAGCGCATGCATACTGTACAATACACATATTTTGGTACTTGTACAAAACTGTATTTTATTTTGTACAGTATTTAATTGTATACACATGAATACCTGCCCAATCCTTCGGACCACTGTCAAGCAAGTCTCATCTCCAAGGAAGGGATTGTAGACGGCACAGACGCAAGAGTCCAAACGCACCATGATCCAAACTACATGTAGCAGGTATTGTACACCATGTACATTGCACAGTGTGAGTGTCAGCCCCTCCTTTCCATTGGTACAGGTCAAAAACAACCACCACCAAACCACTGATGTGCCAAACCTAGTATACACACTAGTAAGTCATGCACTGGGTTCAGCCAAAATGGCCGCTTCAAATACCGAAACATCCGACCACACACACACACGCACACAGACACAAATATTCCCTGTCAGGAACAAACTCCTAACAACTGATACAATGACTTGTTAATTCCAGACCCTCACCCCCCCCCTTTCTTTTTTAAAATTTGATCGGGACAAACATGGCCCAGTTGTACAGTACTTCACACCGTACAGCGTCAGCGTACCCAACCTCCTGTACTTTTTTTCTTTTTCACCCCCACGCATACGGTACACATTGTCACGCATACACATTGTCAGGATGGAATTAACGGCCTTAGGGTGCCATACATTATTATGATTTTTTCTCTCCCTTTCTTTGCAGCCCGCCTTTCTCCTTTTCAAATCGTCATTCAAGCTGGTGGGGCACAATACCGGTAGTCCCCCGTATATACAGTACAGTGAGTACACCCTGCAGTCTTCCATATCTCACTGCCTGTCCTGCACGTAGACATGGCTACCAGTAGTAGTACCACTGTACCGCACTCATTTTGGTTTAAATCCATTCAGACAAGCCCAATGGCTTTTCTAGGTGTACTTCATTGTTCATGTGAAGCACAATTGCTTGAATCTGGGCTAGGTGTTTCCTCTCTCCCTCCTTCACAATCTGCATGCAAAGAGTCAGGTTAGATTGAACTATTCAATTACTATCTTCGACTTCGAGTGAGGGTACACCATTTGCAAAGTGCCCAATTTCCAGACATTCCAAAATGACTTACTCATCAGGAAGTTTGTAACATGGTATCAGGCATTCAGTGACATTTCAGCGCTTGATAATGTAATGTCCTTTTCAAGAAAAGAGGAAATTTGTGGAATTTCCAATGACCCCTCTGTGGAGCAATTACTGGAACAAAGAGTTTCTTTTAGAGATACTGCCCTCTACATACAAAACATACATGTATGAAAAAGCGTTAGCATTTAATTTTTGTTAACAATTTAATTTTGTTCTTTCTCATGACACGGTTGATGGATTGAGCCGAAACTTACGCAGTGTGTTACTGGAAGTGATTCTTTAACTTTTGCCAATGGGATACCAGATACCCTACCTTGAATCACTTTTACATTAGCTACAGTGTAGACCCACTGAAACCTGACCATCTGTCTAGAGATTATTCCAGGTAGAGTAACCTTTTTGAATGCGAGACAAACAGGTTATCACACAAGCAATCTGATTTCTCCAGATGGTTTCTTGTGAAAAAAGAAGAAGCTGACCGTGCTGTGATTTCAGATATTTTTTTGATGCGATTTAGGATTAGCCCCAAAGCCCCAAATGGCCAACTGCTCAGTACAGTGTGAGCTGCTCACTGTACATTCTAATTTGCGTCAACCCAGATTATCATTAGAGCAACATACATGTAGAATGCCAGTAAACCGCATTATTAGCCGTCTTTATTGCCAGTTCATATGAGCCAGTGGGCCAGAATAAAGTTCAATGTCTACAACATACAGTGTAATACTAGTATTACACTAATACACTTGGCTGTAGGACCACGGGGTTCGCTGTTGTGGCAGCTACATGTACCTCTGATTGACACAACCTTGCATCATATTGATGTTCACAGCTTCTTTATGATAACACACAAATAACAATAACAGTAGCGTGTGGCCTACTGTACCATGTCCGATTTGACACACCCCAGGGTGCTTGGCAGTTGAAGATATTCCGCTAACAAAACAAAACAACAGCCGTGCACTACTGTATACAGCAACAATGACAGAGCTTTTCTTGTAGGGCCTGAAAGTTCAACAAGTGAGTTTTCAGTTTTATTTCAGAACTGGTGAGAGGAAATCTTTCTGATTGTGACTCAATGCGTACAATAAGCATCTTATGAAAGATGGTTTAAGCAATCGTGTTTATAAATCGAGGAAGGATCAAGGATGGTAGGTTTTTACACTCAAGCAGCTTTAGGCCCCTGGTCAGAAACGAAGATTCTTATCATAGCCATAGGTCTACTGTATATCATCTCATCTATCATGTAGCTGAAGAATTGGCAAAGAAAACTCTGAATGGACCGGGACTTGAGCCGGAGACCTCTGTTCTTCTGTACCGGCACTATTACCATCTCAGCTATCCAGTCCTCAGGTGGCGGCCTTCCCAAAATAATACTCAACTCAGTCTTTGCAGGAGTGGGGTACCAATCAGAAGCGTTTAACCATTGATTGCCGTATATCATTATCAGTATCTTTGTCAGTAATGAACAACATCCCTTCCGGTCCAGTTCCACTACCTGAGCCTCTCTCCCCCCCCCCCAAATAAAAAAAAGCCACAACTGTGTTTGTGTTCTGAAGTGTTCTGGTTATCAAAACTCTGCGAGACGGGAATGGGATGGGGGGGGGGAATCCCAGCACGTCTCACCAGTCGCACACATTGAGATATTTATCAGGATTTCTGTTTTCTTCTCGTGGCAGACAGATTATCAACAGTGTCCTCAAAGGAGCTTTGCTCTAAACCGGGTCTGGGTCCGCTGTTTAGCCAACACCATAGAGCCTCCCTCCTTCCCCCTCCGTCACTCCCAAAACCTTTTCCTCCTCTCTCTCAATCCTCCCCCCCCCCCATCTCCCCTCCGGCTATCTTGGATGCCAGGAAACTCTTCTTCTTGTTAGCCTCCCCATTGAATGAAGAACGGAACAATAGTCCAACACCCAATGCCCTTCAGAGTCTCCCCCTCTCTCTTCCTGTAGATGAGCCTTGATGGGACAATCACACCGAAACGGGTCAATAATGTTTGCAGCACACCAGTGAATGGCACCTGTTTGGGTGCGGGCACTTAACTGTTCCCTGTTATGTAACAGACTTATAAAACAGGGAGAGATGAAGGTGGTTTCTCAATGCAGTAGAGGAGCTGTGTGGATGTCCTGGGAAAAAAAGGCGGCCTGATAATCCTTGACTGATGGCACACAACAGGGAATGGGCAGGATGATGCCCATGTACATGTACATGTACAGTGTATGAGGGGATAGAGCCCCACCATACGTGTACAGTAGCATGGGCAAGGTTAAACTTTAAGTCATCCCTGATCAATCCATGAATGAGGTCAAATTACAGTTGGACAACAAATGCCGGATCAATAGTGTTGAACAAAACTTGAATTATGCACACATGTAGCTGTGAGTATTTAAATGCACTGTACAACTGTACTGTGCACAAGTAAAAAGTACAATAAATTACACATTCTCACATGTTATGTACACTATATCTGTACAAGCACATGTCCTAAAGGGTGAATCACATGTACTACACATGTACAAACTTGTGTATGTGAGTCTTGACTAATATGCAAAATTACATGTAAATATACCCATGTACATGTACATGTATACCAATTAGGCTCCTGTGTGGGAACCATGTGTTACAATGTTATACATTTCTAAAGTTAATGTTATAAATACATTTCCTGTCAAAAGACAGTAGTTAGCAATTCATATCTCTACATTGTGATAAAATGTATCAAAATTAACACCAGTATCATACTGTATCTAAAATGTTTCAATCTTTTGGTCAATGAGCAAATAATTTATGTAATAATGTAATATCGGATTGCCCATTCTCCCTTGGAATACTTTCTTTCAGATTTCCAAACTTTTTTTCAACCTCCCTACTTTCTCAAGGACTTATAAATAAATGGAGCAGGGTGTCGTAAATAACTCCCACAAGATCTACCCCTTCCCCTGATCTCTCTCTGTCTGTCTCTCTCTATATGTCTCTCTGTCTGCCTCTCTGTCTGTCTCTCTCTGAACTGGTTCTGGAATGCCCAGCCTGATAAATGTGTCAGTGTGTAATCGCTGGAGACAGACAAACGGAAAATTGAGGGCAGCCCCTGTATGTAAGCGTAAGCAAACCTTGTTAACCTTTGGGTCAGCAGTCTTGGATCAGGGAGAGCCAGTGGCCAGCCAAAGTAGCCCCCTTTGGCTTGAACAACACACTCACAAGCTGTCCACAAGATTATCCTTCGGTAAGAAACATTGTACTGTACACAAGGCGACAGCAACAAGGTTGGCAACAAGGCCCTTGCTCCACTTTTTCCTCTTCTCAAGTCCCAACCATGTGGCAGATATTGGAGTTGTCAGGCCTGATTTAAACTTTAAATTGGAAAGGGGGGGCTCAGGTTTTGCTCTACTTCTCCTTCCCTGTCTTTTTATCCCCGCCATTAAAAAAGAGGGGGATAGAAATTTTCAGGGGGAGGGGCGAGGGCGGGTGAGTGAATGAGTGATAATTCCAAAATGCTTCTGACGTTCAAAACGCATTGCTAGGCGAAGCCCTAGAATCTACATGTAGCCTTATCCCTTATTAGCCGCAGACATCCCTGCATCATTAGTACGTCCTGGCGTGGCCTTTCACAACAGAGGGCTAATGCCTGTTTTTTTTCCTCCCAATCTTAGGCTGTACCCCTCCATCCACATACAAAACTGAAGAGTCCCTTAGACACTTCAACAACTTTAAAAACTTACACATGAAATAAAATCTTCAACCCACAGAGATGCCTGTAGCTGTACAAGCGTAAACAGTTTGTTTGTACAATGTATAATGTACATGATGTACACGTATATGTACATGTACTGTACATGTACATACATGTACACTGTACATGTACATGTACATGTACACTGTACATGTACATCATAACATGTACATGTACATGTAGTCTAGTCTACTACATGTACTAGATGTAGATGATTTGTTTTCTTCTAAATCTACGTATGACTACAACCTCCATGTACAAACCTATGATCTATTCATTATCTCACTTTACAAACCTTGTTAAAGGTACACATGTACAGTTGTACACGTACATTACAATAAAAATGTACGTGTAATGCCAAACGTCCAATCCACAGTACATGTAGGTGCCTGTACAGTGTACATGTACATGTAGTACATGATGTACAGTATTTTACATGTAATCAAGTGTAAATAATAAATAGAGATCTGTGTTGGAAGTATAACTTTTCACTCCTCATCAAAATTATACATTGATTCAGGGATTGATTGATTTGAGGGGGATTTGAGGGGTTTTCGTTTCAGTGTCAGCACCAGTCAGTCCACATTCCTGCAGCTGTGGGGTGAGGAGGATAGGCAGCACGCCAGACCGTTCCTCTGGGAGCAGGGATCAGAGGCAGGCGAGCCCGGTTACCAGACATAACTTCTTAGCCTCTCACACAGCTTCCTAAGTGTCAGGGGGGGGGGGACCTGGGGTTGGAAATAATTCCCCTTCCTCGGGGGAATCCCGACCACAGTGATATTAGAAACTCAATAGCCGGCCAGCACTGGGTGGCAAAGAAAAGAGACTCCTGGCTGTGATTTCTTTAAAAACTCGGTTAAAAGAAAAAATACAAAGAGAAAGGGGGTTGCAATCTTTTGTGACAAGATTTAGGTACATTTCGTGTGACTTCAGAATCAATTATTTTCACTGGGTCAAACTGCTGTGAACACCACAGAAATCCCTTCTTTTTTTTCAGCACTCAAGGCAGTAACGACCCACCCACCCATTCTGTTGAGGCAAACAATCGGCAAAGTGCTCTGAATAGGCACGAGCAAATACCCGGTCAAAACTGCACAGCAAAATGCTTATACACGTACAGGTATGCTATAATTGTATAAACTGCTATGCGATACCTACTTCATGCTGATGTTTGCCTTAAAAAAAAAAGCACCACAGAATTAGAGAGCTGTGCTTTGTCTGACTTTTGCAGTGAGGGTTCAATTGGTCCTCAATTCAGACTCAGTAATTTCTCTGAGATTACTTGAAATCAAAGCAAATGGGATTGAACAAAAAAAAACTAAATTTGTACTTAGCAAACAAGAGGCAGAACTGTGCATTTTTGTGTATTAACTGTAGAGGGCCTGGTGTTTTGATCCTACAATGATCTTTTTTCAAAATAATGCCTTAGAGAAAGCTCCTGCTGGGATGAAAATATCAGGGCCTCTACACTTCTGCAATCTGTATACTGGCCATTTTAATCAGTAAGCAGTTTTATATTGTTCGCATTAACAAGGTATCCTAAGGGGAAAAAGACAAGGTTGGAAGGCCAGAAGCAACTTGGTGAGAGTAGAAAGGAAGAGGATATTGCCTATGGTTGGAAAAGGTGGAATGAGGCATGAAGGTTGGGAGCGAATAAGCGATGGCCTTCTTGGCCCGACAGTACAACGAGGATAGGTGAGGGTAAAGCTGCATAAAGAAATAACAATCAATACTGCTGTAATTACTTGCAACTTCAATTGAATTCTCCAGTCTCTACACTGCGCTCACAATCAATACACATATTTTCTTGGACTGCTTGTGTATGTACACGTAATTGTGTACCGGTACCTCCCATCTTGTACACGCATGTAGTGATGTACATGTACAGTACTGTACATGCCATACTGTAGTTGTACGTATGTACTAACTACAATGTATTCATGTACTGGAACATGCTTGCTAGCCCCCCCCCCCCACTGTATTCTTGTGGGGTTATTGGCGCGCACAAATCGGGGCCTAAATACATGCAAGGAGGGCATACAGAGGCAAGCCCAGGCACAATGGGAGGCGGCACAATCACCTTCCCCTGTGTACTGTAGGACTAGGAAACTTGGCCAACACAGGCGTCCCACAGTGCATGATGGATGAGCGGACTGGCCCACATGTACTTTTAATTCACAGCCTGACCCGCACAGAGTCTCACTCCAAAAAAGTCTGCATGGAATGCGTATCAAACACAAAATACATGTAGGACTTCTATGTCATACGTACAAAAGTAACCAGGTTTTGAAATGAGGACTGGATCATGGTGGGTATAAAGAAAACCAGTGACTTCATTGTTGTTGGCAAGATTGGGTCTGTGGATGTTAAAAAACCAGTGGTCTTGTGTTTTTCACCTGAAGTGAATAGTACACTGTACATGTCACTGGGATTCTCTTTGGAGGTGAATAGGTTTTTCATTTTCCTCTCATTTTTTCACCTTATTTTTTTTCCTGTGTGAAAATTCGCTTTTTCAATGGCCTAGTTGAAATACAGTAAATACTTTTTTTGGGGGGGTACATGTATGTACTGTACACTGAACAGTCTCATACTGTTCCTTGCTCTATGATTTCAGACAGAAGGTGTAAACTCAGCAAGGGCCAGGCAAGTAGGTACATGCACACCTCAGCAGAAGATCCTCCATCACAACAGGCAGACAGGTATACCACATGTGCAGGAATAACATACCGGGGTAGCACTAGCAGGCACAATGTGCTGCCACAGGTCGGGCATCTGACACCCAGCACCTGTTGTGTGCATGTCATTACCACAACAGAAAAAAAAACACCAGCAGCCAACCCTCACATGAAATTCCTCAAATCCACTGGAGAACATGTACAGTACATGTATGTACCCGGTAAGTTAAAAAAAAAATGGAAAAAAATGTGACAATTCACAAGTATGTGCAGTAGATGTACACGTATAATTGTTATAAGTCTATCAAAAACCTGTACAATTACAGTTTCTACAGTGCCAGATGAGTGCCGACTGCTGAGCCAGTGCAGGGAAAACAATATCTGACAGCTATCAACAATCTACTGAAGTGTAATCAACCGATTCTGATCTCTTCCAGGGACAATGGTTGGGGGAGGAGGAGGAAGAGGGGGAAGGAAGGCTGTCAATCTCCCGTGAATGATATCCCCAAGTATGTTTGATCAGAGTCTGGATTCCGGAATAAAAAAAAAGAAGAGAAAAGCTGTAAAAACAGTAGCCTAATCCATTGCCAAGCAACCATCATGGGAGAGAGAGAGAAATCCCCCAATGCTTCTGATAAAGAACCCCCTGAGTGGTTGCTAAGGTTTTTCCCCCCTCTAACTGTCAAATTGGGGTCCTACTTGAGAGGTGGTGCTTTTGCAGAGCAATTCACACCATGACTCTTCGGGTCGCTTACAGGAAGGTGTGACCCAAATCTGTGTTATCCATTGACCAAGGGAAGCTAGGAGTAGGAGCTAGGAGGAGTCTGAATGGTAATTGGGTTAGACAGATGTAGTGAGCCCATCTAGATTAGACTAGTACAATGCTTGACCTGTTGACAGCCAACCTCCTGGTTAGTACATGTATGTTCAGATTCTGTTGTCAAAGCAAGTCACTCAAGTATAAGGACAAAGATGTTGCAGACTGCTAAAACTGCTTACTGACTTTTGGGGGGAAAAAATACACAGGCTGGTGTTCGATCCTCGCACGATCTTTCTCAAAGGATTAAAATCAACCCAGACATGATAATGTAGGCCACCAATGACTAATGTTAAGATACATGTACGTAACAATATCTAACTTCTAAGAGTAAGAGGGCGAGATTCTCAGTACATTTCAACAAATTCAATCAAGATTGGCACAGTTTTACATTGTAATTCCACCTACTAGTATAATCTTTGAATGAGGTCCTGGCCCAAGTCATTGGCCAACACCAGAAAAAAAAACACCTACCGGACTACCGCCATGGCTATTGCCTGCAACCACAAGTTTGTTTGTAAACCTACATGTACAATAATTAAGAAGTCGCAGCCAAACACACTGCATCCGCTGGCTTGAGGCTTCAACAGATGCATGTTCAAATGGAAGCCCTAGCCGATGCAATCAGACAGCCCATAGGATAGCATGATATCAATAGAAGCAACCACCCACTCAGAGTCAGAGGCTGATCAGGTACATACTGTAAACAGATCTTATCTCACACACTGTATGACAGCCTTGCCCAGGGTTGCTGGGAGACCTGAAGTTACGGCACTGTTTTGATGCAGGGGAGGGGGGGGGGTAGAGGGTTCAACCAGCTCCCTCACCAGTAGTGTTACTCACCAGTCAAACAAAGGAATCTACACCTTTGGACAATGCTGCCAACAAGAGTGCAAACAAGGTTCAAATATTTTGAAACATGGTGTAAAGTTGTAACCTGCCAGGTGAGCAAATTTGGGAGCATTGGATGTACACAGTGAGTCACAAATTCACAATTGAACGCTATCTGGGTGAGAAAGGTTTATTGCAGGGCAGCGAGAAAAGCCATGTTCTAAGATAACTGACACATGTAATCTTCCACTTACAAAATGGGTTGTTATTCATTAAAAAGGACATAGCACTTTGCCTTGAATGTCTGTGAAGGGTGTTTAAAATTAATGAACAGACTGCAGATCTGCTATGTACAGACAGACACACAGGGTTATGGCATGACATGACATGATTGCCTACTCAGGAGATGGCATCTACCGGTACGTGTACATTGTAGACAGAGCAAGGAGTAATAATACACAGGTATGCATGTGTACCTGTTGAGTGATTGGAATCCAACCGGCAGCAACTTAACCACCACAGTAACTCATAATACAGTACATGTACACATGTACATGTACCCGTACATGTGGTACATGTACAGTAGGTCATGTACAGTACATGTACAGTGTACATGTACATGAACATGTACAACTGTACATATGTACATGTACATGTACATGTACATGTACATGTAGGCCTACCGGTACATGTGTCTGTATGTACATGTACATTTACATGTAGTGTACACTGTACAGTACATATGCATAGGTACGTAAGTACAGTACAGTATGTGACAGTTAATGAACCTGTGTCACTGTGCTAACCCATGTACATGTACATGTATACATGTACATGTACATGTACCAGTACATGTGTAAACAAGCCTGAGTACACACGTCTCGATCTGTCTACATGCAAAACATACAGAACACATACATGTGTACAGTAAACACAGTGTGAGTATGCTACATGAGCTATCGTACTCAGCTGGTGGTCCATTCCGTGTTTGCCTGACACTCTGACAGTTTGCCTCTTGGCTGAGACTAGCAGTGTAGCACCACTTCACCAGGGCTTTGAGCGTAAACTACAGACTGGATTGAATGAACAATGTATGAAAAACCATCACCAGTCACCATGCTCGTGCACATGTACATTTTCTAATGCCCAAATCAACCATCCACATGTACTGTACACGATGTACAAATGTACGTACATAACCAACCTGCACAATTTAGGTGATGCACGGGACATACATGTAAATTGGAATTTGGGAAGTCCTTGTTGTTTTGACTGGGCCCTGATTGGGGAGGCTTAGTACTACTAGACATCATGTGTTCCACATTATGAGGCAACGTCCTTGGGGAGAGAAAGGGGCGGTGGGAGAGAAAAGTTAAGGAATGCAGGCAGGGCCAAACCCGCTGCTGGGGTTGGGGGAACTCAGCCCAAGGAACAGTCACACATCACTGCTGGAGTCACCTCTCTGCTTGAGTTGACACCAATGCAAATACAACTTCCTCATTGTCAGCAACCACAGAGCCGCTCGGCACTTGGTACGCCCATGTGGTTCTGAGAAGAAAAGGAGGAACCATTCAATCAGGTCTCATCTTAAGCCGCGTCCACACTGGACTTAAAATGGGTAAACTAACCGAGCAAATGGGTAAATTGACCATTTTAAGTCCAGTGCGGACAGCCCAGGAAGTTTTCCTCCCAGGAAACTTACCCGACTCCAGTGGGTAGTTTAACCGACCAACTTCTGCCCGGTTAAATTGACCAGGTCAGTTTAACCGAGTCGATAAGTCCAATCTGGACACGACGTCTCGGTAAACGACTCGGTAAAAAACCATATCCGGCGCCCCACACGGTACGATACTGTATGCAAGACTCGTGCGGGCGCAGGGTAACAAAATGTTTGTGTACCTAGAGTACAAGCACATGTACATGAGTCGGTTAGTTTTACCGATCGTCTCGTTTAGTTTACCCGAGTCGAAAAGTCCAAGTACGGACGCCGGGAAGATTTATCCAATGGAATGTTACCCACAGGCTCGGTAAAAAATAAGTCCAGTGCGGACATGGCTTTACTCTCACAGAAGTTCTCAAAATTTAGTGGGCCTGACATTTTGATCCTAGCAGGACCTTTCTCAAATGTAGAGTGACCACCAGTTTGCATTTGAGAAAGGTCCTGCTAGGATCAAAATGTCGGGCCCACTAAATTTTGAGATTTGCATTTTGGTAATTTTAGTCAGTAAGCAGTTTGCGACATTTTTGTATACATCACTCTTACAGAAATTGGTTGATGATTCATGGGAAATAACTACTAAAAAGTACTGGGAAAAACTTTTCCCCAGACAATCCATGCAGAGCCTTGGAATGGCCTTGGGTACAAGTTAAGTACTGTACTGTCTGGAAGACTTAGCAAACAGTCAGCAGTGAGAGAAGGACTCCAGGCTGAGGAACACAAACAAACCAATCGGACAGGCAGCGACCAGTCTTGCGCCAACAAAGCAACCGGCAATTGCAATCTCTCCAAGGAACCGCTGGTAGGAGACGGGACGCTAGACCCCTATGGTTCGGACAATAGCAAGGTTGCCAATGATACAACCCACCTCAGGCGGCGATATGAACAATGATCAAGCCCCCATTGCAATTTAGGCCTTCCGTCTGAAGTACTGTACATGTGTACATGAGGAGTGAGATTCTGGCTGACTTTTTCATGCTTGTCCCCCCCCCCTCCACCACATACAATGTATGTAATATGTATCATGTAACTGCCCAGAACAGCAGACAATTAGAAACCTGACAGCTTGGCAGTCCGCAAGCTACATGTACATGTACATGTACATGTATGCGTGTACTGTAGTTGTAGAGTGTAGACAGGAACTGGTACATGTGTTGTATTTCCAAATAGCCTCACTTGCGGGGTGGAAATTCAGTGGTGAAATGAGCTTTAC
This sequence comes from Luidia sarsii, assembly GCA_949987565.1. Classification (NCBI taxonomy): domain Eukaryota; kingdom Metazoa; phylum Echinodermata; class Asteroidea; order Paxillosida; family Luidiidae; genus Luidia; species Luidia sarsii. The sequence goes on from OX465105.1 coordinate 13,685,524, forward strand.
CGGTACTTGTGATTCGGATGGGAATTAAAGTCGGCTCGATTCATCTGGATGCAACTCAATGGTTTCCTCTGCACATACAATGTATACCGTACGTGCATGTAATCTGTATGGGTCACTTATGAAGAGGCTCATTCAGCGTGACCCAAATACATATGAATCTACCCATTCAAACTGGCAAAAATGAAATCTCCTTGCAAGTGCCAATTAATCATACATGTATAGTATTTGACAAAGTTATCAATCAATCAAGGCATGCATGATACGCGTACTGTACAAGTACGTGCAGTTTTACCGATGAGCACTGAGCTCTGATGTGGACAATAATAGGAGAGAACCTAGTTAATGATCAGGGTCACGGGAGCAATGTGTGCCAATGGTCTATTTCATAGGATTTGCGATGTATACATGTACATCCGTGTATCTGCTTTCCAATGACACTAGGGCCATTTCCACTGTCCCAAATATATGTGATTTTGATTATGTATTTGGATCACGATTTGAATCGCGATTCACCGGTTTCTTTAAAGTTTAAATCCCACAATGTACATGTACATGTACATGTACCACTCGCACTTTGAATGACAGGAAGTACATGTACATGTGCTTGTCTCCATACATTACATGTACATATGGGACACCCTCAAGGACCCACCCACCATTTGATCACATTATTTTGGCCTGTGTGAATGCAATACCAAAAAAAGCCGGTTTTTGAATCGGGATTCAAATCAAGATTATTTGGACAGTGGAAACGGCCCTTCTGTGTGGTCCAGGCAGGTACATGTACATGTACAGTACATGTAGAGTACATGTATTGTAGGCGACAATTACAAATGAATGGACATCTTGAACAAGATCTACATGATGTACACATGTACTACAAGTCTACAACCTGCTACTGCAGGGATGCATGGGTATCAGTTGTCCAGTAGCAATATCGGTTGTCCTTGACTACTTGACAACCGATATAACATGTACAATGTACATTTTGTGTACACGTATACAAAATTAATGTAGATAGATTGTGGAACAGCACACGTCTGGGGACCATGGGACTGGGAACCAATGACAATGCAACCACAGTCTACATGTACTGTACTATATGTACATGTACACGTACAGTTGTACACATGTACAGTTGTACAGTGTGTGTACATGTACATGTACATGTACACATGTACAGTATACATAAACTGTACATGTACATTGTTGTGTACATTGTACAATGTACATTCTACTTCTAGTTTCTACAGTACAGTATGTGATGTCGATGAGCATTTTCAATGGGCCTGATGTTGGTAGACCAGACTCACCAGAGGAACAGTAGGGCCTATGCAATGACAAGGACCTCTCCTCTCTGAACAGCACACACCCATGTCTGCAAAGTGCAAATGACAGTACCCAGTATGCCAGTATGCAATTCCCAATCATACCTGAAACACATACACACATGTGTACATATGTATGTACACTGTACATACAGTTGTACCGGTACATGTACACACTTCATAAATACTGGTACACTACACTGTACCGGGACTGTATAGTACATGTATGCAGTATTGCAGTAGAGCAGATACATACATGTACTGTACTGTACATGTACACATGTACCGGGTACGTACATGTACATGTATACATGTAACAGAATGAAGTTCCGAAAATAAACTACACCATGTAGTAGGCCTACAGGCTACAGAACAGCACACGACTGCACTGCATGTACAGGTATCCTCCTTAACATTCCTGTGAAAGCGCTTTTTGACAACTCTCTATAAAAGCATAAAGGAATTAATTCCATCTCAGTTGTCAGCTTCAGCGCTGACTGCTTCTCCATGCGCGGTGCCTTATACAAGTGTGTAAAATCATCTGACTATGGAGTAAACAAACACCCAATAGTCCATTGCCCCTGGTGACTCTGAGGCTGATGATATTTCCAGCAAACAAAAACCAACTCAGGACAGCACTGGCTACATGTAGTACATGTACATGTACGTACAGTACGTACAGTTGTACATGTACGTAAATGTACACATGTACCTCTTGCACTCGTTCTTTTGGCATGCATGTACAGTACATGTACAAATGTACGTACCTAAGCTATACGTACATGTACCGTATACATGGACACATGTACAAAACTAAATGTAGGGGCCTACAATGTACATGTATACGGTGTACATGTACACATGTACTGTAATTGTTTACACAAAACATATTTAATGTACCTGTGTACACTATTTAACAATAGACTGGTATGTACATGAAAGTATTCATGTGGAAAATTGAACTAATCAAGCAAGCTTGGACCCTCCCCATAAATTTCAACAACTACTGTCTGTAGTGTAGGCCTACATTTGTACATGTACATGTACTCTGGAACTTGGGAAGGCCACCATGTAGTGTATGCACGTGTACATGTACAGTACATTGTTGAAATTGTGTAATATTGGAGACTATACATGTACAGTACATGTACATGTATGGCAGTAAATATGGCAATAAATATGGCAGTAAATGGCTAAATTCTTGTAACTGGTGCGTCATCATTTACATGTATTGTAGGGGAGGGTCACAATGAGAGTGGAAATTGTCACTAGAGGTACATGCATAAGTTGTACACGTACACAATGTACATGTACACGTATACATGTACAGTACATGTACAGTTTTACATACATACTGTACTTTATAAATGTGTATAGCCTGATAGAAGCACAAGCTGCTCTGAAGGGGGGTCACGCATGCTACCAGTGGGGCACTGCCGCTGGATGGAGTGTGGAGAACACGCCTCCCTTCTAACAATGCCGACAATTGAATTCCCATTTAGAAAGACTTTTCTTTCCTTTCTTCTCAAAAAGAAGCGAGAGAAAAAGTAGGGCCTGACTAGAACTAACAAAAGATGGGCAGTGATCTAGAACTGTTTTTGAGGGGTAGCACGCCGATTGACTTGACATTGGCAAGGGGAAGGATGTGATGTCCTGGGCTTGAGTCGGGATATTTTGTTCTTATAGATTTTATATGTTCCGGGTTTACAAGCACGGCTGTATGTTGAAAGGAGATGGGGTTGGAGAGGGGTTCAGTTCCTTCAACTTCCTTGTCACTTCACCTGTCAATTCTCCTACCCAGAGTGGCTCCAATAGGGCAAGCACAGGATTTCTATTTTGAAGGAATATGGGAGCGTTGTACATGTATGACCCCTGCACATGATCCCTGTATGATCCCTGATGTACAGTGCATGTACCCCCAACCACCACCTGGGTCCCCAGAAAATAGGGCCGTTTCCACTACACCAAATAAACGTGATTGTTTGGATCGCATTTCAAACTCTTTTTTTTTTGCGTGTGTGGACACAATAGGCCTAAATGCAATTATTAGCGGGATTCGGAATCGCGATTCGGACTCCACTAAGAGTGAGCCTTTTTTTTTTAATTAGCATTTATTTTGGTTGGGACGCGGTGTGTGTGGGAACGCTCCACTGAATCGCACATATTTTTTTAAATCCCACAATGCACTGATCACGCTCTGATTGACAGGAAGTGCTTGTTTATAAATTATATGTTTCCCTCAAGGACCCACCCACCATTTGACCACAACTGCTAACTGCAATCGGCTCGCTATTTTTTGGCCTGTGTCCTGTGTGGACACGACAAAAAAACAACCTTTTCCTTTGAGAAAGGTCCTGCTAGGATCGAAACGTCAGGCCCACTAAATTTTAGATTTTTTTTATCACGATTAATTTTCGTAGTGGAAACGGCCCTATACGGATTCTGCCTTTGAGAAAGGTCCTACAAGGATCAAAACATCAGGCCCTCCTATATTTTTGAAATTTTGGCCTTGTTTGAAATAAATTCCGTAAGTATCCCTTTCCTTGATAAGATTTTGTTTTTTTCAATGGATCTTGAGTCCTACTTCTTGCCCACCCAAAAAGTTCAGTTGCCTGAGGGGTAGAGGGAGAGAACCCTTTCTTGTTCTTTTATGTTTGTGTGTGTCAGTGTGTGTACTTCGACCCTCAAAGGACAGGCTGCACATTTTGCAGTCCCGAATACCAGCCAGGCTCTGGCTCCATCTCTGTGGAAAGTTTTCTTTGTCTGAGTCACGAAGTCAGCTGGGAGATGGCAGGCCCCAGCAATAGTCACACCATCCAGATCTCTGCAGGGACAATGTCGTGCCGAAGATACAATCAAGTTACAGAAGAAGAAATAAAAGGGCAGCCAGGTGCTTCATTTTGCTTCTGTCCCCCGGTTTGTATTTTTTAAGGTCACATTTCATTTGATGCTTGGTTTCCCTAAAGTCTACACCCATTACTCAAACATCCACTGGTTACAGTGCACAAAAGTGTTGCAAAAGTGACTGAAGTAGCCCAGATGCAAACATGATACACCTCTGAGAAAGGTCCTTCCAGGATCAAAACGTCAGGCCCTTCTCATTCTGGACACAAATCCATGGAATCTTTTTACGCAGGAAACTCATAGAAATATTTAGAACACATTAAGGCTGTCATGATGTAGACGTAGTCTTAGACATTCAAGTGGAATAGAATCATTTAGCCTCAGACAACTTGAGCCGGGCCAATGTAACATTTCCGAAACCTATTGGTCAGCCAAATTATGCAAGGCAGTCGAAATATCTCTCCCGAACTCTCCCCTCACTAGTACTAGTAGTGGTATTTACACAACAAAAGCTGGTACCATAGTGGAAGAATGGAGGGGGGGGTGGATTATAGCTACCTGACCCCCCCCCAAAAAAAAAAAAAAAAAAAAAAAAAGTTGCCAGACAAAAGAAACCCAACGGCCAGTCACGCTATTATCTACCAACCTGAAACCCTAGTGGTCAAACACAAAAGAGATTTGGGCCAGTCCATAAGGCAGGATTGACAAGGCAAAGGCTTGTACTCCTTTTTGGAAAGGGGCATTTGGGAAATGTGAAGGAATGTTTGGGGTGAGGGGGTGGGGGACAAGGATAATATACCTGGAGGAGCTGAAATGAAAAGGAAAGGTGGGGATTTGATCGCCGCTGTTTGGGCCAGCCATGGATTTTGGTGAATAGGAAGAGAATTGGCAGTATCATTGATTTTATATTAAAGACTCAGAGGGGTGTTTTAGAGCCGCAGCCTAAGTGATGAATATTATGGCAATAGACTGGGGGGCGGTTGGTGAGAATGGGGATTTGTGGCACGGCCTTTGATCCACTGGAGGGTTGAGAGAGGGAATGGAATGAGGAATGTTTTTAAGGAAGAACCGCTTGAAGTTGAACATAACTCTTGGCAGTGAGAGGCTGGATGGAGAACATTGGCAGCTGTGACACTAATTGACTCGGACAGAGAAAATATGGGTGCGTGGGACGCCTTCTAAATCAGTAAATGAGAATGTCTGGAATCTGTCGAGTGTCAAATAAGACCAACAAATTAGAACAAAATAAGGGGAATGTTACTTTTCTAAGGTACACTGTTCATTTCTAATGGTTTACGCATGCTTTAGATTTCTCAACCCTAGATGATGAATGCAGAAATCAAGTGGAGCAATGAAGTGAAAACACATTTATTTACACATACTGTTCTGTCATGCCTGTTTTTCCTGAAATGTTCTCAGAGTTTGACTACACTTTGTGCATAGAACTACATACATGTACAATACAGTGCATTACGCCCACTGGACAGGCAAAACTTCTTTTCCATCCAGTACTTCACCCGACTGCCAGCTGAAGAAAAGGCAGCTTGAGAGGGATTCCAACATGCAACTGCTGCTTTCTAAATTCTAGTGCAGCTTGACCACCGACCATCAGACTGTAGTGTAGTGTACATGTAGATTGCAGAGCATTGATACTACACGTACGTACATGTGTATGTAATATCTTGAGCAGAATGTGTATGTAATTCAATGAGAGTTGGCCCTACTCGATGTCTAATTAGCAGAACTGTACTTACATGTACTTAAACTGTAGCACACTCAGCATGCAATTACCAGTTGTCTCAGGCTCCAACTCCAGGAATTGGAATTGGGCACTCTGTGTGTGAGTTTCACAGATCAATAGGGCTGCTTCCAAAGTCCTAAATATCATCATTTGGGATTCAAACTTTTTTTTGTGGACACAATAAACGCGATTGTTACTGTTAGTGGGATTTGAATCGCGATTCGGACTCCACTAAATTAGTGAGACTTTTCCAAATAATCGCATTTATTTGCGACGTGATGTGTGTGGGAACGGTCCGCTGAATTGCAATGGGCTTTCAAAATCCCACAATGCACCACTTGCGCTGCGACCGACAGGAAGTGCCGTGCTTGTTTATGTCTCCCTGCATGGGCCACCCTCAATGGTTTTAGTACACACCCACCATTCGACGACAGAGTTCTGCTAACCACAACAAGCACGCGATATTTTGGGGTCGCAATTTTATTGCCCGTGTGAACGTGAGCAAAAAGAACCCGGTTATGGAATCGCAATTATTTTGGACAGTGGGAATGGCCCTAATGTTAATCATGGCCAAAATATCCAGGTTGCACAGCACTCAGCAGTCAACAGCCACATCAAGGTTCACAGGCAAGCTGGAGCCTTGGGGTATACTGTCTGTGTCACTGCTGATGACAAAAACAACCAAATCTCCATTCTCTGTCTGAAAGCTGAGCTGTGCAAAGTATGATATCAATATCACTTCCAGCTGTCTGACATATGCCAGGAGTGGCCCGGTGGCCGCTACTTTTTTTTTGAAAAATGGCAAAGAAAACGATTGACTGCAGAGGGACATGAACCCAAGACCTCTGGCTCTTTACATTATTGTGGTACACTGTAGTTGCTCTCATAACCTGAGATATCCAGTTTTTTATGGTGACAGCCTTCCCAAAAGTCAACTATCATTGCTGGGGTGGGGGCGCAACATAGTGTAAATTTGTGTAAATTTGTGAGAGATTTGAGAGGCTTGGTTTCCACTGGTTTCCACTGTCTGCATGTAAATTGGGTTCACTCGCAGAGTCGCAGTACATCTGTTTTTCAGCTTAACACAGCAAAAGCGTACATGCACATTTCTCTGACACCAAACTATCGAATGTCAATTTAAAACTACTTGTTTTAAGGACTTGACCTGGAACTGGAAGTGAAACAATAACATACAATGTTCACATGTAAAAGTACACTTCCATCCTACGTAGCATGAGTGCAAGACTACATTGTACAGTACAATACATGTAGATAGTTCTGTACTACATATCTGTTTCTCTCTCTGTCTCTCTCTCTCCCTGTCTCTGTCTCACTCTCTCTGTCTGTCTGTCTGTCTCTCCCTGTATGTCTCTCTCTCTCCCTCTCTCTCTCTCTCCCTGTCTCTCTCTCACTCTGTCTATCTGTCTATCTCTCTCTCCCTGTATGTCTCTCTCTCTCCCTGTCTCTCTCTTTCTCACTCTGTCTATCTGTCTATCTGTCTTTCACCCTGTATGTCTCTCTCTCTCTCACTCTGTCTGTCTATCTCTCTTTCTCCCTGTATGTCTATCTCTCTCTCCCTGTCTCTCTCTCACTCTGTCTGTCTGTCTGTCTGACTTTCTCTCCCTGTCTCTCACTCTCTCCCTCTCTTTCTTTCTCTCACTCTCTCTTGCATTCTCTCTGCCTCTCTCTCACTCTCTCTGCCTCTGTCTCAGCTCAATCTCTCTGCCTCTCTCTCACATTCTTTGTCTCTCTCTCTCTGTCTCTCTGTCTATATCTCTCTGTGAGAATCATGTTATTTTCAAAACGGCCTGCCACTAGGATGGAATCGTCAGGCCTCAGATGGTGCTTTACGTCACGAAAATTGCAAAAACTTTGAGATGATCTACATTCATAGAATTCTTTCTGCCCCATCAAATACTAAATCAGTCCTGGATGGTGGAACTTGCTTTCATTCCGCCTTACACCAATGGGAACAGGCGTTGGCTACAAAAGAGGCAGACTCTCCTCTACGTTTTTTGTTTTTGCTTTTTGCATCAATGCTTATGATAATAAAATATTGCCTATGAGGAAAGTCCTGCTGCAGCTATATTGTAGGATCAAACCATCCGACCAGGTACAATTTTTTAGATTAGCATTTTGTGGGAAATGAAGAGCTATTACTGTTAGCAGTTGGCAACATTTTGGTGTCCCAATTTTTTCACCTTTCACATAATCAAAATCATCTACATTTTACAACCCCCGGTATATGTAAATGACTATTTAACACATTTGTACTTATTATTATTAGACACAAAAAATGACTTATTTTCGAAGAAAAAATGATACCTCTGAGAAAATTTTGAAAATGTCCCGATGCCATATTATTAAGTGTGTAAGCTTTTAAATGACACAGTCAGTCAAGTAATGCAGCCAATGTTACCAATACCTGCCAGTGCCATTTTGGGGTCCAAGATTTTCAAGTCAAAATTGATATTAAGTTAATGTAAATTGTACACAATTGTGAGTTGTTGCTAGAAGTAAAAGTTAGAACAGTACTAGAAGTAGAAACAACAATCAATGTGACTGAATCAACTTTGAGATTGAAAGGGGTAGGTCCGGCTTGTGGCAGTATTTCTCAGGTAGTTACAGGCACAAGCACGAAATCCAAAACAGCAAAAGCAAACAAACAGTACAGTAGAAACAGAAACAAGAATACAATCAAACAGTCTGAAAACACCCCTAACAGTAACAGATTACCTAGTAAAAGCGAACTACTGTAAATCACTGTCGACAGTAGCACTAGTAACACTAACACTAGCACTAGTAGTAGTACTAGTAGTACTAGTAGTAGTAGTACTGAGTAGGAGTAACAGACATGTGTAAAATGTTATTTTAAATGAAAATGTTGGTGACCCTTTCGCAATCGACCAACTAACAACTGATGTTTCTATTACTAGTATTAGTACAGTGTACGTGATATAATCAATTAATCATTCACTAAGCGAAGGCAAGGGCCCATGTTTACATTTGACTCAGTCCAACTTCGGGACTAAAAAACAATGTTATGGAAATGAAAAAATATATAGATATACAATGTACATGGTGACAAATCACGACAGGATATAGACATAATCTTCTGAGGGATGAATTTCAAATCGCCGACCGCAAGACGGGGAGTATTTGCACACATAGCCAAATCCGCCCATTGCCTTTTTCTGTGACCACACGCGTAGGCAAGTCACCATTGTGTACACACACACGCACGCAGACGGAACGCTTAGCCAGTTGTCAAGTCAATAACACCGTCCGCCGTCTTAGCGACTCCCGGCCGCCGAAAACCTCACCTTCTCCCTCGCCCTGCCCGCCGGTTTCTCCATGGCACTCCTTCGGGGAGAGCACCGCTTCCAGAACTCGCTTTCGGCGTCCACATGCGGGCCCCCGTTAGACGGTAAATCCACACGGGTCGCCCAGTATAATCCGACTGGTGAGCGTCAAAGACGCCGCCATTTTGAACTCGTAGAAATGTAACAGCCACCGTGCCGCGCACTCAACGATCCCACTCCCTCCGGAGCGGCCAAAGTTTTTCCGAGCAAAATGACCCCAAACGGACGAAAATCCCAGCGGGGGCTACTCCAATCCACGCAAAACAGACCTCTCAGAGTGCAGACGATTTAACGGGCGGTGATCCGAGCTTTTTGGGCCGTCTTGCGTCGTTTTCTGGACCGGTTTGCGGGGATTCACCGTTCTAATGCCGGTCGAGTTTGGCTGGCCCAGTGCGCACTGCTAAGTGAAAGCGTTTGTCCGGTGTTGATGAATGGGACACCTGTAGACGTAAACGTCTGCGTGCCGGTAGGGGCGCTATTCAAAAAAAAGTACCGGTAACCTCGCTGCTGAGACCAACAGAATAAAAAAAACCCTCAAATTTCGGATAAATTTCGGATTCCGTCTTTCAGCAAACGACACAGTAGTTTTAGACTTAAAAGAACAAGTAGATTAATATACAAAACTGTTGCAAACTGCTTAGTGACTAAAGTAAATTCACCAAAATGCATATCTCAAAATTAAGTGGGCCTGAGTTTCGATATTATTTAGATTTATTTCACTTCCCTAGCAGGACCTTTCGCACTCTGCCTTTGAGGAAGGTCCTGCTAGGATTGAAATGTCAGGCCCACTCAATGTTGAGAAATGAAAAAGTAGAGAAATAACAACAAATGAAGTATGCTTCTGACAGGATCCCCAACCTACCCTGGCAAAGACTAGTTGATTATTAATTTTTGAGGAAGGCCACCATCTAAGGGCTGGATAGCTCTGATGGGAAAAACGCTCGTACGCAAAACCAGAGGTCGCTGATTCAAGTCCCGGTCCACTCAAACACAAAGCGTTCTTGACCATTCCCCATCCCCCCAATTTTATTGACTACCGTAGTTACTGCTTCCATACTAGTCAGACTTTCTGAAAGACAGACTAGGGTCTGATACAGAGAGGCAGAGAAGTAAGATGATACACATGTATCTTAGATTAAAACAATAAATAATGACTATGATCATGGATGAACATTCAATAAAAGTTAAAAGAATCACATCCTGCGGAGATTCTTAAACCCCACTCCAAGTTAGAATCAGACGAGCAGAGTACACTGTTCAAAACGCCAAGTTCCTCCGGTTCTTTTCAGAACCACACTTACTCACAAAAGAGATATTTACATGGTGTCACCACAATCCTACTCCTTCTGAGATTCTGGCGTTTGGATATTTCAGATCAATTCGAGAAAATAAACAGGTCCTTTGATCACTGATCAGCAAATTCAATTTCCGGGGATAATCCAACAACCTCAGGCAACATTTCCAAGGTTTGAACTGAAACACCCATGTCCTCTGACAAATTGACACCCATTGTTGTCCCTGTTAAAATGATCACCAATTACCTAGACACTCTACAGGGGTTACTGACAGCAGTACTGAACTTCCTCATCCGAATTGATTTTTGTTTTCTCTCCACAGCTTGTAGCTAATGTCAGATAAAGATCGGAACTCCATGTTCAGAATTCTAATTTCGATTGATAGAGTGTCATCTATCTATTGCAGTAATAAGTATGCAAAATTGTTGCAAATTGCTTACTGACTAAAAATGACCCCCGAAAAGAATATAAAAAAATTAGAAGGGGGCTGACGTTTCGATCCTAGCAGGACCTTTCTCAAAGGCAAGGCTTTCTCTGAATTTGAGAAAGGTCCTGCTAGGATTGAAACGTCAGGCCCTACTAATTGTTGTATATGTTATCATTCATTTGAAGAGTAATACGCACAAATGTTGCAAACTGCTTACTGACAAAAATGACCAAAATGCAAATATCGAAAATTAGGAGGGCCTGATGTTTTTATCCTAGAAAGGTTAGGGTTTCTTGAGTAGGACCTTACTCACACACAACCCTTACCCCCTCTGCCTTTGAGAAAGGCCCTGCTAGGATTGAAACATCAAGCCCACCTAACGTTTGATATTCGTTTGAAGCAATAAAAAGATGCTGCAAAGTGCTTTCTGACTTGGTTGACCAAAAATCGACCACAGTATTTTGCAACAAAATGTTGAAAACTGCTCACTGACAAAAATTACCAAAGAGCGAATTATCAACAAATTGGAGGGCCTGACATTTCGATCCTAGCAGGACCTTTCTCAAAGGCAGAATTTGCATGCATCTTGCAAAGGCATTCTGTCTTTGAGAAAGCACCTGCTAGGATCGAAACGTCAGGCCCTCCCAATTTTTGACAAAACTTTATCACTCTAAAACACAATTGTTTATAGCCAATTGTTAGATTGACATAATCCTAGCAGGAAGTTTCTTTCTGTCTTTAAGAAAGATCCCCTAGGATCAGATTGTCTGACCTGCTTTTTTTCATATCCATATGTTTAAAAAGTTCAAATTTTAGTCACAATACACCATATTTATTCAGTGCTTAATTAAATTAACTATACATTTTTTTTTAAATGCCATGACTGCAGATAATGTATAGTTTATTTCTCATATGTATTAGAATAATATTTCATCCAACTTTCCTCAATCCCTCCCGCATGTGGAGCTAACAAGCAAAAACTGCAAGGTTCGAATCCCGTCCTATGTATTTGTATCATTTATTGACTGCTGTACAAGGGAGTTTGTTCTGAAAGTGAAAGCAAATTGAAAAAATGGCAAAGAAACCTATGACTGCACCCGGTCCAGTCAAAGGTTTTTTTGCCGCTTTTCGATTTGTTCAAAATATCCCCATTCCGTTTTCCTTCCATTTGTTTGACTGAAATCTTGAAAACAGTTATGGAATCAATGGATACTGGTTGGAAATGAAAAAAGTGCATATAACGTGCACATTCCTATGATAAGTGCTGGATAGCTAAGGTGGTTAGAGCACTGGAAAATTAAACCAGTGGTTTCGGGTTCAAATCCAAACTCAGACTTATGTGTTGTTTCCCATTTTAAAAGCATTCAGTATGTGGCTCCACACAGAAGTCTGTCAAGGGTTCAACTCCAACCAGAGGCACCTGTTTTGTTATGCCATTTTGAAAGTGCTCATTGTTTGGTCCTACACTAGGAAGTATGTTACGGGTTCCAATCTAACCTGATGCACCTGTGTTGTTTGTTTGTTTATATCAAAAGCACCCAGTATGACATTCTACACAAGGAAGTGTGTGACAGGTTCACATCCACTCCCGACGCACCTGTTTGTTTGTTTGTTTTAAAAGCATCCAGTATGACATTCTACACAAGGAAGTGTGTGACAGGTTCACATCCACTCCCGACGCACCTGTTTGTTTGTTTGTTTTAAAAGCACCCAGTATGACAATCTACACAAGGAAGTGTGTGACAGGTTCACATCCACTCCCGACGCACCTGTTTGTTTGTTTGTTCGTTTTAAAAGCACCCAGTATGACAATCTACACAAGGAAGTGTGTGACAGGTTCACATCCACTCCCGACGCACCTGTTTGTTTGTTTGTTTTAAAAGCATCCAGTATGACATTCTACACAAGGAAGTGTGTGACAGGTTCACATCCACTCCCGACGCACCTGTTTGTTTGTTTGTTTTAAAAGCACCCAGTATGACAATCTACACAAGGAAGTGTGTGACAGGTTCACATCCACTCGGAGGCATCAGTGTGTTTTTGTTTTCATTTCAAACAAATTCATTATGTGGTACTACACTGTAATATGTTACAGGTTCAAATCCTATTTAAGGCACCTGTGGGTGGTTGATGTTTATTTTGAAAGCAGTGAGTATGTGGTTCTACACGAGGCAGTACATTGTATGTTACAGGTTCACATCCAACCTGAGGCACCAGTGTTGGTTTTTCAATGGGAAACCACTCAAAAATGCAGTCCCATGGTATAAATTTTTTTTACATGTCAATGAACATGTTGCTATCCGTATCCAAGGCCCTCTACGAAGCAAAGGCTTGGGCTCAGGCTTCATTCCTCTTCATTTTCCTTCGTCTACGGAGCTGGGGTGGATTTCACACAGCCTTACGATGCATCCTAACTCAACTTATGATGAACAACCCATTGTTAGTTGTGATACACCGTATGGTTTCTGTGCATCGCTCATGGTCTCGTGATGGGTTTCGATGGGTTTGATGAAATTAGCCTCTAGTGTCAAAGTGCATAACGTCACCCGCAATTTGCAGGGGTTGTGTCTGCGATTGTGGGAGCTACAGCGACAACAGGCATGCCCTCATCTCTGTCAGTTCCTGGGCGTCCGGGTGGCTAGCTCCAAAGTGCAGCTTCATAAGCTTTAGAGCGCCCTCTATGGTGGCCAGCGCGTCTTGCACCTCGCCCCTGTCAGGTTGCAAAAATCAATAAGGAAAGAGAATTGGGGTTACCTCGGCTGAACAAAATACTTAATGCCAAAGCGTAGCGTAGGCCGTAGCTTTATCCGTCACACCATGTGTAGTGTCTCTTCGAAGAGGTTTGGTTCTAGGAAGAGTCAACGAAGCAAAAATGTGGTCTTTCGTCGAGAATGCTCTAACAGTCCTAAGGAGAGGGTGAATACCCAGAGCATCCTGGCCAAATCAATTTCACTGACCGGTAGTCAATTTCAGCAAACTCATCGTAACTTACGACCGATCGCAAGGTGATGAGAGATGCACAGAAACCATACGGCCTATGTGAAATCCACACCAGATCTCCTCAGAACCCACACCTTCCCTAAGAGACAATTCACACGGTGTTCCCGTGAACCCAAACTTGCCAACCAGGGGTGGATTTCACAAAGCCTTACAAGGCATTGTAACTCAACTTACAACAGTTTTGATGAGCTTGTCTCTGGACAAGCGAGGGTGCCCTCTCTCTCTCTGGAAACGCGAGGATGCCTTTTATCCAGTCAAGCAAGGGCGCCCTTTCTCAGGTCAACGAGGGCGCCCTTTCTCAGGTCAACGAGGGCGCAATTTCACCAGTCTACAAGGGTGGCCTTTCTACGGTTAAAGCAACGGCACCCTTTCTATTGCCAGTCAAGAGAGGGCGGCCTTCTCGACTCACCCGTTGAAGAGGACCTGGGCCAGTTTGTGCAATTCCCGGGCCAGCTCGATGCTCTGGTCTCCGTACTGTTTCTCCACGGTGGCCACGCTCAGTCTCAGATAGCGCCCTGCCTGCTTGAAGTCACCTAGAGGTGTGTGGGGGTGGTAAGGCATAGGGCATACAGAAGACGACCCCTTGACTCATTCAATATGTTGTGGTATCCATTACAGATGAGACTGAGAAGGTTTGCAGATTGGAATTACAATGTGCAGTGCTTGCGGTGACACCACATGGCGCGGCGCTATGTTCGAACAAGTTCGTGAAACCGCCGACGTTTTGTAGGCAGTTAGGTCACTGCAGATGAGACGGCACAATAATAATGCAGATGAGGTGTCCTAGAATGATCTCAAAAGTTAGAGGGCTTGACGTTTCGATCTCAGCAGGACCTTTCTCTTTGGAAAGGACCTTTCTCTTTGGATCAAAACTTAAGCCTTTGAGAAAGGTCCTGCTAGGATCGAACTGTCAGGCCCTCTCACTTTTGAGATTTATGTATTGCAGGTTATTATAGTCAGTGAGCCGTTTGCAACAGTTTTTTGTATTGATTTACTTCATGACGTCCTAGATTGAAGCGATGCCATTCGTTCTAACTTCCACGGACTCACCAAGGAGGGAGTAGCATTTGGCCAGGCAGTCCTGGGTCTCAGCCAAGGCCTTGTGGTGCTTGTACAAGACGACCCGCTGGACATTGTAGCACTGATGCAGGATTCCAAGGCTTTCTGGCGACCGGAATAGTTACAAGCATTAGCAGATCTGAAGGGAATTGAGCCCCAAAACCAGATTATTGTTCTAAAAATGCAAATACTCTTGTGGCTCGCCATGATGATACTACAGTGAACCTCAACAGTGTCGTGGTAAATTATGAGCCACGAAGAGCTTCTTTAAAATACATTGGTGTATCACCATGGCAATGCCAGTCAGTCACTACGACGCGGCCACGGCAACCAACCATGGCACTGCCAGTTCATTGCTGCTACGATGCCACGACTAATCACCGCACCAAAGGCTCACCTTCGATATGCTTGCACTCCATGAAGTGCTGGGACAATTTGAACAAATTGGCTGCTCTCTCTTTCTCCTGCCAGCAAAAAAAATAAAACATGGTGAAGCATACCGGTGAGCGACGCATAAAACTCCTGAAATTCTACAAAAAGAGTTGTACATCCAAGCAAAATCGAACAAAGAACATTAAGTCGTACACAACTTTGCAATCTACCAATAAACGGCCAAAGAGCACATCTCAAATGTCAAGAGCACCTGATGTTTTGATCCATGCAGGACCTTTCTCAAGGGTAAGACCCCTGAATTTCAACATGAAGAGTTGTCCATCCGAAAGAAATCTGACCGAAATGTACATAAAGTAGTACACAACTTTGCAAACTACCCAAAAATGGCCCAAAAAACACAAACAAGTTATAAGAGCACCCGACATTTTGATCCTTGCAGGACCTTTATCAAGGCACTTGCAGGACCTTTCTCAAGGCACTTGCTGGACCTTTCTCAAGGCACTTGCAGGACCTTCATCAAGGCACTTGCAGGACCTTCATCAAGGCACTTGCAGGACCTTCATCAAGGCACTTGCAGGACCTTCATCAAGGCACTTGCAGGACCTTTCTCAAGGCACTTGCAGGACCTTTCTCAAGGCACTTGCAGGACCTTTCTCAAGGCACTTGCAGGACCTTTATCAAGGCACTTGCAGGACCTTTCTCAAGGCACTTGCAGGACCTTTATCAAGGCACTTGCTGGACCTTTCTCAAGGCACTTGCAGGACCTTTCTCAAGGCACTTGCAGGACCTTTCTCAAGGCACTTGCAGGACCTTTCTCAAGGCACTTGCAGGACCTTTATCAAGGCACTTGCAGGACCTTTCTCAAGGCACTTGCTGGACCTTTCTCAAGGCACTTGCTGGACGTTTATCAAGGCACTTGCAGGACCTTTATCAAGGCACTTGCAGGACCTTTCTCAAGGCACTTGCAGGACCTTTATCAAGGCACTTGCAGGACCTTTCTCAAGGCACTTGCTGGACCTTTATCAAGGCACTTGCTGGACCTTTCCCAAGGCACTTGCAGGACCTTTCTCAAGGCACTTGCAGGACCTTTCTCAAGGCACTTGCAGGACCTTTCTCAAGGCACTTGCTGGACCTTTATCAAGGCACTTGCTGGACCTTTCCCAAGGCACTTGCAGGACCTTTCTCAAGGCACTTGCAGGACCTTCATCAAGGCACTTGCAGGACCTTTATCAAGGCACTTGCAGGACCTTTCTCAAGGCACTTGCAGGACCTTCATCAAGGCACTTGCAGGACCTTTATCAAGGCACTTGCAGGACCTTTATCAAGGCACTTGCAGGACCTTTCTCAAGGCACTTGCAGGACCTTTATCAAGGCACTTGCTGGACCTTTCTCAAGGCACTTGCAGGACCTTTCTCAAGGCACTTGCAGGACCTTTCTCAAGGCACTTGCAGGACCTTTCTCAAGGCACTTGCAGGACCTTTATCAAGGCACTTGCAGGACCTTTCTCAAGGCACTTGCAGGACCTTCATCAAGGCACTTGCAGGACCTTTATCAAGGCACTTGCTGGACCTTTCTCAAGGCACTTGCTGGACCTTTATCAAGGCACTTGCAGGACCTTTATCAAGGCACTTGCAGGACCTTTCTCAAGGCACTTGCAGGACCTTTATCAAGGCACTTGCAGGACCTTTCTCAAGGCACTTGCTGGACCTTTATCAAGGCACTTGCTGGACCTTTCCCAAGGCACTTGCAGGACCTTTCTCAAGGCACTTGCAGGACCTTTCTCAAGGCACTTGCAGGACCTTTCTCAAGGCACTTGCTGGACCTTTATCAAGGCACTTGCTGGACCTTTCCCAAGGCACTTGCTAGACCTTTCTCAAGGCACTTGCAGGACCTTTCTCAAGGCACTTGCAGGACCTTTCTCAAGGCACTTGCAGGACCTTTCTCAAGGCACTTGCAGGACCTTTATCAAGGCACTTGCAGGACCTTTCTCAAGGCACTTGCAGGACCTTTCCCAAGGCACTTGCTAGACCTTTATCAAGGCACTTGCAGGACCTTCACCAAGGCACTTGCAGGACCTTTATCAAGGCACTTGCAGGACCTTTCTCAAGGCACTTGCAGGACCTTTCTCAAGGCACTTGCAGGACCTTTCTCAAGGCACTTGCTGGACCTTTATCAAGGCACTTGCAGGACCTTTCTCAAGGCACTCAGTGTTTATCACCTCGAGCAGGGCAAACCATCATTGAATTACATTCTCCTCGACACAAACATTGTGTTATGTCTGTGACGATACGGCAAGTTGTGCCCTTCATGAAAACTCGGCGGACACCCACCTTGGCAAGGTCCTTCAGACTCTGAGTATTCCGGCATCTGGAGTTCAGGCATTGACCCACTTTCCTCTTGTTCGGCCTTGGCATCAGTGCCTGGTCACATTTAGGGCACCTGCCAAACAGAAAAACCATTTAAAAAAAAAAAAAAAAAAAAAAAATTGAGGCAAAAACAATCAAACAGGACAGATATTGGTCTCAGGCAATTAATGGATGAATTGTTTCTGACTGGCACCAGCCCCACCCCGGCAAAGACTAGTTGACTATTTGGGAGGCCACCATCTAAGGGCTGGATAGCTCAGATGGGAAAAGCACTGGTACATGTATATTAATCCAGCTCAATAGCTGCATCTGAATGAAAGCTGGGGTGGTTTTTTGGGGTGCAATCTGGAATTTGTCAATTCGACTCTGATTGGCCAGTCTCGGAGCTCACCGGTAACAAGCGGACCAATCAGTAGTCTCTGCTTCCCCGGCAGAGGTTGGCTGGCACTCCCTGCAGGAGCACGCAAAGAAGTACTGCTCGCGAAGCGCCCTCTGTCGCTCCTCCCTGGCCATGTGTTTGACGTGCGGTCCTGCAGGAGGCAGGGAGGGAGTGAGGGGGAAAGAGTGGGAGAAAGGGAGGGAGGGAGGGAGAGACAAAGGAAGGGAGGGAGAAAGCCTAAATAAATTGTTCTCAGATTTCCATTTGAGCTAAAACCTTCACGTGGTTGCTTTTCTTTGTATGTTTCATGGTTTAGCACACAAACTGACTACAGTAATCTCTTGACCTTTACCATTGTTCTATAGTGCAATTAATCAAGTTGAAGTTATTCGTGCATCTTGAGCATTTCTTGTTAGATGGATACAGTGCAATAAAAATACCGGGTACTATGTATTATCATTATTCATCAGTTAATGCGGCTATTTTAGATACTTGGCACAGGGATGAGATTCTCCCAAAATGAAAATGTCTGAAATTTTCCATCCTGGCAAGCGAGTGCAAAGCGGGAAGCCCTTACGGCGTGGGGTTTGAGGCCCGCTTAAGGGCCCTAAAATTTTGGATTATAGATGCTCTGTGGTGCAATCTGAGTCCATTTCTGACCACTTGAACCATCTTTTTATATTAAAGCAAAACATCATCATTTGAATATCGTTTTTTAGTTTTCAGTCGTTTAATCAGTGTCAAAGGTATTGGAAATTGCACGGTATTGGAAATTGCCTGAAATTTATCATATGATGTGTTACTACCGTACTGTCGGTAGCATATTTTCTATTTGAAGATTATAACGAGAACAAAATCTGACAAAACTTTCAGTAGCAATAAATTGTGTTAACAAAATCTACCAGTACAGGCATTTCACTTTGAATCCCTTTTCTTAAATGTTTTATTTTTTTTGGACCTTTTTTTATATAAGTCGGAATGTCAAAGTTCAAATGGGATCAGAGAGACAGCAATCTTTTGAATGACCAATAAAAATCTCCATGGATACCATTACCATAGCAATGTAGAATCTCCTCTCCAGGGTGGATATCTCTGGTGGCTCTCATCATCAGAATGCCACCCTCGAAACTAATTTCAAAAAAAAGGAAAGCAAAATCGCGAACACATCAAATAACATTTGGCTGGCCCGAGACTTGAAACTATATCGTCAATGAATTATTGACCAAAATGTTGCAAGATGACTAAAATAATCTCAGTACAGTGCACATCTAAAAAAAAAGTAAAGGGCCTGACGTTTCAATCCTAGCTGGAACTTTCTCAGTTCCCAGTCATAGATATAACATGATGTTTGCAACGAGGCGAATGTAATTCAATGAGGTTTTGCCCTTACTCGATGTGATAAACACTGAATGGTCAGTGCTTTGCCCGGTGCCTGATAAAAGTATTTCAGGCAGCTCAGGGGGGATTTGAAACCGCGAATTCTAGTACGGACGTCTTAACCACTGAACCACCGAGCTGGTTGAGGTCGTGTGGTGGATTCGAATAATGTATAGCGGCGGGTACCGCGTTGCATCATAGATATAACATGATGTTTGCGTCGAGGAGAATGTAATTCAAAGAGGTTTTGCCCTTGCTCGACGTGGTAAACACTGAATGCTCAGTGCTTTGCCCGGTGCCTGATAATAAAAAGTCGTGGGTTCCAATCCCACCTGAGCTGCCTGAAATCAGGCAGCGGGCAAAGCACTGAGCATTCAGTGTTTACCACGTCGAGTAAGGGCAAAACCTCTTTGAATTAGTTCCCAGTCAGTTTTCTCTTTGGGACTATTTGGGAAGGCCGCCATGTAAGGGCTGGATAGCTCAGCTGATGAGAGCGCAGGCAAGTGTGACAGGAACAACTGACCTTGCAATGACGTTGGGCAGGCAGGCGTGGTTCAGCAGGCTGGCTGTCGGGTAGACGGCAGTGGCCAGCCGCACCTGGGCCGTGGTGTCCACTCTCTGGCCGCTGGTGTCCACTCTCCGGCTGCTGGCTCCCCCGGGGGCCTCCCGGCCACCGTTGCTGGCCACTTTCGGTCCAGACGCCCCGCCGCCGGCTGCTGGCCCTGATCGGACGGCTGCTTCGCCGACGGACCGGACGGCTGTCACGGCGTGCGCGTTGCACTGCAGCTGCTGCAGGTGTCGCAGCAGGATGGCGGCCGTCTCCGCGGCACGCCGGCCAGACAGACTGCAGCGGGCGTCGGGCTGGAGGCCGCAGCTGTCGGGACCGCCGCCGTGAGAACTGGTCTCCTCCATCGGAGTCCGCTGTTGGCTTCCCTCGGCCGACGGTTCCGCGCTCGAGGCCGTTCTCGTCGGCGATCGGCGTTTGGGTGAGCTTTGGGTACGCATCTGGGCTGGGCAGGTCCACAGCTGGGAGGTCTGTAGTCTGGCTCGGACGCACTCAGAGATCAGGACAGCCGTCTGTGAAGCCACACAGGGAACAGCGTCAATGGCTTCATCTCTAAAACTTGCAGAGGGCCCGACGTTTTGATCCTAGCGGGTCCTCTCGTCAGAAAAATGGAGAGAGTTCCCGCAAGGAACAGAAGCAAACGTCAAGGCGGGGGTTACCAAAGAGTTAAGGTCCACATGTATGTAATGAGTTTTTTACCATTGCCATATTGAAGAGTGCCTGCTGTCCGTGGTTCTCAGTGTGGGGCATGAGGTGGTACACGGCTCTGTAGTCACACCGATAGACTCCATCCAGCCCGCAGCCGTGGGTTGAGGTGCCTGCTGACGTACCCGCTGAGGTATCCACAGAGGTACCCAATGAGGTACCCGATGAGGTACCCAATAAGGTATCCATTGAGGTACCCGATGAAGTACCCTCTGAGGTATCCACAGAGGTATCCACAGAGGTACCCAATGAGGTACCCACTGAGGTACCCACTTGGGTATCCATATGGGTATCCACTGAGGTACCCAGTGAGGTACCCAGTGAGGTACCCAGTGAGGTACCCACTTGGGTATCCATTTGGGTATCCATATAGGTATCCACTGAGGTATCCACTGAGGTACCCACTGAGGTACCCAGTGAGGTACCCACTTGGGTATTCATTTGGGTATCCATTTGGATATCCACTGAGGTATCCACTGAGGTACCCACCGAGGTACCCAATGAGGTTCTACCTGAGGTACCCTCTGAGGTACCCACTGAGGTGCTCATCGGGTTACCCTTCAAGGCACCCCCTGACGCACCCACTGAGGAAACTGCTGAGCTGAAGCCTGAGGTACCCTGTGAGGTTCCCTCTGAGGCTCCGCATCCAGCCTCAAAGCAACTCCCAGTGCTAGTTCTGCTCAGCATGTGCGAAACATGGCACCAGGATTTCCCATGCAGCAGCATGCGCAGACTAAGGCATGCCTGAACACCAATCTGAGATGGGATACAAGAGAATGAAGTAGCAGGAATACTATAAATACCACGGTAACTGTCACTTCTTATCATACACACATTAGAGGAATCAGGATTGTAAGTAATTATTGTCATCGTCATCCTTATCCTCCCCATCCTCCTTCTCTTCCTCATTCGCCTCATCATCCTCCTCTTTCTCATACTCCTCATTATCATCCATTTCCTATTCCTCCTCATTCCCCTCCACTTCCTCATTCTCCTTCTTTTCCTCATTCTCCTCCTCCTCTTCCTCCTCATTTTTCCCCTCATTCTCCTCCTCCCCCTCCTCCTTCTCTTCCTCCTTCCCCTCTTTCTTATTCTCCCCCTCCTCCTCTCTCTCATACTCCATCTCTTCCTCATTCTCCGCTTCCTCATTCTTCTCATCCTCCTCCTCTTCTCCATCCTCTTTCTCACTCTCCTCATCCTCCTCCTCTTTCTCACTCACCTCCTCCTTTTCCTCGTCCACTTCATCATCCTCCTCCTCTTCCTCATTCTTCTCCTCCTCCCCCGCCTTTTCCCCATCCTCCTCTTTCTCACTCTCCTCCTCCTCTTCCTCATCCATTTCCTCATCCTTCTCCTCTTCCTCAGTCTCCTCATCCTCCTTCTCTTCCTCATTTCCCTTCCCCTCCTCCTCTTCCTCATCCACTTCCTCTTTCTCACCCTCCTCCTCTCATTCATTCATAAAATGTCCCATTAATAAAAATAAAAAAAAGCTGTGTGGCAGTCATGGGTGATGAAAAGTGGCCCAGTGCAAAACAGAGTTGTAATTACTTATCATTTAGACTAACACGGCTGCTGGTCATCACTGATAGGATGTCCAGCAAAGACAGTGAGTGCGGGTAGTTCTCCACTGACCTTGCTAAGACTGGCAGTCAGGCCACACTCCAGCCAGTGGTGGGACCGTCGGGCCCACTGCAGGCAGCGGTCGCTGCAGTACTGGACTTCGCTGCAGTCTGGACACCTGCGGGTACAAAGTGCAGAAACTCCAGCGGTGGATTTCACAACGCCTTACCATGCACCGTAACTCAACCCACGATGGATAACCCCTCATTAGTAGTGATATACCGTATGGTTTCTGTGCATCGCTCATCGTCTTGCGATTGGTCATAAGTAAGGATGAGTTTGATGAAATCAACCACAGAGTCCAGAGGTACAATCAGTCTCCCTTTGAAAAAAAAGGGTCCTGCTGAGATGGAAATGCCAGGCCCTGCCAATGTGTTTACTTGGCACAATTGTGAGAATGGTTGAATTGCTTCTGATTGGCACCACCAACCCTGGCAAATACTAGTTGACTATTTGGGAAGGCCACCATCTAAGGGCTGGATAGATCAGATGGAAGAGCACTGGTATGTTAATCCAGAGGTCTCTGGTTCAAGGCCCGGTTCAATTTTTCAATTTGTTCAAAAGTTCCCAGTCACTTTTTCCCTTTGTTTGCCGTTAGAGAAAAGGTCCTGCTAAGATTGAAACAGGCCCACCACATTATTTGTACACATTTTTGTCTGTGTAAAAAGTGGGTATGGTCAGGCACCGCTGTGAATTGAAGCCTAGAATTTTTCCATTTGTTCACTTTCAATGTAGAAAAAGACACCAATTTGTGAGGCAAATGTGAGTTGGTCACCACGGGACCTCTGGTTGAGTTTGTATGGAATGATACGCATGTGAAAAACTGACTGACGCAGCCCTGCCATCTGAAGGCCAAGCAGTAAACTCACGGCACAGGGTTGAGCGTCGGTCTGCAGCAGTAGTGGCAGTGTGTGGAGTGGTGGTCCGGCAACAGAACTGCCGCATATGGGGCTTCCTTGACGATGAGCTGGCCGGCGGGCACCGGTGAGTCAGCCTGCAGTATCAAATGGCAGAAAAGACCAACAATAAAAGGCTACCGGTGAAGACCGGCACCATTCAAAGCACTGCAGCTGATGTCTGCATGAGACTTTTATGGCTTTGATCAAATGAAGACTTGGGCTTGGGCTTGGGGCTTTTAGTTTCATTCCTCACACCATTCATAAAGTCACAGGTATCCAAGAACCAGCTTACCTCCCTAGTTTTTGCGTGAATACGAAGTACTGCATATTCTGAGATTGCTTACCCTTGTCCAAGGCAGTCTCTCTGGTACGGCACCGGGCAGAGATCCGGGCCAAACGCACCCAAACCGCGGCACAACGGCACTACCACGTACAAGTGTACGAGCCTGTATGCAGCTGTCATGGCCGCCCTAAGACGCGCACACGACATAATACGCACGCAAGTTACAGGTGGGGATCGGTGCACAGCGTGCGTAAGCTATGAGCGGATCACTGGGGGCTGCATTTCGCAATGGTGTTGCGCAAAGCACCATACTACATGTATTTCTGATGGCCGGATTTTGATTTCTAAATCGGTGACCAACGACTTGATCAAGGATAAGATTGCTGCGAGTGTGAGGTGAATCTGGCCACCTCCGTTGACAGAGGACAAAACTGGATTTAGAATTTTGGATTTACTACTTCTTAAACCCCCTACACAACATTGGTAAGATCGAAAAACAGAAATGTTCACAGATTTACATGAAACTTATACAGTTTGAAGATGGTTATAGTAGAAACCTCTCACTGAAATATTTCTGCCTAAAATGTTGTATTTTAGAAGAAATGAGTAAAAGAAATAATTTACGTCTCACCGAGATCTATTTTTTTTTTAACAGTACAGCTTTGAATGCTGCATTTTCGCGAAAACAAATGAAGCGGTTTTCACAAATTTCTCGAGACTCGGTTGGCGTATTGAGCTGAAATTTTCACAGGTGTGCTATTTCACGCATATGTTTGATCAGACAACGTATGGATGCCATTCTTTGACCCCGACCAATGTTGTGTAGGGGCTTTACCCCCCAATAGGTTAAAGAGGAATCTCCCACTGTGTCTTCAGCTTCACACGCACGAATGAACAAACAAAGGGTACCTTCATGCTGCATGAGCTGTATCAGGAGAGCCTTGGGTAAGCATTGGGTAAGCATTGGGTAAGCCTTGGGTAAGCATTGGGTAAGCATTGGGTAAGCATTGGGTAAACATTGGGTAAACATTGGGTAAGCATTGGGTAAGCCTTGAGTAAGCCTTGGGTAAGCCTTGGGTAAGCCTTGGGTAAGCATTGGGTAAGCATTGGGTAAACATTGGGTAAACATTGGGTAAACATTGGGTAAGCATTGGGTAAGCCTTGGGTAAGCCTTGGGTAAGCCTTGGGTAAGCCTTGGGTAAGCATTGGGTAAGCATTGGGTAAGCATTGGGTAAACATTGGGTAAGCATTGGGTAAGCATTGGGTAAGCATTGGGTAAGCATTGGGTAAGCATTGGGTAAGCATTGGGTAAGCATTGGGTAAGCATTGGGTAAGCATTGGGTAAGCATTGGGTAAGCATTGGGTAAGCATTGGGTAAGCATTGGGTAAGCATTGGGCAAACCTTGGGTAAGCCTTGGGTAAGCCAAGGGTAAGCAATGTTAAGCCTTGAAGGTTTGCATGGAGGAAGTACCAAGTGGAAGGTTTGCGGTGACACCATGTAATAAATTTCTTCGGAGAAGGAGTGTGTGGGTCTGACTCTGCCCATCAGAGCCAAAAACTCCTTCTCAAAAGAGATGTGTTACATGGTGTCACTTCAAACCTTCGACATGGAGGAAGTACCAAGTGGAAGGTTTGCAGTGACACCGTGTAACACATTTCTTCTGAGAAGGAGTGTGCGGCTCTTGACTCTGCCCATCTAAGCCACACACTCCTTCTCAAAAGAGATGTGTTACACGGTGTCACTGCAAATCTTCGACAAGGAGGAAGTACCAAGTGGAAGGTTTGCTGTGACACCATGTAATAAATTTCTTCTGAGGAGTGTGTGGCTCTGACTCTGCCCATCAAAATCACACACTCCTTCTCAAAAATAAATGTGTTACACGGTGTCACTGCAAACCTTCTCAATGCTAAGGGTACTAGGAGGCTGAGCCGGACTGCCTTACCACCAGGTACCTTCCCTTGTCTTGGCTCCAGTGCAAGCTCAGAGACTCGGCGGCACCAGCTAGCCTCGTGGAGGGCTCAGGCAGCTCCTCAACTCTCAGGGTCTGTTCGGCAGGTACCTGACCTTCCCTGCTGCTTACAGGCAAATGAAAAAGGAAGAAGGGTCAGACACTCACTGGGGCCCTTTACAAATCTCTGGCTTTGGCTCTGGCTCTGGCTTGGGCCTGTTTGGGCTTGGGCTTGGGCTTGGGCTTGGGCCGGGGCTGGGGCTGGGCTGGGGCTGGGGCTTGGGCTTGGGCTTGGGCTTGGGCTTGGGCTTGGGCTTGGGCTGGGGCTGGGGCTTGGGCTTGGGCTGGGGCTTGGGCTTGGGCTTGGGCTTTGGCTTTGGCTTGGGCTGGGGCTGGGGCTTGGGCTCGGGCTCGGGCTCGGGCTGGGGCTGGGGCTGGGGCTGGGGCTGGGGCTGGGGCTTGGGCTAGGGCTGGGGCTGGGGCTTTGGCTTGGGCTTGGGCTTGGGCTTGGGCTCAGGCTCAGACTCGTGCTTGGGCTTGGGCTTGTGCCTGGGCTCAGGCTTGGGCTCAGGCTTGGGTTTGGGCTTGAGCTTGGGCTAGGGGTTAGGCTTGTGCTTGTGCCTGGGCTCAGGCTTGGGCCTCAGGCTCAGCTTGGGCCTCAGGCTCAGCTTGGGCTCAGGCTCACGCTTGGGCTCAGGCTCTGGCTGAGGCTCAGGCTTGGGGTCAGGCTCAGGCTCAGACTCAGGCTCGGGCTCGGTGCTCAGGCTTGGGCTCGGAGTCGCGCTTGGTCACCGTCACACTGAAGCTGATAATACAGGTTGCAGCGTGCCTCTTAATTTGAAAGGCTCATTTTCCTGTGCAGTGCATATAATTCACTGCAAACTAGAGTTAAAAACCTGTCCTTTGAATCCTATGACACTTCCACAGGGGGGAGAAATGAAGCCAAAGCCAGAGCCAGAGCCTAAGCCTTCGTTTCATAAATGGCCAAGAAATCTATATAAAAAAAAAGAGTACATAAACTACATATGTCATTTATCTCCAGGTAAATCTTTTATTGAAAGCAATCTTGTTTACAACATTCCTATTCGTTGATTACTAACTTAACAATATTGTACCTTGGATGGTTACAGCTTTGAATGAGCTTATCCAACTCCAGTTTCAGAGAATCTGTGGGGAAAGGAAAGAATGCATGACATGTTTGAGGAGTCTGAGGGCAGCAAAATTTGTTGGATGAAGTATTAGGCTTTCTACAAAATGGGAGCGTATTTCTGTGCATAAATTCTCACCACAACTTGCACTACTCTCCTCCCTCTCTCCATCTACCATTAGATACAGTTGTATCTATCTATCTATCTATCTATCTTCTCCCTCCCTCGACCCCCACTTTCTCTCCCACTCTTTCTCATCTCATCTGTATCTCTCCATCTCTCTTCCCCTCACTCTCCCCCCTCTCTTGCATTCCCTCTTCTCTTTTTCGTTCCCTTTCCTTTCAATCTCCCCCTCTCCCTCCTTTCTTTTCCACTCTTTCTCTCCTTCTCTCATCCCGTATCTCTCCATCTCTCTTCCCCCTCTCCCCCCTCCCTCTTTATCTTACTCTCTCACCCCCTCTCTCCCATTCTCCCTCCCTCTCTCCCTTTATCTTCCTCTCTCTCTCTCTCTCTCTCTCGCATTCCCTCTTCTCTCTCATTCCCTTTCCTTTCAATCCCTCTCTCTTCCTCTCCTTCCTTTCTTTCTCCTCTCATCTGTATCTCTCGATCTCTTTTCCCCTCACTCTCCCTCCCTCTCATTCCCTTTCCTTTCAACCCCTCTCTCTTCCTCTCCCTCCTTTCTTTTCCACTCTCCTTTCTCTCCTTTTCTCATCCTGTATCGCCCCATCTCTCTTCCCCCTCTCTCCCTCCCCCTCTCTCTCTCTCGTTCCCTCTCCTCTCTTTCCTTTCAATCCCCCTCTCTCCCTCTCCTTCCTTTCTGTCATACTGTCTCCTTCACTCATCCCTTATCTCCCCATCTCTCTTCCCCTCTCTCTCCCTCCATCTTCCTCTTACTCCCTCATCCCCTCTCTCCCATTCTCCCTCCCTCTCTACCCCTTTATGTCCCTCTCTACCCCTTCCTAAAAAACTCCCACAGATGTTTCATCCCCACATCGTCCCAAAAATCACGCCGTGGCGTAAAGCAGGATCACAGAGCCTAAAGCTTTCCTAATAGGAGAAGGCAGAAACCACAGACAAGATTGCTAGACCAAGACAGGTTCAATTATCCATTCTATTCCCCACCTTTCCTCTCGGGATGAAGGTTCACCGCCCCATCCAATGCCAGCAGAGCTTTCCTCAAAGCTTGTGGGGGACAAAAGAACGAGAGAAGATTAGACTCAGGGGAATTCAAATGTCTTGTCAAAATTTCTAAAAGGTCTCTGCAATAAATATCACAGTCAAGCTCATTTTTTGCTGTTATCTAGGGATCTGAAATGTACAAACATATTGGCAAGCTTCTTTTTCTTAGTGGAGTCAGAAATTCGTCATCTTTTTTTCCCTTGAAAAATATCATTATAAAAATGAGGGCGCTATAGTAAGGTCATGTCAGGAACCCACAGTTTAAAAAAAATATAAAGAGAAATATCAACTTTCAAACTGCAAATTAATTCCTCTGAATTTCACTAAGCCTTAGTGACTCACTTTACGAAGGATAACCCATCGTAAGTTGTGACAGTCCGTATTGCTTCTGTGCATCTCTCATCAACTCGCGATTGATCGTGAGTTGCGAGGAGTTTGGTGAAATCGACCGCTGCACGGGCCGTACAAGCACAGCCAGCCATGGCGCACTATTCAAAAAGTCCCCACGTACTGGCAATCACAGGCATTGGCAAACTTTGTCCCCTGGATAGCAAAGCACTTGAGGACGTCTGTGGGATGAGCTCCGAGCTCACTGACCTGGCAAGGCCTGGTCCTGTCGGCCCATCTCAATCAGACACTGTCCTTTCCTCTGCAGCAGTTTGTGATGTAAGCCGCTGGGATATCCACAGCGTATGGCAAGGTCACACTCATCCACAGCCAACTGGAGAAAAAAAAAAAATGTTTTACTCTACAAGTACAATACAATGATTACCCGACAATACAATTCTTACCCTAAAATATAATTCTATTACCCCAAATTTCAATTATTACCCAACAATTCAATTATTACCGAACAATGCAATCCTTACCCAACCACACAATTCTCACCCAGCAATACAATTCCCACCCAGCAATACAATTCGTACCTGATAATGACCGAGTCTGTGGAGTGCTGCAGAGCGGTTAGCGATGGCCAGAGCAAGCTGATCACTGCCACTGGCTTGCTCACCACCTCCATCCCTGGGCTCAGCACCTCCATCCCTTGACTCAGCACCACCTCCATCCCTGGGCTCACCACCTCCATCCCTGGGCTCAGCACCTCCATCCCTGGGCTGAGCACCTCCATCCCTGGGCTGAGCACCACCTCCATCCCTGGGCTCAGCACCTCCATCCCTGGGCTCAGCACCTCCATCTCTGGGCTGAGCACCTCCATCCCTGGGCTGAGCACCTCCATCCCTGGGCTGAGCACCTCCATCCCTGGGCTGAGCACCACCTCCATCCCTGGGCTCAGCACCTCCATCCCTTGACTCAGCACCACCTCCATCCCTGGGCTCAGCACCTCCATCCCTGGGCTGAGCACCTCCATCTCTGGGCTGAGCACCTCCATCCCTGGGCTCAGCACCTCCATCCCTGGGCTCAGCACCTCCATCTCTGGGCTCAGCACCTCCATCCCTGGGCTGAGCACCTCCATCCCTTGACTCAGCACCACCTCCATCCCTGGGCTCAGCACCTCCATCCCTGGGCTCAGCACCTCCGTCCCTGGGCTCAGCACCTCCATCCCTTGACTCAGCACCACCTCCATCCCTGGGCTCAGCACCTCCATTTCTGGGCTCAGCACCTACATCCCTGGGCTCAGCACCTCCACTCCTGGGCTCAGCACCTCCACTCCTTGGCTCAGTACCTCCTCCATCCCTGGGCTCAGCACCTCCGTCCCTGGGCTCAGCACCTCCGTCCCTGGGCTCAGCACCTCCATCCCTTGACTCAGCACCACCTCCATACCTGGGCTCAGCACCTCCATACCTGGGCTCAGCACCTCCATTTCTGGGCTCAGCACCTCCATCCCTGGGCTCAGCACTAAGGCTTGGGGCTGTCAGGACACTCTGCAAGCAAACACACACTCACAAGCTCTACCTCACTCAACATTTTCAAGTACAGGTACATACTGAAAACCTTAAAACTGTTGTCATTTCTCTTCTATTTTTTTTTTATCAATGGTAACCCTGGATTCATTGTTGTCTGTCTTCATTTAACGGTCCTTTTTGTCAAGGCATAACCTGACTCAAGATTTGGCTTCATAGGTTTTGCCTCTTGTCAGAAAGACAGGCAGACAGACAGACAGGCAGGCAGACAGACAGACAGACAGGCATACAGACTGACATACAGACTGACAGACAGGCAGACAGGCAGGCAGACAGATAGACAGACAGGCAGACATAGCAAGCAGACAGGCAGACAGACAGGCAGGGAAGTATACAGACATACATACAGACAGACGGACAGACAGACAGACAGACAGGCAGACAGACAGACAAAACAAAAAGTCAAACAAACAAACAAACACCCAAACACCCCATTATTATACGAACAGAAAAAAACAAAATATACTGTACAAACAAAAAACACAAACAGAAAACATAAAACAGAGAGACAAACTGGCACACCAACAAACAGAATAGTATGTACACCAAAAATATAAGATCTGGAGTGCTTTAGAATTCATGGGGAATGGACCTTTCCCATAAAATATGCAAATTAGACATAGCGCATACGCTTAACTAAATTGGTGGGCAAGCAGGCTGCCAACCAATCATAGTTTTCCACGGGCGCGCGCGCGTTCCTTCTCACTAACAGTTTGGCGTGCGGTCATTGGCTATTCAGCGTCTCCTACGCGCGTATTTCGAAACCTGCACGCAACGCGCACTCGTTTGCCCACCAATTCAGTAAAGCGCATGCGCCAGCTCTCATTTGCATATTTCATGGGAAAGGTCCATTGAGTGGTTTTGATTTTTTGTTTTAACCTGTGAGTAGCAGGCTAGGGCCTTGTCATACTGTCCCTTCTTAAACCATGCGTTTCCCTTCTGTCTCAAAGATGCACTCTGCTCATCCGATTTCCCAACTCGTCCACAATGGCCGGCATTCACACACTTCCGGACAAACGAGCCGACAAGTTGGTCCCTGCAAAACAAATCAAACCACAAAAACAGGTTTTGCTCGATGAAAACAAAAAAGTCCTTTTGGGTTTTTTTGGTCCATTTTGTCTGTCATAAGCAAAAAAAAAATGTTGCAAACTGCTTACTGACTTTAAGTGATCAAAATGCAATTCTTGGAAATATGGAGAGCCTGAGAGTGACAACAAATTTCAATCCTGGCAATCCTAACCCTTATGAGGAAATGAAAATGATGTACAATACAGGTGACAATTACATGTAAGTACTGTAGATATGCTGGCTTTCTACCTGGCTTTCTAGCTATAGGAACTACGTAGTACTACTAGTAGTAGTACTTCTACTAGTACCAGTAGTAGTACTACTACTACTTGTAGTAGCACAAAGTAGTAGTAGTAGTAGTAGTGCTTAGTTGTATTTATAAGTATATTAATTAAGTATAAAGCCTTACTGCTTTTTTCAACAGTTTCTATTTTGATCTTCGTACAAGGAGTAAAACATAGCTACTGACAGAGTACTGTGTACTGAGTACTGTACTGACACAGTACTCAGTAGTGTCAGTAGTGACAGCATCAGTGTTGGTTTTCCAATGCCAATATTATTATACAGTCAAGACTAGAGACAGAGTAGAGTACTTAAATACTAATTTAATTACTATAGTCTAGCCTCCCTAATTGGCTAAAGCCTTGGTCCTTGAAGTTGTAGTTTATCAATTCAGACAGATTCTCCATACAGGAAAACCTTCAAAGACCTGTTAAGTGTTATTGCAAGTAGTACTAGCTAGCCTGTATAGTGTAGTGTATACTGTATAGTGTCTCCACTAAAATAATCTAAAAAATGTCGAATGTCAATATCTTCACGAAAAAGATGCAGCGCGTGTCAAATGCAGGTAAATTTCACAAAATGTACGATTTGCTGAAGAGTAGTCCGAGTAACTTGGACCCGACAAGTCACCCTTTTTTAATTTTGAAATTTTGAGATTCGGGTGACCCGAATCTCAAAATTTCAAAATTAAAAAAGGGTGACTTGTCGGGTCCAAGTTACTCGGACTAGCTGAAGAGATGAAAACAACCTGCAAACCTCCAAATAGACAGTCGACTGCACCAAATCACGCGATCCACATCTGAAGCACACGCTCGGAAATCCGCGAGTTCATCGGACCCCGTCGAGCACTGGCTGTATGCCTCCTTCAATTTCAACTCCCAGTCAAAGTGGTCCATATTTTTTTTCGACCTGGACTGGAGGATGGAGCGAAAGCAGACGACGTGCGTGCTTCAAAAACAGTGAGCACGTTGTTTACAATCAGAGGCCACACTGTAGCCTTAGGGTATACATGCTGCCGACAGGGGGCGCTATACACAAACAACGGGGTGCAGAACATTAAATCGAGCTCCCATTCATTCACTTTCAAAGCCAATTATTATCCCACACACAAAAGTTTCTCAGTTTATGTAGCTATACTGAAAAATAGAGTTTGGACCTTCATCTCTCGGGTTCTTTTCAATTTGTGTGCCCTTAGCCGTTTAGACGTTTTGCTAATTACCCCAGAAAAAAAACATTCCCAAAATGTGTAGCCATCCAAGCCAAATTTCTGCAAGGGTTTTGGGATGGACCCCTCCACTTTTACAGCCATATAGGGCCACATTTAAAGCCAGATATTGTCCAGATTACACACCAAATTGAAGAGTTAATAAGCCTCCAAAGAGCCCTTATTAACAAAAAGTTGTGGGTCTTTATGATAATCACACTCTATGATAATCAGCTCGGTGGAGCTATCTTTGATGGAATTTATGGGCTGCACCCAACGGTGCACCATTACAGCACCGTAGGCCCTTTACGAAGTCATGGATCAGGCTCGGGCTCAGGCTTCGTCTCCGTCTGACAAAACCTGAAAATCCAGGTTTGAAGGTTTGCTGGCTTGCTAAATACGTACAGAGTTTTCACAAAGAAACTGGGCCAAAGGCTGGTTTCTAAAAATGCCCGTGATATGAAAGCGGGTATTAAGCCCTGAACTGAAGGAAATTGGACAGCCATTTTGAGGCGTAGCTATTCCAGAATCATATATTTTTCTCTTTTCAATTAACAAAGACACGCTTTGACTAGAATATCTCGCCAGTATTACCCCAGGGCTAAAGTCAATTCATGAAAATATCCAATCTCTTTTATAAGCCCCTGCTCATAGTTACCTTCTGCTTCATTAAAAATAATCATTTGTGTCGTAAGAATAAAATTCGTATAATAATGCTCATGTAGGGGCCTAATCGTTTGTTTAGGCTTCACGAATCGAACCCCTAGATCAGACATATACCCGAATCCTTGAACGAGAGACAAACGTGCAGTGTATCTTAATCCTCCAACCCCCCTGTGCTAAAGATGCTTATAAGTATAGATCTTCATTCCCGAACTGAAAAGAAAAAATCAATAGAAATCGACTTTCTGCACCACTCTAGGCCCCCAACTTTCCACACTGACAGCTCCGGGCCAGCATTCTTGTCGTCGCACCTTCTGGCAAACAGACGCCATTTTTGTTTTTCGGGGAAAGAACAAAAAACAACAACCCCAAATTAGTCGACTTTAATCAGACCGAGATCCAACAGATTGGACGTTACACCGAGCCGGCGGTCGAGAAGGTTATGAAAAGATGGTGACCGTGTGCTGGTCGTCCCTGCGGCTGCTCTGCGCAGTCTTTGTCTTCCTTCAAGTTACCGCACCGGTGAACGCCGATGTGGTCGATACGTACAGGAGAAAGATCGTCTTAGAGGTATGAGTCGGAGGGAGTTGTGTGGTTTAGGTGTGTAGTGGTTACGAGTATAGCTTTGAGCACTCGCTCTCCAACAAAAATACAACAACAATGAAGCGCCAACAATCTTGCATGCTGTCCCAACCGATGGTGTTTGAATTATACACGACGTACGCCCCCAAAATAATAATGATACTCGTAGATTCCACCTCCGATAAACAAGTTTTTATTCAATGGAATATTATATAAAAATGTTGCAAACTACTTACTTATTTCATTACTTATGTGACCCGGCACAACGACATGAGGAATATCCCACCCAAACACTTTTTGAGTAAACAACGCCTGAAGTTAAAGTATCTTCACAATTCGATTACAAATACATTATCTTTTTTCTGTATTTTCGGAAATTTTAAATATTAGAGGATATTATATTTTGATATCATTTGAAAGCTAATGGTATATTCTTTCACATCATTAGAAGATCTCAAAATCTCAAAAGTGAGGGTTATCCTCATTTTGCTGTGCCGGGTCACATTTACTTAGGCCTACTTACTTGTCGACGTTTCGTCCCTAGCTGGACATTTCTCAAGGTATAGAAGCGGTCTAACAAACAAAGGAACACAGGAAAACTGGCTGGGAACTTTTAAACATTATTTGAACAATTGGCAAAAACACCTTTGACTGGACCAGGAATTGAACCCGAGACCTTTGGATTATAACGTAGTGCTCTTCCATCTGAGCTATCCAGCCCTTAGATGGTGGCCTCCCAGATAGTCATCTAGTCCTTGCCGGGGTGGGGGTAAATCTGTTAGAAATGTCTTCGAGAAAGGTCCTGCTAGCATCGAAACGTCAGACCCTCTACATTATTTTGTTTGAGATTGATGAAAACAAACAGCTCATAATTTGTATGTGAAAATTTCATCATTTAAATCATTAAGTAAAAAGTTTGGTTTTTCCGATCGAAAATAGGCCCTTGTCAATATTTCATTTAATGACCTACAATTTATGTCATCAGATTGGAATGAAAAATGTTCTGTAGACTCCTGAGGACCCGTAAATCACATTTATGTGAAAATTTCATCATTAATTCATCAAGTAAAAGTTTTGTTTTTTTCGGTCGAAAATTGGCAAAAATGGCAAGGCTAACCCCTTATCAATATTTCATTTGATGACCCAAAATTCATGTCATCAGATTGGAATGAAAAATGTTCTGTAGACTCCTCGGGACCCGTAGATCACATTATTATAGGCCTGCCTGCCTAAGAAGTTACATGTCAACTAAGGCACATGCCACGAACGAAACCTCGTCCAACTGCATGTGTATTTCTTGTCTGAAAGACTACACTGTCGTGATTACTGAGAATGCTTGATTGAATACGCGTCAAATGACGCACCAACATGCATGCCTCCATCTTATCTCAAATTGGTAGCGATATGAACATTACTAGTGACTTGATACAGAGTAACTTGGGTACAAAATGACAGGGATACGAAGTTGCCTGGTTACGAGGTGACTAAGGGAAAAAATGACAGGGATACGAAGTTGCCTGGTTACGAGGTGACTAAGGGAAAAATTACAGGGACACGAAGTTGCCTGGTTATGAGGTGACTTGAGTACAAAATGACAGGGACACGATGAAGTTGCCTGGTTACGAGGTGACTTGGGTACAAAATGACAGGGACACGAAGTTGCCTTGTTACGAGGTGACTTGGGTACCGATGACAGGGATACGAAGTTGCCTGGTTACGAGGTGACTTGGGTACAAAATGACAGGGATACGAAGTTGCCAGGTGACGAGGTGACTTGGGTACAAAAATGACAGGTATACGAAGTTGTCTGGTTACGAGATGACTTGGTACAAAAATGACAGGTATACGAAGTTGTCTGGTTACGAGATGACTTGGTACAAAAATGACAGGGATACGAAGTTGCCAGGTGACGAGGTGACTTGGTACAAAAATGACAGGTATACGAAGTTGTCTGGTTACGAGATGACTGAGTACCAAATGACATGGACACGAATTAAATTGTCTGGTTACGAGGTGACTTGGGTACAAATTGACAGGGAAACGAAGTTGACTGGTTACGAGGTGACTTGGGTACAAAATGACAGGGACACGAAGTTGCCTTGTTACGAGGTGACTTGGGTACCGATGACAGGGATACGAAGTTGCCTGGTTACGAGGTGACTTGGGTACAAAATGACAGGGATACGAAGTTGCCAGGTGACGAGGTGACTTGGTACAAAAATGACAGGTATACGAAGTTGTCTGCGTGGTTACGAGATGACTGAGTACCAAATGACATGGACACGAATTAAATTGTCTGGTTACGAGGTGACTTGGGTACAAAAATGACAGGAACACGAAGTTGTCTGCGTGGTTACGAGGTGACTTGGGTACAAAATGACAGGGATACGAAGTTGCCTGGTTACGAGGTGACTTGGGTACAAAATGACAGGGATACGAAGTTGCCTGGTTACGAGGTGACTTTAGTACAAAATGACAGGGATACGAAGTTGCCTGGTTACGATCTGACTTGAGTACCAAATGACAGAGATACGAAGTTGCCTACATGCATGGTTACGAGGTGACTTGGGTACAAAATGACAGGGATACGAAGTTGCCTGCGTACGGGTTACGAGGTGACTTGGGTACAAAATGAATGGATCGCATTCTCTGATCCGTTTCCGCAGGAGTGCTCGGCCGGGAGTGACGGTCCACCGGGCCCGCCGGGGCCACCCGGGGTCAAAGGCGATCTTGGCCCGCCCGCCATCGCCTCTACCAACTGGCGACAGTGCTCCTTCAGCTCCATCGACGACGGCCAAGACAACGCCGAAGTTCGAGTGAGTTTCAGAGATAAAAACAAACAAACAAACAAACAAACAAACAAACCGAGCAACTGTTGCAAGCTGCATCACTGACTAAAATGACCTGCAATACATAACAATCTCAAAAGTTAGAGGGCCTGACGTTTCTATTCTAGCAGGACTTTTCTCAAAGGCAAAGTTGGGAAGGGTCCTGCTAGGATCGAAACGTCAGGCCCTCAAACCAATCCTGAAACTATCGGCCACGTATTAGACACGCATGTTTTTTTTTTATCGGAGTGCGGTGACCGTTGCGGTGGGCATGGGTTGTTTGCACAGGGCCAGGGAAGCCGTAGCTCCATCCGGAGATCGGGCGTCCCGTTGTTTCCCCTCGTCCGACGTGCGTTGTCTCTAGGCGGGGGACCAGCGCAGGGATCGATGATCCAGACCCGGATTCGTCTTTAAAAAAAAGAGTCCAATACACAATGCCGTGAATGTTGGTAGCATAACACGGACCGTCAGCAGAAAGAGTAATGAATATGCAAGAGTGACGTCAACTAAAACTGGAGTCATGACGTCATCATTCATGCGTTTTCGTCTTTCCCTCCCAACCACAACCCGCCCTCCGACCCTGACCTCCAACCGCGATCTCCAACCCCGACCTTTGACCCCCTATAATCTGACCTCCTATCCCGACATCTAACCTCGACCTTAAACCCCTAACCTCCAACCCCGACACCCAACCCCGAACCCCGACCCGAACTCCGACCTACAACCTTCAACCCCTGACCCCAACATCCAACCCCCGACCTTCAACCTCTGACCATCAACCCCATATCTCCAACCCCTGACCCAAACCCGGAACTTCAACCCCTGACCTCCAAACCCCGAACTTCAACCCCTGACCTCCAAACCCCGACATCCGACCCCGGCCCCGAACCCCGACTCAAACTCCGACCTTCAACCCTCGACCTCCAACCCCCGACCTCCAACCTCCGCCAGAACTGCGCTTTCACCAAGGAGCACACCAGCACCTCCCTGTACGTGGCCGTGTCGGGCAACCTCCGGGTGGCCTACAATAACCCGGCCTGCTGCCGCTGGTACATCACCTTCAACGGGGGCGAGTGCTCCAATCCGGAGAAGATCGAGGCGGTCACCTACGCCGGTGGCTACAGCAGCTACAACCTTCACAGGCCCAGAGTTTTCTTCGGTAAATACCCGCCACCACTGCACGCTTGCCCTGATTCATCTATGATCGTGATGTCTGTATCCGAGATCGTCCCACCATTTTGTCCATGTCTATTTTTGGTCTTTCTTTTATCAAAATTCTTAATTTCATTGTCTTCAAATTCGATTTCTGACCCTTTTACTGTCTGTCCATACGATTGTCTGTCTGTCTGTCTGTCTGTCTGTCTGTCTCTGCGTCCGTCCGTCCGTCCAAATGACTGCATGACTACGTCGGTCTGTCTGTCCGTCCGTCCTGCCAATGTCTGCCTCGATCTGGATCGATTTGGTTTCCCCACCCCTCGGTAATGGAGGCTCCCGTGGACTAGTGTGCAATTGGAAGTCGTAGCCGAGAGATTCGATCTCGAGCGCCCATCCTTTACGTGAGGGTGGCCGCTCACCCACGGCTGTGCTATTCTTCTCTATCCCACTCTCTCACTAGGTTACTGCAATGGCTTGTCGTCGGGGAGCTACAGCATCGGTCTGCGTGTTGGGAACTGCAACGGCTACGGCTACTATGACTGCTACACGGGATGGAACAGTGGACTGCACATCATAGTGGAAGAGGTAACGGCTTCCCCCTATGACTAGGAGGGCGCACCGGGCCATAGACGCAGCACACCGACGTAGGACAATTTACGAAATGAAGGCTTAGGCCTCGGGCTTAGGCTTCGGCCCGTAGCCTATTTCTCTCACCCGTTGTAATGTCACAGGCATCTAAAAACAAGCGTTTGGCCCACTTTCCTTGGTGAATACTGTTCTTGTCAAGTCAACAAACCTTCAGAATCGGCAACAAACCACAACCTGGATTTTCAGGTTTTGTCCAGACGGAGACGAAGCCTAAGCCCGAGCCCGATCCACGGATTCGTTAACCAATAGACGGAGAGCACCCATGGGAATCGACGTCGGGGTACCATCATTAAAGCCTCAGGTGGGGGGCCGGGGGGAGGGACCTGACTCATGAGCATTTGTATACGACTGACGTCACGTGCGTTCAACTTTGCCAATTGCTTATAGACCCTTTTTTCACGTGACGTCATGCTGGACCGCCTTACAACGGCAGCGCAGTGTAAACAGTTGTACCGTAATGGTTGTGCGTACACTCTCCGTAAAAAGCTGTCCAACGTGGCGGCAGTGCTTTTGTTTGGTCACATGGGAGAAAAAGGTCAATACGGAGACGCCACGGCGAGGCACTATGGGCCTTTCCAGAAACCCGGCTTAAGCTTCGTCTCTGTCATCCAACAACTGAAAACACGGGATGGATTTCTTCGTTGACGTTGAAGATTTGGATTATTATCATCATTATTATTTTAACCCAGTGTAACATTCAAAAGCGAAGCAAAGGCCCCTCTTGTTCACACCTTGTTCTTTCAAAAAAAGAAACTGCAACTTGGAAACTTGTAAATAAATTATCGGATACGAATAGAATTATAATGTGTACATAGGTGCCTTCGTATAAGGACGTTCGCTTGTAAGAACACATATATTGTGAGAAGTGACTGTAGACAGTGTATTTAAAAGTAATATCGATCTGTGACGAGTTATAGATTGACGATATAACTACCGATTGAGTGTAATGATTGTGAAAAAAAGGAAAACCTATATTATTAGATTTTGTGATTTGCTTTTGTGAGGCTTTAATAAAAATGAATGATAGACAATGTTGATTTAAGAATCGTCACTGTGGTCTGACGAAAGACTTGTGTGCTATGTTCGAATTTGATGGCTACGGCTTCGTGTTGCACGCAAGTCTATGGTAGCCACTTCCTCGTGGCAGCAGGCGATACCCCCCCCCCCCATAGACTTCCGTAATATTTCTAGCCATAGCCGATGAATTCTGAAGCGCCTCGAAATCAGCGTTGCCGAGGGT
Source organism: Luidia sarsii (assembly GCA_949987565.1). Classification (NCBI taxonomy): domain Eukaryota; kingdom Metazoa; phylum Echinodermata; class Asteroidea; order Paxillosida; family Luidiidae; genus Luidia; species Luidia sarsii. Next base: position 13,725,029 of record OX465105.1, read on the forward strand.
CGTGTGCCCCGACTCGACCCGTCTCGGTTGTATGAAGTGGCCTTCCCTGCCGGCGGGCCAGACTATGATTAAGTGCATTGACCTGCCAGCCCTCATTCACTGGTCAAGCGATCCCACCACTCGGCAACAAGTATAAATAGTGCCCTCTATGAAGGGGAAATGGACAGCTCAGATAAAAAAGCAACAAATGTACAGATGGTAAAGTTTTATTTAAAAAAAAATGTAATTAATATCTACAATACAAATATCATCTCTGTACACTGATCAATATTTTCAAGACAGTACTGAAAAATATAACATCCCTTCATCCCAATATATTTTACAACCAATAGGACAAACTGTAGCTATAACATGCACAATGAATCACTAACATTTATCCAGTACTGACAATAAATTCTAGAGCTTATTTAATATAATATGCAAAACAAAATCTTGCAAACTGCGTACTGATTGAAGTGAACAAAATGCAAAAACATGATCAAAAATAAGGAGGGGCTGATGTTTCAAGCCTAGCAGGACCTTTCTCAAAGGCAGGATGACAATCTGCCTTTGAGAAAGATCCTGCTAGGATCAAAACATCAGCCCCTCCTATTTGTGGACAGAAAATTCGGTCCAATCAAAGTTTCTTGGACAAAATGCTGTTCAAGAAACTGCATGACTATTTTTTCTGTAGACAAAGATTGAACGAAATTACATAACGTGTGTTGGAATGTAGGAATTACTTCTTAAAGGCCCAATACAACATTGGAAAGATCGGCAAAAATTGATGTCCACAGATTTCCTTCTAATTTATACAGTGTGTAGATGGTCATGATATAATACTTATGTTCTGGGATGCTGTACTTCTCAAGAAATCTTCACTCAAACATTGACAAATAGTTTATTACTCACGAGTAATAAACTTCCTTACACTACAGAAGGGTGCGTAAACCGTGACGTTTTTTTTTGCATTTTTCTACTTTCTCAGATCACCATTTGAGCTAAAACCTTTGCAGTGTTGCGTTTTTGGAATGTTTTATGGTTTAACACACAGACTGTGGCAATCTTTAGACCTTTACCGATGTTGTATAGGGCCTTTAGAATGGTGACTATAAATCTGCAAAGATAGTGAGCAATGAAAGACTGATGGGAAAATAATTGCCCCCAATAACTTCTTGAAGTTGCTGGATAATAAAATGCTTAACCACTTTGAGCTGGGACCCCAAATTCGTAGTGTCAGTGGTGTTGCTGTGCATTGGACCTTTCGAATCCCAGCACCTCTTTTGTCCAACTTTTTAAAAAAGCCCAAGCTGCCTGAAGTTGTTTTATCAGGCATTGGGCAAAGCACTGGGCACTCGGTGCTTATCACGTCGAGCAGGGCAAACCCTCTTTGAATCACCTTCTCCTCGACGCAAACATCATCTTATATCTATGATCATTTTCCAGGCTGTCACAAAATAACATGGAGCCTGACAAAAGCCACACAAATATCCGATTGTGTCAGGTCTGACTCGCTTGTACACATAATATTCTCTTTGTATAGATTCGTTTTGGTCCCGATTGCTTAGCGAGTTTTGAAAAAGGCCATGGTGCGAAGTGGTTATAAAGGGTTTCTGCAATAAAGATCACAGTCAAGATCTTTTCCTGCTGTCATCTAGGGATCTGAAGTGTACACACACAGCTTCTTTTTCTTAGTGGAGTCAGAAATTGGTAATCTTTTTACCTTGAAAAATATCCTAATAAAAATGAGGGCGCTATTGTAAGGTCATGTCAGGAACCCACAGTTTAAAAAACGTAAGAAACCTTCAAGCTCCAAAATAATCCCTCTGGATTATAGGTTTGATGAAAAACTCCCTCACTAAATAAGCATACATTTTGGCAGTAAATCAACAGGTTAAAGGATAGGTCTGCAGGAAAAACCAAACATTTTTGTACGCAACCAATTAGGTTTCTGTTGCATGATCCTGTGATGACATCGCAAATTTGCTCATGAATATCGAAATTCTCATTAGCATAAAAACTTGTTTGATTGTTAGTAAGTAGCAACATTGCAACACAGTTCTGTCGCATGGATTTAATTGATAAAATGTCGATTGCAGAGACCCTTTAATGACTGACCTGTTTTTTGAAGGAGTGCATGAGCTTTCGTGGCAACAACTTCTTCATCAGAATGCACTCTGAGGAAACGGGAGAGCCGGCCTCCTACCGCTTGCCTGTGTAGCATTGCGCATCTCGCGGGCCGCAGCCTTCGAAGGGGCGGAGGTGAGGGTCGCCGAGGTCGCGGTCGTGGGCGCAGACGCAGCGCCAGTTGTCGGAGCCCGGCACGAAGTACCGCCTCGGGAGGCCGGCCCAATCGCGGACGATTCCGCCACTGTCGCGTTGGAAGGGGAGGAGAACACGGAGAGGTGATGAAGCACTTTCCAAACTGACAACCTTAATCCGGACAGGATTGAAACTGCGATGAGAAGAACCATACGAGCACGGAAGTCGGTCACTCACACAAATTGTGCCAAACGACAATTTGTTATGCTTTTCCTGAATCAGGCAAGAGAGGGCGCCCCAATATCACTTCCGAATGAATTTTCTTTGGATTTCAAACTTATGGAGGAGCATGTACATTAGCTGCATGGATTATAACTCAATGAGGTTTTGCCCTTCTCAGTGTTTTCAGTGCTGATCACGTCGAGCAGGGCAAACCCTTATTGAAGTACATTCTCCTCGACGCAAACATCAGGTTATATCTATCATGCAATGCGGTATCCGCCGCTACACAACATTCAAATCCACCGCACGACCTTGACCAGCTCGGTGGTCAAGTGGTTAAGCCATCTGCACTAGAAAGCAGGAGTCGTGGGTTCGAATCCCGCCCGAGCTGCCTGAGACGTTTTTTTCATCAGGCATCGGGCAAAGCGCAGAGCAATTCAGTCCTCATCACGTCGAGCAAGGGCAAAACCTCACTGAATTACATTCTCCTCGATGCAAACACCACGTCATATCTATGATGCATTCATTCATTCATTCATTCATTTATTTTTCACATTTTCACATTACAAATGTTTTACAATTTTTTCTATTTATGAAACCATAATATACTGTGAAGGCACTCACAAGGCCGCTTATAGATGTGGGCCCTTGTACAAATACTGGATTATTATTGAGAACACTTATGAACACAAGCAAATATTCAGAACAAAGACAAACGCAAAACGAGGACAGAGACAAAACATGTACTCTAAGGACCAGTTAATTTACATATTAAGTCAAAAGATAGGATAAACAATGGACGTTTTCAAGAGAATAGCCCAACTACCGGTAGTCGTCATAATGCATGGATTATACGAAAGGAGAGGTAGGCGCAAGGGCAAAGCACTGAGCACCCAGTCATCGGAAGAATTTCTCCCACAATGAAAATTTGGTTGGTTTGTGGGGGGGGGGTTTCTCTCCTCACCTTTTCTGCGAGCACCAGAGCTTGGTGCCTTCCTCTTTCTTCCAGGAGGAGTTGCAGGGCGGGAAGCGCTGGTTCTGCCTCTCCGCCTCCCTCTTCTCCCTCCGCCCCTCCTCCAGGACCAGCTCGGCTCTCCGCAGCGCCTCGGTCGGCTCCCCGCTGGCGTCGAAGAACCTCCCCACGACGCGGCCTGAGCGCGGGATGGAGAAAGAAAGAAAAAAAGAAAAAAACAGAGCAGTGATGATCGAACAATGATAGAAGTTTCAAGGAAAGCCGGAAAAAGAAAGACAACAAAAAGAAAACAAAAAGTGAAGAGGTTTATCTTCACCTGTTCTTACCCGTTCACTCTATTGTTGTGTTCCGGGATCAGAAAGCCTTTGATCTTCAGACTTTCACACTTTTCACATTGGACTAAGTTCACTCTCATGTAGTGGCAATATACAGCATTCATTTATTACATTCAACGCAGCATCCAGCAATTGTACTCTAACTCTGATCCATAAACATATTCTTCTGTCTTCTCTCTTACTCTCTCTTCTACTGTCTTAGCAAGAGTGGTGCTCACATTTATTTTACTAGTCTAAGGAGTTGGGGGTGTGGTCTAAAAGAAGTAGGTGACCTATAATCATAATACAATACTTAAATGGTGGAGGGCAGAGGGCTTGGTCAACAGGTTTCAATGCAGGAGGTCTGGTCAGAAGGTTTCTAGGAAAGTGGTCAGTGGTCAGTGGAATGGGTCCAGGATAATTGAGTCATGTGTAGTAGTGGGCTGAAGTGGGCTGATAGTTAGGTGTGACTAATACACAACACTATCTATCCCAAGGTGTAGAACAAAGAACAAACAGCCTCTTCACTTGTTCAGGCTCTCTCTGCAATTCCCTTCCTGATTCATGTTTCCCACCAGCCTACTATTTTGCCATTTTTAAGAGGAATGTCAATTCCTATCTCCAGCCTTTCTGAGTCCCTTTCTATCTCCTTCTTTCCTCAGCCCTTAACCTTGAGTGGCTTTAGGCCAAGTAAAAACAAATATTAGTTTCTCATCCTAACTTTTTGTAAAAAGAGTGATATACAAAAATGTTGCAAACTGCTAACTGACTAAAATTACCAAAATGCAAATCTCAAAATTTAGTGGGCCTGACGTTTCGATCCTAGAAGGACCTTTCTTTTTTGTGAAAAGGAGGATTCAGGCACTTTTTTTTTTAGCTTTTCCAAAACAATTTTGAAGTACGGCTGTGCAAACTGTGCATGTGCAAGGTTCAACAGCTGGAAACACAATCAAAATTTTTTCTTTTTAGAATTTTCAATAAAAAAAAATGCGGAAGCCGGCGGGCAATAAACCAAAAACTTTACACAAACAAAAACAAAAAACTGTCCCTTTAATATCTGTGCCTGTGGACTTCCACTCACCCACGGGAGTGTACTCCTTCTGGTAGAACTCCAGCCAGGTCTGCAGCTCCAGCATCTGGCGGGGCGTGAGACCGGCCACGTCGTCCGTCAGCCCCGGCCCCTCAAACTCGCCCGTGACGAAGGCCCGGCTGGCGTCCCGCCCGCTGAAGAAGGCATAGCCGCCCCCGGGCCCGTAGTGCCTCACCCCTCGCCCGCCGGCACCCACGTCAAAGACCCGCCCCAGCAGGGCCAGGTACAGGCCCCGGCTGCCCTCACTGCCGTCAAAGTGGCTCAGTTCCTCCGCTGAGAGGAGTCGCCCCGTTGGTGACGGCGTCTGGGCTCCGGGTTCGCGGCGGTCGCCCTCCGACGGCGTCGTGCCCCGCTCGGCGAGGAACTCCGGCCGGTCGGCGACCGCGTCGCTGACGTCCGTCCACCTCAGTCCCAGTCGCCAGGTGAGGAGTGCTGCCACCATCGCAGCGAGCGCCAGTCGGCCCAACATCGTCCGGTCTGGTGGAGAGAACGGAGATCCAGTGCGGATACACAGAGGAAAGGGTCTTTGATTAATTAAACTCTTGACTCTCAAACACAGAGAAGGTTGGCTATCTTGGAACTAGCACGGTTTAGCACCCCCCAAAAAAAAAACCATATCTTTCTTGCAACATGTAAATGCCCTGATGATGTACCATGATGATGACGTAACAAGTACTACAATTACTAAGTTTGAGTGTTAATGTTAAAAAACAATGAAAATGCCCAATGGTGTAATTCCTTTTGTTAAAGATGTTGTTAAAAAGGATTACAACTAGGCATACTAAACAAGAGCTACTGAAGCTAGAGAAGTTCTGATGACACATTCCTGTTAACTAGAGTAGAACTCAACTTGGGTTACCCTGACCTCATGTTGACTGGGTCTTCCTGGTGGAGACACAGTTCTGAATACAGTCACAGTGTTGAGTGAAACAGTATGCTTAAGTACAGTATTACTGTTGTTAGTGTTATCATAGTCCGAGTAACTTAAACCCGACAAGTCATCCTTTTTTTATTGAATTTTGAAATTTTGAGTTTCGGGAGTCACCCGAAACTCAAAATTTCAAAATTCGATAAAAAAGGGTGACTTGTCGGGTCCAAGTTACTCGGACTAGTGTTATCACTATCAGTATCAGGCATGCAACTCTTAAATCGTAAAAAAAGAGGAAAATGTCCGAATGAAACTGCAATACATGAAACTGCGATACATAACACTTAACAGTGTTAGTCAGTGTTAGTGTTACGACTTACGTGTACTGCCACTGTACTGAATTGGACGATCGGAAGGCTCTAACTCTAAGTGAGTGAGTCTAACTCTGTCTAAGTCACTAAGTCATAACTTGTGCTCCTTCAAGTCCTTGAAAATGTTCGTGAATGTTAATAAAAGAGGGGGAAAGGAGAAAGGGATACTTACATTACTTAGATATGAGCGAGTTGAGTGCCGTCTGTACGTGAGCATGTACATGAACTACACTGGACTACAAAAGTACATTTACTAAACTAAATATCTGCGTACAACACCGTACACGGCTATCGTTCAATAATTATCTCCATGGGCGCGGCCATGACAGGCTCGTCCTAAGAGAACAAAAATATATTTATCAGAAAGACAGTCATCATTTGTTTTACTGCTTTATTACCTTGATAAATTATTCTCGACAACAGTAGTTTTACCTTGTCATTTTAATTGTTATTTAGAAAGGAATATAGCGACCTTCTTGTATACCGACCATTTTGGCCAATCAGAGCGAAGCAATGTACACTGAAACAAGTTTAGGGAGAGTCATATGTAGGCCTAGCTACCTGTACAATTTAAAAATTAAACGAAATGAAATGAAATGAAATTGAAGTTTAATTGGAATTCTACCGAGTCACCACTAGCACTGAAGGACTTACGTGAGATTGCACCTGCCACCGATATTCTATTGTCACACTTGAGAGAGTTCTTTTAACAAAAGAGCGCGCCCCTATATAACCGTGCCCCGGCACTTACGCCTCAGGGCATTTTTGTACGTAGAACGTTTGCAGTCAGTCAACGGGAGGGCATCGGTTTACTTTTTCCGTCATTAATGACTTGGGAGGGAACGTAAGTCCTTCAGTGCTAGTGGTGACTCGGTAGAATTCCAATTAAACTTCAATTTCATTTCATTTCATTTCGTTTAATTTTTAAATTCTACCTCGTCACCACATAGCACCTCGGCCTTACGTGAGATGTTTGGAGCAACTCTGAATGCAAACCAAGTAAAGGAAACAACCATTCATGTTCCTCAGAATACATGCACATCTCTTTATTGGATATTTTATTCACGCCGTGTGTGAACATTAAAACATAAATTGAAGCGTCGGTCCTTATATGACATTTTCATATTTACGTTTCAGTAAGAATCAAATAACTGAATAAGTTGCCTGATACACAGGTGAATTCTATGGCTGATTCTTGCCCAGAACCGCATTAGCAAAAGCGGGGTTTGTAATAATACTCTTATTATAGTACTTGGCGAAGGTGGAGCATTTTGACCACCCAGCAGTTTTCATAATTGTATCCAGTGACACTCCGTACTTGAAAGCGGTACTACATGCTGCTGATCTGGTACTATGTGCAGTAAATTTGTCAGTATTGATACCAGCTGCTTTCAATGTGCCTTTGATCCAACGGCCTATAGTTTCTGAACCTACGGCCTTGTACGGTTGAACATAACTCAAGAATAATCGCCTCTCAGTACCTCTTACAGGTTTGGTTCTTTGGAGGTATGTTCTCAAAACATTAATAACACAAAGTAAAGCATCATGGGGATATGATGTAAATGAAACATCTACATGAGGCTTGCAAACTTTACTTGTTTTCGTAAGTTTATCAATAACAAATGTAACACCAGTAGCTGTAACATTAGCATAGTCCAAATTGATTAATGCTATGGTTTGACAGCGTTGCCCCGATATTAAGGCAATCAACGTAACCAGTTTCATGGTGAGGTTTTTTGTTGATAGATCTATGTCGGGTCCAAGAGACCGAATGTGATTTAAAACAATAGTCACATCCCACGTTTGTGAGTACCGCGGTGTCGGCGGTCTAAGGTTAAATGCACCTGTTAGCAGTCTTTTGACGAGCGGGTTTGAGCCCATAGTCACGCCCTCTATTGGTAGGGTTACTGCTGATATGGCACTCCGTAGTGTGTTGAGGGTGCTATATTCACTGCCCTTGTGAAATTCTGCTGCAAGAAAGTCAACTACTGAAGTTACATTTGGTCGAACAGGATCAGTCTTTGTCTGACTACAGAAGTGAAGCCACTTCTGTAATGCTGATCTATAGCATTTCCTGGTGGACGTTCGCCAGGATGCAAGGATAATCTGGGCAGCTTGTCTAGAAATTCCTTGTTCTCGGAGTGTTTCCCTGATAAGAGGCAGGCCATCAGCCTTAGACGATCCCGTAAGGGATGAGCTCTGTCTGAAAATGGAAGGGAGAGCAAATCAGGTTTAGCGGGTAAAATGCAAGGTCTCCGTGTAAGCATTTTCATCATTTTCGGAAACCATGGTTGTGTGTGCCACAAAGGTGCCACAACAATACCCTTTGCTTTGTCGTGCTCAATTTTTGTTAGCACTCTGTCAATAAGGCTAAATGGCGGAAATGCGTAAAAGCATTCATAAGCAGACCAGTCAATAGTGAATGCATCTATGTGCGCACATGATGGGTCTGCTTGCCAAGACACATATGAACTTACTTGGTAGTTCAACCGAGATGCAAATAAATCAACATCAGGCATTTGAAAAGATTGTGTTAGTCGTTGAAAGACACAAGGATCTAATTTCCATTCCAAATCGTCCCTGAAATGTCGGGACGCATAGTCGGCTACAATATTTTCTGAGCCCGGGAGATGCGATACCGTAAGCCAAATGTTACGGCTCATGCACCATGTCCAAATTTCTCTGGACAACTTATTCAGAAGTTCTGATTTTGAACCGCCAAAGTGCTTTAAATAAGCTATTGTTGTGGCATTGTCTGATTTCAAATGAATTACAATTCTGCCATGGCTAGGAAAAAATGATTGCAGAGCAAGGAGGCAAGCTTTAAGCTCAAGATAATTGATATGATGCAAAGCTTCCTGGCGGGACCATTGGCCCCCAGTAGTGCGGCCATCGCAATGTGCACCCCAGCCTTCCTTTGAGGCATCAGTTTCGATTACATAATCAGGCATATGTCTATGCATTGGAGCCGTTGAAGACGGCAAGGTTTTTGACCACCAATGTAAGTCAGATGTGGCTTGTTCGGATAGGACCATTTTGGCCTCAAAATTTCCACCATTTTGAGCTAGCATTTTGTTTTTCTCGTTTTCGATTGTATGTCTGTACATTGGGCCATATGGTACTGCTAACTCGCATGAAACCAATAAGCCAATAATGCTAGCAACATCCCGAATTTTCGGTGTTTCCATGGCAAGAAGACTCAGGATAGCCATACGGGTATTCTCAGCTTTGATGGAAGGAATGGATATGGTCATATTCGCTGTGTTTAGCTTAAACCCGAGGAAAACAATTTCCTGGGATGGTGTTAGGACAGATTTCTGAGCATTAACCGTAAACCCCAGGCTTTGAATAAGGGTTATCCTTGCAAGTATATGTCAACACATTCTTGGGCCGTTCGCCCTATAAGTAACGAATCATCAATGTAGTCACACGATTCGTGACCCAACTGCCTGAGGGAAGCTATAATGGGTTTCATCACTTTCGTGAAGACCCGAGGAGCACTCGCTAGGCCAAACGGCAAGCAATTAAACTCATATACTTTATCTTGCCAAACAAAGCGCAAGAATTTCCTATGCTCTTTGGCAATTGGAATTGCAAAATACGCATCTTTAAGATCACTGGATGCCATGTAATCATTTGCTCTGATGAGCTGAATTGCGTTGCGAATAGTTTCCATTTTAAAATGGTGGTACGCAACAAAAGCATTTAAGCCCCGTAAATTTATAATGGGACGAAACGAACCATCTTTTTTAGGTCTGAGAAAAATATTCGACAAGTATTCCCCATCTGAGTGGGTTTTTTGAACAATAGCTCCCTTTTGAAGCATTTTAGCAACTTCGTCTGTTATCATGGAAGATTCATGATCAGAAAAACATATCTCTTGAGGGATACGAGTTTGAACAGGCCATTCGGCAAATTCAATATGGTAATGTTGGACCGTGTCCAGAACCCATTTGTCAGACGTCATCTCACGCCATTTGGCGATGGAGTGTGCAAGTCTACCTGCCATAAACGTTGACACCATAAGATTTTGAGCGATAAAATCACATTTGTGCTCACTCACCGTTGTGTTGCTATGTTCTACTTGGTCACAGTGGGTTGTCGCCCGTATGCGGGTTTTTTCCTCTGCCATGCCTTCGGGCGCGAGGAGTTTAAATAACCCTGCTGCTGTTGACCTGATGGGCGGAACGACTTGGCGTCCCGACTGTAGTTCTGCCTTCCATAACCCCGTTTGGAGTTGGCGAACGACTCCGTACGCTTGCCAAATTGTTGGCTCAGTTTGTTTGTCTCCTGAATGTCTTTGCATTGCTGCGAAAGATTATCCCCAAACAGAAGCCCAGTTACGGGTGTCCGTGCGGAACAAAGACTAGCGAACTGCCGATTCAAATCTGGTTTGATGAATTCACGGCGACGCAAGTTAAGCTCATCTCTTGCGTAACCAATTATAGCTACAGAATCACAGAGCTTTGTCATGAGAGCTTTTTGGTTCTCGGTTGCGTTTCCCATTAAGGATTGCATGCATTGAACAATCGGCACAATGCTTTTTAGCAATGCCTGTTCAACCTTTTGAAATCTTATGTCTGTAGATCTAGTTTTAGATTGCAGGGTACACCAGATTTCTGGATTTACTCGAGTTTGCTCGAGTTTGTCGATGTTGGATGGCCGTTTAAAACTATTGAGTTTTTCGGTGATCTTGTCATCCGATGATTTTCGTCTGAGTACTTTGCTCACCACAGCCGCCAATTGGTCGTCGACCTTCTCCCCCGCGTCTTCACTGGAATAGAACTGTTCGATGTCGTCGAGCACTCTCCCTGAAGTTCCGTCTTTCTCTTGAACTTGAAGTAGAAGCTCGATTGCCTTGTCAGTGACGATGGATTCGTCGCTCGAGGAGACCGTTTCGTCAGTTTTCTGACGTTTCGCTGGTCTGCTGTCGAGAGCGGACACCACTGTTGACTGCAGTGTCTGCATTGCTTCGGCGATTACTGCCATTTTGTCCTGCACAGCCGCAAATTCTTCTCGACTGACGACCTCGGTTGTCTTTGCAGCTCTCTTCTTTGGCTTCGCCGAGGAAGATGGCGCAGGTGGCTTGCTACCAGCGATAGAGCCTGAAGTAGACGGGCCTGGATCCAGTTGTGTCAGGCCTAGCTCGCTGTCGGAAGCGAGCAAATCGAGTAGTGTAGGTTCCGAAGAAATCTTGACGATAGATACCGGTCACAAAAATGCACTGAGGCGTAAGTGCCGGGGCACGGTTATATAGGGGCGCGCTCTTTTGTTAAAAGAACTCTCTCAAGTGTGACAATAGAATACCGGTGGCAGGTGCAATCTCACGTAAGGCCGAGGTGCTATGTGGTGACGAGGTAGAATTTATAGTAATACATGTAATCATGATAATTGTCGAATACAGAAAGATTGTTTAGAGACTTTCCAAGCACTGTTAACCAATTCGGCAGCGCAACAACCGGTAGGCTTATAATTATTCATGCCTTTTGAGCTAATTTATGGAAGGTAAAGATGACGTACGTTGTTGCTGCGTGTGCTTCAATCGATATATAAAATTCCATCGGGCCTATTGGTACTGGGAATACAACAAAGGTGCCAAATTATCTTAGAAAGATTTCCATCAAATTGTTTTAAAAGCGACACGTACGATCCCGCACGCTTGCCGCAAGTCTAGCTACAGTATAGAGCAAGGGCTACAGTATACTATTTTGATAGCTTGATCGTCTCACAGTAGCCAAGCGTTGCACGACAATCAAAACAAGAAAATCGTTAAAAATAATTTAGTATAAAGGCCAAAGTTACTGCGCTAATGATATCACAACGTCGGAAATGTTTTACTCAAGTTAACGCGGACTACGGTGTCAGTATTGAGGAGACTTGGATAAATCTATTATTTAAACTCGACCCAAGGCCGGGGCGGAACAATGGGAGCTTGTCTGCAGTGCATGAGTTGTTGCCGCCATAGAGCCATAATATTCAGATTAGAGCTCACGGTGCCAATGGAGGGGGGTAGGGTAGCACTGTATCACTGTATTATTATAATTTTAGACTATGAATATGATATACCGGTGCTGTAGATTTGCTTTACAGCAACTCGATCCAGTGCACAGCGGGCCCATGCACGTAGCCTGACAGCGCGCGACTATTCGTGCACATTTGCCGGGGACGTGCCTAACTCGTGACGCCCATTGCCACCGTAAGTTCATGGTCTCATGTAGGAATATTCTTCCATGATGGTCCTTATACTAGCTTAGGCATACATCTACTATTAATGTACCCGGTGATTGAGTACGACTGATTACATAGAAGCATTTCTAAGATAGATTGGTAAACTAACACAGTACTAGGCTGTATAGGGAACGGTCGGTGGCTCTATCGAGAGGCGGGAACCATTTTGTAGCCGAAGAATTCCCACGATTATTAGTGCATATTATGTTCTCGCCGGACACCAGTGTTGCCCCCATACACGCCACGAAGTTACGTGGTGGACCCACCTGTACAGTGGACGTTTCAAAAAGGTGCCGCGCGACTGGGTTGCCAGTCCCTGTGTGAAACACTATGCGCAACCGACGTATAGTACAGTAGAGCTAGTCACAAAAAACTAAAGCAGTTAATCCAGCGCGAAGAGTATTCATGCATGCGCATACGGTCGGTGTTGTCGTTTTAGCAAGGGCAACCTTTCGTGCTGAGTATATTATTCGTGGTTTCTATGTTGTATCAGTGAAGTTGGCTTCCTTATCTTAGAACTATACAGCACCAGGGACTAATTTCACAGAACTGCTTTGGCACACAAAAGCTGTAAAGAATATTTAAAAAAAAAATGTTGGCCCAAATCGTATATGCTAAACAGATCGGCCTATATAGCTACAGGTTTTATCAGAAATGCTGGAAGTTTGTGATTGAATTTGATTAACATTACCCACAAAGTTGGGCTTTCATCGAATAGTGATTTTACCGGTTGATGTTTGGACCAGCGCTGGTTCACGGGTGCGCCGCTTGATATTAACAAGCGGTACCCGCGGGGCTGAAGATCCGTTTGTAATTTTGTGCTAAACAAAAGGGTGCGCGCTTGAATATAATGAGTCAAAAGCCGATGCGCATTGAACGACATTGTATAGTTGCTGATTATCATCGTATATAGTTGCAGATATCATGGAGGCGATCCTCCTATACCTCCATGCAGATATTAAGGTTTGGGCTGCTCTGTGACACTATACCGGGGTAGGTCTCAAGACACTCGTTCTGCTAGCCACCAATTAACGGCAACGTTCACTGACCGGACACAGTCCAGCAAGTTGCAGTCAAGTTTAGAACAATCTCCGTGCTGCATGGCACCCAGCCTGCCTGCATGCGATTCGTTTTTTCCCCGTAGGTAATGAAGCCAAATGATATTCATGATTTTCTCATGAATTAATTTTATTTACGTCTGGGGGACAAAATGAGAAATTCGTGGATAGTTACATTTGCGCAAATGTAATGTAAATCATGAATTGTTTTTGACTTGCTTACCTACGGAAAAAAAACGATGTCCGCATCACGATATACTTTATTTATAAGGGACACATTTCTCTTGTAATACTGCAATTGAAGAGGTACAGTAGTATAGACAGGATAATGTTCCCCATTTCGTGTCAGTGGATTCTGTTGGGATCGGTTTAAAGTCTGCTTATGGTCTAGCATCTACAGCGTGCCAAATTTCCTTCCATACACCGAACATACTATCGTGTGTGCATAAGATATCATGCCTATCGCCACGCGCTATTTGTTTGCCCTTTGGAAGTTTGATGTAGGGAGAGAGAACGGTATAGATTATTGATTTGTTCGTTCGTGCATATGAATCCGAAATCACAGTGGAAGATCCATTTTTTAAACCAGCTTATAGTTTAAAGGCCCAATACAATATTGGGAAGATCGGAAAACATCGATGTCCACAGATTTCCTTCTAATTTACACAGTTTATAGATGGTCATGATAGAATCCTCATGTTGTAATCTTACGGTCTGGGATGCTGTACTTCTATAGAAATCTTCACTGAAACATCGACATATAGATTATTACTCGCAAGTCATAAACTAGAATGGTGCAAAAACCGTGACGGTTTTTTACCTTTTTCTACTTTCTCAGATCACCATCTGAGCTAAAACATTCACAGGATTGCTTTTTGCGGATGTTTAATGGTTTAACACACAAGCTGTTGCAATCTTTTGACCTTTACCAATGTTGTATAGGACCTTTATTCATCACGGTCAATCAGACCAGGTAATCCAGTCAAATGGTGGCTTTTATCAACCCAAAACAAATTGCAACAGAATTTGTTTGACTTCTACGCTTTTCAGGTATCTCCCCGACCACCATACTAAAAGTATACTTTAATATGATTGGTGGAAAGGCTTCAAATTTGTATAATATGCAAATTAGCTGCCGCCATTATAAAAGAAAAGGTTTTCCCAAATAACTATGCATTGGAGCATCCAATTTTCACAAATGAAGTGCCTAGACCCATATTTCGAGGGTTAGAGAATGTGACTGACCTATTTTCTTGATTAACTGTACGTGTACAATTATGTAAACTATGCAAATTAGCTGCCGCCATAACAACAAAATAAATTTCCCGCAATACCTTTTAGGGACTTGTAGACCCACGGTGTGTTTTGTTTATGAGATCAAGTGAAAAAGAGGTAGTTTTTTGAAAGAATAAATTTACTACAACCGGAATTGATTGAAATTAGAAAATCGAAATTCGATTGTGCTTACCCTTTAATGATGATTTATTCGGGCTATAGACCTACATGGAGTCCATCTGAAAATAAGAGAAAGCAATGTAAAAGGTTGTTAACATAATAGTATCCTTCCAAACTCGTCCACACGCCCGAACCGCCCACGCGCAGTTCCCAGCACCATGGGCACACCGTCGAAGCAGCTGGGCCTCACCATCGATGACGTCAGGGAGGCTGAGAGGCGCATCGGGGATTACGTCACCAGGACGCCCGTGATGACGTCACGCCGTCTGGACGCCGCGGCGGGGCGGAGCCTGTTCTTCAAGTGCGAGCTCTTCCAGCGAACCGGCTCGTTCAAGGTATTATAATTATGCTGTGTCCGTTCTGTGCGACTTCCTCTAGTCCGTTCTGTGCGTGCACCGGTCTCGTGACATTATTCTAACGTGTATTGGTGTAAAAGGGTGCCCCTTTTAGAGACGCCATGCCCCACGCCATCCCACCCCACCTCATCCCGTTCCATCCCATCCCACCCATTCCATTCCACCCTACCCCCATCCCACCCACTACCTCATCCCGTTCCATCCCATCCCACCCATTCCATTCCACCCTACCCCCATCCCACCCACCACCTCATCCCATTCCATTCCATCCCATCCAACCAACCAATTCCACCCTACCCCCATCCCACCCCACCCATCACACCCACCCCATCTCACCCACCCACCTCATCCCATTCCATTCCATTCCATCCCATCCAACCAACCAATTCCACCCTACCCCCATCCCACCCCACCCATCACACCCAACCCCATCTTACCCCACCCACCTCATCCCATTCCATTCCATTCCATCCCATCCAACCAACCAATTCCACGGTACCCCCATCCCACCCCACCCATCACATGTCACCCAACCCCATCTCACCCCACCCACCTCATCCCATTCCATTCCATTCCATCCCACCACATCCAATCCCACCCCACCCAATCCCTTCCAACCTCGCCCAATCCGATTGCGCTTCAGAAAGTAACCATGCATTATACCAAAAGCGATATCTGCTCGACTGCAGATACGATGTCTGAATCTTCTCGCACACGCACGACCCCTCGCTCCATTCTGATCCCACTTTTATTCTCTCCCACAAGTTCCGAGGAGCAGTCAACTTCGTGTCGAAGCTCTTGGAGAGGAGCTGCGAGGAGGACGGGCCGCGGCCGTGCGTCACCACCCACAGCAGCGGCAACTTCGCCCAGGGCCTGGCGCTGGCCGCCTCGCTGCTGGGCGTCAAAGCCCACGTGGTCATGCCGGAGACGGCGCCGCTGTGCAAGCAGGACGCGGTCAGGGAGTACGGGGGAGAGGTCACCCTGAGCCCGCCTACAGAGGAGGTGACAGACACGCCTCATGCTCCCCCAAAATTTATGGAGTCCGTTATAACGACATAGGGAAGGAACACTCACTAATTTTTTGTGTACAAAAACTGTATTATCGTTTTCCCTACATACTCGAAGTCATAAGCACATGTGTGCCCATTGCTTTGCCCGATTGCGCTTGCCTGCTTGAGAAAAAGTGCTGCGGGATCCGAACCTATTTTTTTTGTGCTGGTCGAGGTCGAGAGGCGGATTCGAGCAAATAATATTATGTATAGCTGATTATTAGGGAATAGGGAAGGCCACCATCTAAGGGCTGAATGGGTCAGATGGGAAGAGCTACTCTCTGGTTCAAATCCCGGTCCAGTCAAAGTTTTCTTTGCCATTTTGTTGGTTCAAAAGTTCCCGGTCAGTTTTTTTTTGGTAATGAATACAGTGATCTGCACCATTGATGATAATGCAGATTCGTTCTCATCGGACCGGTCTCCCCCTCTCCCCCTCTCCTACCCCCACCCACAGGGACGCACTGCCGCTAAGAATGCCGTCGTCAAGGAGACGGGCGCGGTCTTCGCCCCTACGTCACAAAACTATGACGTCATGGCCGGGCAGGGAACCGTCAGCAAAGAGCTATTGGAGCAGGTATATATAGCGAAATACATGTCCCGTATTTTTTTTTTTTAGATTTGAGCTAAGAGGGAGCTAGGGATTGTTCTTAAAGCATTCCCTCAACTGATGGCAGAATCTTTGCTCAAACATCAAGTGAAGTTATACATTCTCCCCCATAGTTATTTGAACGTGAAAATGTGCACAAAATATCTCCCTCAGAATAACACGTGCATATACATGTTCAGAATGTAATTCAATAAGGGTTTGCCCTGCTCGACGTAATGAGTGCCTAAGTGCTTTGCCCGATGCCTGGGTTGCTGGGAGAAAAAAATCAGAAAGCTCGGGCGGGATTCGAACATGCCTGCACTAGAAAGCAGGAGTCGCGGGTTCGAATCCCGCCCGAGCTGCCTGATGTCTTTCCATCAGACATCGGGCAAAGCACTGGGCAATCAGTGCTTATTACGTCGAGCAGGGCAAACCCTCATTGAATTACAATCTCCTCCACGCAAACATCATGTTATATCTACATGCTTTTGCATTTGGCTGAGTACACAGATTCCCAAGGTGCTTCTTTATAGTAGTGGCATCTGATTATGTAGGGAAGTTTATCGAGGGTCCCAACATTTCTCTCTCCACCTTTTGTTGTTCTTCAGACGGATTACAAGCTCGATGCCATCGTG
The DNA here is from genome assembly GCA_949987565.1 of Luidia sarsii. NCBI lineage: Eukaryota > Metazoa > Echinodermata > Asteroidea > Paxillosida > Luidiidae > Luidia > Luidia sarsii. The sequence goes on from OX465105.1 coordinate 13,742,475, forward strand.
GTTCCCGTTGGGGGAGGCGGGATACTCTCAGGGACTCTTGTGGCCACCAAGGTACCGGTACCTCTACATACTACTGCATGGCCAATTTCGTGTTTACACTTAACTTCACAAGAAGAGACGCATAGCGTTCACTGATAAGTGAAAAATTAAAAGTCTGTCAGAGTTTATAACGCCACCCGAGTGCAGGAACCAGCCTTCAGAATGAACGACACTGGTTCAGGCACGGGCTCTTGCGTCGTTTATATGTCCGTCATCCGGCAAGTCAGATACGTACATGTATACAACGATTGGCATAAAAAATAATGGCTGTATGGTTTGCTACACGCTATGCGAGTTGGGTTTGGAATGGTACATGTATAGACACAAGTCATACAACCAATTATGTCGTTCCTCTCCTCCTTCCTCTTCTTCCTCTTCCTCCTCCTCCGGATCACCCCCTCTTCTTCCTCTTCCTCCTCCTCCTCTTCCTCCTCCTCCTCTTCCTCCTCCCCTTTCCTACTTCTCCCCCTCCTTCTCCTCTCCCTTCTCCTCCTCTTCCGCTTCCGCTTCCTACTCCTCTCCCTCCACCTCCTCTCTGCTCTTCCTCCTCCCCTCCTCTTCCTCCTCCTCCTCTGCTGCTGCTGCTCCTCCTCCACCTCCTCATCCTCCATCTCCTCTTCCTCCCCCTTCCTCCTCCTCTTCCTCCCCCTTCCTCCTCATCCCCTTCTCCTCCTCCCCTCCTCCTCCCCTCCTCCTCCTCTTCTCCTCATCCTCCCTCTCCTCTTTCTCCTCCCCTTCCTCCTCCTCTTCCTCTCCCCTCCTCCTCCTTCCCTCCTCCTCCTCCCCTCCTTCCTCTCCCCTCCTCCTCCTCCCCCCTCATCATCTCCTCCTTCTCCTCCTCCCTCTCCTCTTCCTCTCCCCTCCTCCCACTTCACTCCCTCTCCTCCCCCCTCTTCTCTTCCTCCTCCCCTTCCTCCTCTTCTTCTCCCTTCCTCCCCCCCTCACCTCTTCCTCCTCTCCCTCCTCCTGCTCGCCCAGTCCCTGCGTCCCGGGATCAAGGTCATCGCAGCCGAGCCCGAGCGGGCCGACGACTGTTTCCAGTCCGTAGCCGCCAAGAGGCACATCCGGCAGGACTTCCTGCCGGACACGGTGGCGGACGGCATGAGGATCTCGGTGGGTCACGTGGCCTGGCCGATCATACGGGACCTGGTCGACGGCGTCGTCACGGTGACAGAGGACGAGATCAAGGTGACGTCATTGCGTTGTATGGCACCGCATTGCATTGCACTTCGTTGCATTGGCACTGTATCGTATTGCTTTATACTTTGCAGTGCCTTGCTTTACATTGCATGTTTTTGTAGCTGTTTGTGTAATAATTCTTTGCTTAAAAGCGTACAGGGCAAATTATTATAGTTATCACTACTTCTCTGTGCAAAGAACATAGATGGGGACATGCACAGGACTATAGTTATGCAGGACACTGCACATGTAATTACGATTTCAAACGATGTACATAGATGAGGACATGCACAGGACTGCAGCATACAAGTACAGTATACAAGTATATACAAGCACAGTATACAAGTACGTAGATATATTTTGGCGTCTCCGTGCAAGGAAAAATATACCATGCGGCACGCCAACTTACGACTTTGCTGTTTCAGACGGTGAAGGTAATTGAACTAAAAACCTGTCCTCGAATCTGTGCATGCACCCGTCCCTTCCACCGGCAGGCGAGCACGAGGCTGGTGTGGCAGACCATGAAGCTGTGCATCGAGCCGACTGCAGGCGTGGTGGTGGCCGCCGCGCTGTCGGCCAAGTTCGCGGCCCTCTGCCCGGACAGCAGGAACGTCGGCGTCGTGCTGAGCGGCGGAAACGTGGACCTGGACGCCGTAAAAGTCTGGCTGTAGGACGGCGGTGCCGTGCGCAGCTGCGGACGATTCAACGCTTAAAACCCCCTGCACAACATCGGTCGAGGTCAAAGAATAGCATCCATACGTTGTCTGATCCAACATTATGCATGAAATAGCAGACCTGTGAAAATTTCAGCTCAATCCGCCAACCGAGTCTCGAGAAAATCGTGAAAACCGCTTCATTTGTTTCGAGAAAATGCAGCATTCGACACCGTACTGTTCCGAAAAATAGTTTAGATCTCGGTTAGACGTAAACTATTTCTTTTACTAATTTCTTCCAAAATACAACAATTTAGGCAGAAATATTTCAGTGAGAGGTTTCTACTATAACCATCTTCAAACTGTATAAGTTTCATGTAAATCTGTGAAAAATTATGTTTTTCGATCTTACCAATGTTGTGTAGGGGCTTTAAAGGGGAATGAAACCCAGAGAAAAATGTTGGCTTATCTGATTGGGTGTTAAAAACAACCTACAATTACCTATGTGCTACTCACCTATACGGGCCGAATACGCGTTCCCGCAAACCACCATCTTTTCGAATGGCCCGCCAGTCACTGCGGGGGGTATGACATCGCAACGGAAAACCCCCGCATGGGCCCGGACGGATGTATACGGTACCCCTACTACATGTATATATACTGTGTGCAGTTATACACTCGCGAGCTGAACAATGGTGTACTGCCAGGCCTTTGGATGTCAAAATGCCAGCGGGAAAAAGCGGAAACGCGAATTCGACCACCGAATTCCATATTTTTTTCCCTCTTTATGAAACTCGTAGGTGAGTAGCACATAGATAATTGTAGGTTGTTTTTAGAACACCCAATCAGATAAGCCAGCATTTTTTCTCTGGGTTTCATTCCCCTTTAGTTGTGCGTGGGTCGTTCAGAAAATGCGCCCATTGCTTCGTCTGCGTACTCGGGACTCGGGAGGTTACCGTGGCGGCGTCACAGTCACTGATGTGGAGAATTTTGCGGTGACGCAAAATCCCTTTTTAGCCTGTCCGTGGCCCTGAGAAGAGCCGGTAACTCTGCGTTCAATTTCATGAGCGTGTGCCCTGTCCCTGTCTGCCCTTGGCTTAGGTGACATAATTATGGTGTTGAAGAATCCACTCGTTCAAGAATATTGATTCGAAGAATTCAATCAACCTTTTCGACGTTCGCAAAACGTCATGGGTATAGATGACAAACTCGCCGTATTTTGATCGCACAACTCTATGGCAAAGCACTCAAGTTCGTGATTTGTTTATTGTTTTTCTCCAAAAACAAGATGGAGTTCAGAAATGAAACTCACACAGAATGTTCGTCTAGATACTATAGCAACAAGACGTTTGTTTGTTACAATGTTGAGTCGGTAGTTTTAGAGAAATCAATGGGGATTCCGTTGGTGACAGGATGGCAACGCGGTGACCGCATACAGCTAGCGGCGCGCTGTGTACGCATGCGCGCAGCTCACATGCACGCACCTGGCTGTGGCAGCTCGGATATCACACAAAGTGTATACAGTCAAACAAAAATAGATAAAGGAAAAACTGACTGGGAAGGTTTGAACAAATTGAAAAATTGGCAAAGAAAACTTTGACTCGACCGGGAAATGAACCCAAGACCTCCGTATTAACGTACCACTGCTCTTCCATCTGAGCTATGCAGCCCTTAGATGGCGGCGGCCTTCACTAATTAGTCAACTGGTATTTTACTGGACACTAGTCCCGGCCCAAGTTTTCTTTGCCATTTGTTTAGAATTTGTTCAAAAGTTCCAAGTCAGTTTGTCCTTTGTTTGGTTTTGAGAAAAGAGGAAATTTGTTGCATTACCACGATTGCTTCGTGTAGTGGAGTTCATTTTACAAATACCTCCATCCTCATGACTTGTTGACGGATTGAGCCAGACGGATTATTTCATGGAGGCCTCTACTAGTCTACGTTGATGAGTGGGCTAAATATGGAAGTGATTGACCGTCAACTTTGACCTCTGTCCCCTTTTTCTGGTACACTATTCCATGATTGAATTTTCATTATTCACCTCGGACTCTTTAAATACTTCAAAGCAGGTTTTTAAAAATCATCGAAACGATAAAGGATAATCATCAAGCGAATCTCGTATTCCGTTGTTAAAAAAAAAATTAATAGCAGCTTGTATCTAAGCTCATTACAGTACTTATAATTAAACAAAGTGTCACGAATTAGCCGATATGGTAGATTTCACCGACTTTCTGAATATGATAGCATAATAATTATTCCTCCTGTGGTTCGTCATATTTAACTTCATAATACATATTTCATTCATTGAATACCTCAATAAACCTGAACCAGATGGATGATATAACATTTTCTTGAATATGAAAGATCGAATTTATCGAGCTCAATATTATTATTAACTGCACATAAAATTATACAGATATATCTCGGCGTATGCCATTACGCGTTCATCTTACACAAAGCTTAATTGCATCTTTAAGATAATTATACATTTAAGTGGAATGCACTTTGCATCCAGAACAACCGAATCAATCATTGAGAAATTCATGCTCATTTTGTCTACTTACAACGTTGGGCTCTTGTGTATAGATCCAGAAACAATGACGAAAATCATTCGGACAGATTGTATCCAAGATGGAGGCCGGGACAGCAGCTCTAATAGCTAACGAGAGAAATTGCGCCCTCAAGAGGCCAATTTTAAATAATTACCCCCAAAATGAACGACGCTGTCATCAGACGTCATCAGTGACGTTGCTGCTCGTCCAACCAATACGACGTGTACTCAAGTGATTTACAACGGGGTTCTCTGACGGCACGGTGTTCTAGCTCAGAAGTCAAGGCACTGGGGGCCAACAATTTCGTTGAGTCTTGAACACAAAGAGCCATAACTCAGAGCACCCTTGCCAACACAAATCATCACTTTTGTTTCACGCTTACGTGAAGCACTTAGCAATGCACGCCTAAAACAACTGACATTACACTGTGACTTGTAATCCTGCAGCCGATATCAAGACAAGTTGCGTAAGTTACGCAACGTACAAAGGTTGCGTAAGTCTTGCGCATCAATGGCTCTTTTCTGCAGTATTTAGCAGAGGCAGTAAAATTTTGCTTAAGGTACGCAACATTTGAAGTGTCGTGAAATGGGCTGCTATTTACGCAAGGGAAACCTTTCATGTTGAGCAGATGTTCACCCTTAAGCAGCTCCATAAAATTTGGCCTGGGGCCGATTTCACAAAGCGCTAAGACTAGTCCTATCTCGAGTTAGGACTAGTCACTCGTCCTAACTTTACGACGACTGTTTCGTTGGCGCGTTGTAGCAGATATAAAACAGCCGTCGCATGAGTAAATTCAGCCTCGTTCAATAAAATGGTTTGGGTTTTATCATAATAACAATGAGTTAAGACTAGTCTTACTTAAGACGCGTTTTGTGAAATCGATCCTAGGATCGGTCTTAGCTAGGATCGATCCTAAGACTGGGACTAGTCCTAAGTCCCTAAGACTGGTCCTAAGTTAGGACGACATTTTGTGAAATCGGCCCCAGGTCACATTGGGCTCATTGGCTCCTGCCATTGCTTTTGTGCGCTGTTTTCGCGCGTGCTTCGGGCGGAGTCTTTCGCACACTTAATGCTGTCGTCCTTTACAAAAATGACCTCAGTTGTCCTCGGAGTGCGGACATTTTAAAGTGGGCGCGACCGGCGTCTACATGAGTTCGTTTGACAACGTAATCAGGTCAACACCCATTTTCAACACAGTCTTAAGGAAGTAATAAAAAGTACCCTCCAACTATAATCCTTATAGGCCTATAGTGATAGCATGAAGTTGACTATTTCTAAAATTAATGTTTAAAAAATACATGTAGGCGTAATTGCCATACACAACTGTAAATAAAACATAACCCCTTCAAGTTCTGAGTGCATAATTTTAAACTCTATGTAAAAAAATATATATAATACTGGTATAGTGGTTACAAAAAGATATACTCATTCACATTCTTACCACTCGGGCGATCTCTTTCTACAGTATTGGATATATTTGTCTGTTTTATGATTAAAATATACAGTGCAAGTTTTTCAGCGTGTCAGAAATAGCTTTTTAAAAAGATCTTAAAACATTGTGAATAGGAATACAAGTACATGAACTGGAATAGATGGCTGTTGGGGGTCAAGTCCACTTTCCTGTGGGGGTGTCTTAGACATACAAACTGGAAGGGTCTTAACTATAATAGGCCGTTTACGAAATGAAGGCTTAGGCTCGGGCTTATAGGCTTTGTCTCCGTCTGGCAAATCCTGAAAATCCGGGTTGTTTCCGAATCTGAAGGTTTGTTGGCTTGCATGATAGGTACAGAGTAATTCACCAAGAAACTGGGGCCAAACGCTTGTTTTTTGTTTAGATGCCTGTGATATCATAACGAGTACGTATGACCGAAGCCTAAGCCCGAGCCTAAGCCCGAACCTAAGCCCGAGCCTAAGCCCGAGCCTAAGCCCGAGCCTAAGCCCGAGCCTAAGCCTCAATTTCGTAAACGGCCTGTCTTGCGTCACATCTACTTACAAGAAATGCTATGAAAGTGCCTTGCACTATAATTGAAATGTTAAGCAATATCATTACGTCAAGCATGTGTTTGGAAAATTAAAGATCTTGATCGATTGATTGATGAGTCGATTCTTGTCTGTGGCCGCCAAAGCACCGACCCATGGCCAGGGTATAACCTCGATTCTACCTTGGAGTTGGCCATCATTTGGAGGTCGTTCTTTCTCCCGATTCATCAGTAATCTACCAAGTCAATGTACTCGGCCTGCTCCTTGTGGTCTATCCCTTGGCGGTTAGGTGTCAGGTATGCCTGGAAGCCATCATCGGGGATCTCCTCATAGATGTTGTTGGCGTTGGGGTCGGGAGCGGGTTCGCGGTTGGGGTTGGTGGCATAGGCGTAGGCGTACCCCTGCCCGGCTCGGGGATCGGCGGGCACCTCCTGGTAACCCGCAGAGGTGACGGAGGGGGAGCGGGCGGCCGGGGGCCCCGTGGCCACCAGGTACTCGCCCGAAGGGTTGGCAGAGCGGGGCCGGGCGGCTGGCCCCCCCGTGGGCCGGGCGGTCGGGGGCCCCATGGCCACCTGGTAGCCGGACGGGTTGGCAGAGCTGGGCCGGGCGGCTGGCCCCCCCGTGGGCCGGGCGGTCGGGGGCCCCATGGCCACCTGGTAGCCGGACGGGTTGGCAGAGCTGGGCCGGGCGGCTGGCCCCCCCGTGGGCCGGGCGGTCGGGGGCCCCATGGCCACCTGGTAGCCGGACGGGTTGGCAGAGCTGGGCCGGGCGGGGTCAGCCTTGGGCCGGGCGGTCGACGGCCCCATGGGCACCTGGTAGTCCGAAGGGCTGGCAGAGGGGGGCCGGGAAGGGTCACCCTTGGACGGGGCGGGTTTTCCCTTGGACCGGGCGGGGTCCCCCTTATTGGGCCGGGCGGTCGACGGCCCCATGGGCACCTGGTAGTCCGAAGGGCTGGCAGAGGGGGGCCGGGAAGGGTCACCCTTGGACGGGGCGGGTTTTCCCTTGGACCGGGCGGGGTCCCCCTTATTGGGCCGGGCGGTCGGGGCTCCCGTCTGTACGGCTTGGTCGTACGGGGGCGGGTTGCCCGGCGGCGGGATCTGGTAGCCGTAGTTGCTGAGCGGGCCCATGGAGGGACCTGCGGATAGCCGAGGCGTATCGCTGCAATTGAGCCAATAATTGAGGAAAAAAAAATCATCTTTCATCATCTTTCATCAGTTGACCTTGAAAACAAATGTTGGCGCCCACGTAGCTCTATGACTGTCTCTCTGCTGATTCCTCATCAACCCCCCCCCAAAAAAAAGAAAGAAAGAAACAGACACATACGCACCTGGGTTTATTTCGACGCATTTGCCAGCATATGAAAACAACTGCAATTACGATCACGATGAGCACCAGCACTCCTCCCCCAATCGCACCCACCAAAATTCCTGGGGACAGACACAACAAAAAATTCATCAAGTTAAGCAGGTTTATTTAAAAGTAATGCACTCAAATTGAAAAAAAAAAGCTGTATTCAAACAAATGGAAGGTATCGATCATCAACGACATTATCGTCATCGGTGTCGTCATTTGTCGTGATCGTCGTCACCATCACCGCCATTGTCACCATCTCCGTTATCTGTCATCGACATTATTACCACCACCGTCATCACATTCAAGCTGTACACAGCTCGCAGACTGCTCCGCTGCCCACACACAATAAAAGAGGGGGTGCGTACAAGTGTACGAGCCTGTACGCAGCTGGCCTGGCCGCCCACGAGTAGTTTACGGACCAGGACACACGACATAATAATACGCACGCAAGTTACGGGCGGTGTGTGGTGCACAGCGTGCTGCACAGCGTGCGAAAGCTATGCGCAAAGCACCATACTACTAGGCTACTAGGCTGGATTTAGATTTCTACATCGGCGACCAACGCCTTGGTCAAGGCTATTAAATCCCCATCATCATCATTGTCGTCACCACTATCGCCACCACCACCGCCACTGCACCACCACCACGGCCACCACCACCATCACGATGACCCAACTGCTTGCGTGACAAATTGTCAACACTACCATTGAGTGATGACCCCGGATGACAAAAACATACTTCAGATGAAAGCAAAGGAAAGACTATACAAAATTTGGGTTTTCCTTTTGCTGTTGTATTTAGAATTATGTTTACATACATATTTGCAATCATTTACAGAGAGCAGTGGTCTACTTTCAAACTTTCTTTAGGCTCAAAACTCAACAACTCTAGCGAGTCTTGACGTGGGTAATTTAAACGTCTGTGATAGGCTCACGACCACGAAAGGCTAAACTATTGCACAGTCTGGGGTGGTTAGAAATATATACAAAGACAAGTCCAGACACAGATCCAATCGAGCATGTTGATTTACCGACTGACAGGCCTGATGAGGATCCATCAGCGTTCACCGTGCACAGCTGGCCGCTCCAGCCATTGAGACAGGAGCAGCTGAAGGCATCGGCTCCCTCTACTGTCTCTCTGGTACACACGCCGTTACTACCGCAAGGGAAGCTTGCACAAGGATCGCTTATATCAGTACCTGAGATGCACAAAATACGGGCGAAAGAAAATAGAACCCTTACAGACCCTATACAACATTGGTAAAGGTCAAACGATTGCCACAGTTTGTGTGTTAAACCATAAAACATTCCAAAAAAGCAATACTGCGAAGGATTTTAGCTCAAATGGTGATCTGAGAAAGTAGAAAAATGCATAAAAAACAAACGTCACGGTTCTCGCACTGTTCAGTAGAATAAGAAATAGTTTCTTACTTACGAGTTACAAACTATTTGTCGATGTTTGAGTGAAGATTTCTCTAAAGGTACACCACCCCAGACAGTAAGATTTCAACATGAGGATACTATCATGATCGTCTACAAACTGTGCAAATTATAGAAGGAAATCTGTGCACATCGATGTTTCCCGATCCTCCCAATGTTGTATTGGACCTTTAAAACGTCAAATAGTTACAGTTTTTTTTTACGATAAAAATGTATCAGAAAGGAATACCGATTGGAATGTTTCCAGTTGCATCATGTTAGTCCTCTCTTTCCTACACTCAAACTGAGCCCTTGTCCGTACTGGACTTTGTTTTGCCCTGCATCCGACCGGCCATATATGGAGCGAGGTCATGCTGTACAGACCACCACGCATGCGTTTTGCATTATTTGGACTCGTTATACTGCCAGCTCGGTTATTTCTACCACGGTCTCGGTAAAAAAATCTTCCCGTGTCGAAAATCCAAGTGCGGACAGTGGTTACATTTTTACACACAAACCACACGGTCCATATCAACTTACGATGGGTTATCCATCATAGGGTGAGTCACGATGTGTATCGTAAAATTTGGTGAAATCAGCCCAAGGTCATGCACTGTTACCAAGGCGATTAGTCCAGCAAAACTTCCACTGGGCAAAAACCCCACATTTTGGTCAGGAGTCATTCTGTATACAATGTCTCCACAACAGGCAATGGCCGTGCAGGGTTGCTACATACATGTACATGTACATTCACCACAAAGAATATGTAGCCATGTACAGAACATTGATGAAATCAGGATGAAAAGCTCGTCAATAAATTTGGCATTTATGGTAACCATGAACAAAGGGTAAAATCGTCTAAATTTCTTTTCTTGTAGCTTTACCTGTATTTTTCGTATTCATCCAATTTTCAGTGCCAATCTTCGTTCTGGCGTTGTTCCTCATAATTAACTTTCTTCTGAATTCTGTGAGAAACTTACCGAGTTCACACCGGCCACCAGTCCATCCAGAGGCACATGCACATGAGTAGCCACCCACAACAGTATAACAGGTGCCTCCATTCAAACACGGTGAACTTGAACACTCATCATCCAACGCTTTAAAAGAGACACAGAATGAAAAGGTGAGAGGGTGAGGGGGAAGGGGGATGGGGATATGAGGGGGTGGGGTGGGGATGTTATGAGGGCAATGAGGGGAATGGGAGATGATGGGGATAAGGGGGTGAGGGGCATGAGGGGCATGAGGGGGATGAGGGGATGAGGGGGATGAGGGGGATGAGGGGGATGAGGGGGATGAGGGGATGAGGGGGATGAGGGGGATGAGGGGGATGAGGGGGATGAGGGGGATGAGGGGATGAGGGGGATGTGGGGGATGAGGGGGATGAGGGGGATGAGGGGGATGAGGGGGATGAGGGGGATGAGGGGGATGAGGGGGATGAGGGGGATGAGGGGGGTGAGGGGGTGAGGGGGATGAGGGGGATGAGGGGATTGAGGGGGATGAGGGGGTGAGGGGGTGAGGGGGATTAGGGGGATGAGGGGGATGAGGGGGATGAGGGGGATGAGGGGGATGAGGGGGATGAGGGGGATGAGGGGGGTGAGGGGGGTGAGGGGGGTGAGGGGGATGAGGGGATTGAGGGGGATAAGGGGGATGAGGGGATTGAGGGGGATGAGGGGGATGAGGGGGGTGAGGGGGGTGAGGGGATGAGGGGGTGAGGGGGTGAGGGGGATTAGGGGGATGAGGGGGATGAGGGGGATGAGGGGGATGAGGGGGTGAGGGGGGTGAGGGGGATGAGGGGGATGAAGGGATTGAGGGGGATGAGGGGATTGAGGGGATTGAGGGGATTGAGGGGGATGAGGGGGATGAGGGGGGTGAGGGGGGTGAGGGGGGTGAGGGGGGTGAGGGGGATGAGGGGGATGAGGGGGGTGAGAAGGGTGAGGGGGGTGAGGGGGGTGAGGGGGGGTGAGGGGGGTGAGGGGGGTGAGGGGGATGAGGGGATTGAGGGGGATGAGGGGGATGAGCGGGATGAGGGGGATGAGGGGATTGAGGGGGATGAGGGGGATGAGGGGGATGAGGGGGATGAGGGGGGGTGAGGGGGGGTGAGGGGGGTGAGGGGTGTGAGAGGGATGAGGGGATTGAGGGGGATGAGGGGGATGAGGGGATTGAGGGGGATGAGGGGGATGAGGGGGATGAGGGGGGTGAGGGGGGTGAGGGGGATGAGGGGGATGAGGGGATTGAGGGGGATTGAGGGGGATGAGGGGGATGAGGGGATTGAGGGGGATGAGGGGGGTGAGGGGGATGAGGGGGATGAGGGGGGTGAGGGGGGTGAGGGGGGTGAGGGGGGTGAGGGGGATGAGGGGGGTGAGGGGGTGAGGGGGATGAGGGGGATGAGGGGATTGAGGGGGATGAGGGGGTGAGGGGGTGAGGGGGATTAGGGGGATGAGGGGGATGAGGGGGATGAGGGGGATGAGGGGGATGAGGGGGATGAGGGGGGTGAGGGGGGTGAGGGGGGTGAGGGGGATGAGGGGATTGAGGGGGATAAGGGGGATGAGGGGATTGAGGGGGATGAGGGGGATGAGGGGGGTGAGGGGGGTGAGGGGATGAGGGGGTGAGGGGGTGAGGGGGATTAGGGGGATGAGGGGGATGAGGGGGATGAGGGGGATGAGGGGGTGAGGGGGGTGAGGGGGGTGAGGGGGATGAGGGGGATGAGGGGATTGAGGGGGATGAGGGGATTGAGGGGATTGAGGGGATTGAGGGGATTGAGGGGGATGAGGGGGATGAGGGGGGTGAGGGGGGTGAGGGGGGTGAGGGGGGTGAGGGGGGTGAGGGGGATGAGGGGGATGAGGGGGGTGAGAAGGGTGAGGGGGGTGAGGGGGGTGAGGGGGGGTGAGGGGGGTGAGGGGGGTGAGGGGGATGAGGGATTGAGGGGGATGAGGGGGATGAGGGGGATGAGGGGGATGAGGGGGATGAGGGGATTGAGGGGGATGAGGGGGATGAGGGGGATAAGGGGGATGAGGGGGGGTGAGGGGGGTGAGGGGGGTGAGGGGTGTGAGAGGGATGAGGGGATTGAGGGGGATGAGGGGGATGAGGGGATTGAGGGGGATGAGGGGGATGAGGGGGATGAGGGGGATGAGGGGGATGAGGGGGGTGAGGGGGGTGAGGGGGATGAGGGGGATGAGGGGGATTGAGGGGATGGGGGATGAGGGGATGAGGGGATTGAGGGGGATGAGGGGGGTGAGGGGGGTGTGGGGGATGAGGGGGATGAGGGGGGTGAGGGGGGTGGGGGGTGAGGGGGGTGAGGGGGATGAGGAGATTGAGGGGGGTGAGGGGTGCAATGGGGGATGAGGGGATTGAGGGGGGTGAGGGGATTGAGGTATTGAGGGGGGTGAGGGGGATGAGGGGGATGAGGGGGGTGAGGGGGATGAGGGGGATGAGGGGGATGAGGGGGATGAGGGGGATGAGGGGGTGAGGGGGGTGAGGGGGGTGAGGGGGATGAGGGGGATGAGGGGATTGAGGGGGATGAGGGGGATGAGGGGGATGAGGGGATTGAGGGGGATGAGGGGGATGAGGGGGATGAGGGGGATGAGGGGGATGAGGGGGGGTGAGGGGGTGAGGGGGTGAGGGGGATGAGGGGATTGAGGGGGATGAGGGGGATGAGGGGGATGAGGGGGATGAGGGGGATGAGGGGGATGAGGGGGGTGAGGGGGGTGTGGGGGTGAGGGGGGTGAGGGGGGTGAGGGGGGTGAGGGGGGTGCGGGGGATGAGGGGGATGAGGGGGATGAGGGGGGTGAGGGGGATGAGGGGGGTGAGGGGGGTGAGGGGGGTGAGGGGGGTGAGGGGGATGAGGGGATTGGGGGGGATGAGGGGGATGAGGGGGATGAGGGGATTGAGGGGGATGAGGGGGATGAGGGGGATGAGGGGGATGAGGGGGATGAGGGGGGTGAGGGGGATGAGGGGGGTGAGGGGGGTGAGGGGGGTGAGGGGGGTGAGGGGGATGAGGGGGATGAGGGGGATGAGGGGGGTGAGGGGGATTGAGGGGGATGAGGGGGATGAGGGGGATGAGGGGGATGAGGGGGATGAGGGGGATGAGGGGGATGAGGGGGGTGAGGGGGTGAGGGGTGAGGGGGATGAGGGGATTGAGGGGGATGAGGGGGATGAGGGGGATGAGGGGGATGAGGGGGATGAGGGGGGTGAGGGGGGTGTGGGGGTGAGGGGGATGAGGGGATGAGGGGGATGAGGGGGTTGAGGGGGTTGACGGGGTGAGGGGGGGTGAGGGGGTGAGGGGTATGAGGGGGTAAGGGGATGAGGGGGGTGAGGGGGATAGGGGATGAGGGGATGAGGAGGATGAGGGGGTGAGGGGGATGAGGGGGATAGGGGATGAGGGGATGAGGAGGATGAGGGGGTGGGGGTGAGAGGGATGAGGGGGATGAGGGGAATGAGGGGGTTGAGGGGGTGAGAGGGATGAGGGGGATGAGGGGATTGAGGGGATGAGGGGGATGAGGGGGATGAGGGGGATGATGGGGATGAGGGGGATGAGTGGGATGAGGGGATGAGGGGGATGAGGGGGATGAGGGGATGAGGGGGATGAGGGGGGTGAGGGGATGAGGGGGATGAGGTGGGTGAGGGGATGAGGGGGATGAGGGGATGAGGGGATGAGGGGGATGAGGGGGATGAGGGGAATGAGGGGAATGAGGGGGATGAGGGGAATGAGGGGGTTGAAGGGGTTGAGGGGGTTGAGGGGGTGAGGGCGGTGAGGGGATGAGGGTGGTGAGGGGATGAGGGGGGTGAGGGGGATAGGGGATGAGAGGATGAGGAGGATGAGGGGATGAGGGGGATGAGGGGGTAGGGGATGAGGGGATGAGGAGGATGAGGGGGTGAGGGGGATGAGAGGGATAAGGGGATGAGGGAAATGAGGGGGTTGAGGGGGATGAGGGGGATGAGGGTGATGAGGGGGTGAGAGGGATGAGGGGGATGAGGGGGATGAGGGGGGTGAGGGGGATGAGGGGATGAGGGGATGAGGGGGATGAGGGGGATGAGGGGATGAGGGGGATGAGGGGGTGAGGGGACGAGGAAATGAGGGGATGGGAGGATGAGGGGATGAGGGGATGAGGGGATGAGGAGGATGAGGGGGATGAGGGGGATGAGAGGGGGTGAGGGGGTTGATGAGGAAGAGAGGAAGAGGGGGATGAGGGGGATAAGGGGGATGAGGGGGATGAGGGGGATGAGGGGGATGAGGGGGATGGGGAGGATGGGGAGGATGAGGGAGATGAGGGAGATGAGGGGGATGAGGGGGATGAGGGGGATGAGGAGGATGAGGGGGGCGAGTGGGTGGGGAGGATGAGGAGGATGGGAAGGATGAGGAGGATGGGGAGGATGAGGGGAATGGGGAGTATGGTTAGGATGAGGGGGTGAGGATGGGGAGAATGAGGAGGATTTTAAGGATGAGGAGGATGGGGGATGAGGGGGATGAGGGGGATGAGGGGGATGAGGGGGATGAGGGGGATGAGGGGTGAGGGGGTGAGGGGATGAGGGGGATGAGGGGATGAGGGGGATGAGGGGGATGTGGGGGATGAGGGGGATGAGGAGGATGAGGGGGATGGGGAGGATGAGGGGGATGAGGGGGCTCATGGGGATGAGGGGGATGAGGGGTGATGAGGGATGAGGGGGATGAGGGGGATTAGGGGGCCGGGGACAGGAAGGATTGGTAGATTGACAAGGTTGGTGCGTTTGGGGAAGATGGGGGAGGGGGGGGGGCGAGGAGCGAAGACTGAGGATAATAGGGAGGCTGAGGAGGACGGAGGAAATGAAAATGTCATCCCTCTTTGTGTTGTTTGAGTCCATGATAATCATATTGAAAAGAACGACAAGCACAGGAAACCAAAATGGATAAAAGGGTGGGATTGAGACCCAGCAAACAGTAACATAAAAATCAAGGCCAATGATGATCCCTTCCATACTGTTTGAGCCATACTGCTGACCCCTTCATACAATAGACCATTACACCAACCTTTATACCCCAAGGGTAATGAGGGGGATGGGAGATGATGGGAGATGATGGGGGATGAAGGGGTGAGGGGATGGGAGATGAGGGATGAGGTGGGATGAGGACAATGAGGGGAATGGGAGATGATGGGGGATGAGGGGGTGAGGGGGATGAGGGGGATAGGGGATGAGGAGGCTGAGGGGGTGAGGGGGTTAGGGGGATAAGGGGGATGAGGGGATGAGGGGGATGAGGGGGGTGAAAGGGATGAGGGGATGAGGGGGATGAGGGGGGTGAGGGGGATGAGGGGGATGAGGGGATG
Organism: Luidia sarsii; assembly: GCA_949987565.1. Lineage (NCBI taxonomy): Eukaryota > Metazoa > Echinodermata > Asteroidea > Paxillosida > Luidiidae > Luidia > Luidia sarsii. The sequence continues at coordinate 13,757,945 of OX465105.1, forward strand.
AGGGGATGAGGGGGATGAGGGGGATGAGGGGGATGAGGGCATGAGGGGGATGAGGGGGGGGCTGAATCCGCATCCGGCTTTTTGAGGGTTGATTAAAGGGCAAGGTAAAATCGTCTAAATTTCTTTTCTTGTTGTAGCTTTACCTGTATTTTTCGTATTCATCCAATTTTCAGTGCCAATCTTTGTTCTGGCGTTGTTCCTCATAATTAGCTTTCTTCTGTATTCTGTGAGAAACTTACCGACTTCACACCGGCCACCAGACCATCCAGAGGCACATGCACATGAGTAGCCACCCACAACAGTATAACAGGTGCCTCCATTCAAACACGGTGCACTTGAACACTCATCATCCAACGCTTTAAAAGAGACACAGAATGAAAAGGTGAGAGGGTGAGGGGGAAGGGGGATGGGGATATGAGGGGGTGGGGTGGGGATGTCATGAGGGCAATGAGGGGGATGGGGGATGAGGGGGATGGGGGATGAGGGGAATGGGGAATGACGGGAGATGAGGGCAATGGGGGTGGGGGATGAGGGGGATGAGGGCGATGAGGGGGATGGGGGATGAAGGGGTGAGGGGATGGGAGATGAGGGATGAGGTGGGATGAGGGCAATGAGGGGGATGGGGGATGATGCGGATGGAGGGGTGAGGGAGATGAGGGATGAGGTGGGATGAGGGCAATGAGGGGGATGGGGATGAGTTGGATGAAGGGGTGAGGGGATGGGAGATGAGGGATGAGGTGGGATGAGGGCAATGAGGGGGATGGGGGATGATGGGGATGGAGGGGTGAGGGGATGGGAGATGAGGGATGAGGGGATGAGAGCAATGAGGGGGATGGGGGATGAAGGGGTGAGGGGGATGGGAGATGAGGGATGAGGTGGGATGAGGGCAATGAGGGGGATGGGGGATGATGGGGATGGAGGGGTGAGGGGATGGGAGATGAGGGATGAGGTGGGATGAGGGCAATGATTGGGATGGGGGTGATGGGGATGAAGGGGTGAGGGGATGGGAGATGAGGGATGAGGGATGAGGACGATGAGTGGGATGGGGATGATGGGGATGAAAGGGTGATGGGGATGAAGGGATGAAGTGGTGAGGGTTGAGGGGGGTGAACGGATTAGGGGGAGGTGGGGGGGGATGGGGAATGAGGGCGATTAGGGGGATTGGGATGAAGGGGTGAGTGGGTGAGGGGGATGTTGGACGAGGGGATATTCATCCAATTTTCAGTAACAATCTTCGTTCTGACGTTGTTCCTCATATAATGACTTTCTTCTGTATTCTGTGAGAAACTTACCGAGTTCACACCTGCCACCAGTCCATCCAGATCCACATGCACATGAGTAGCCATTCCCAGCAGTAAAACAGGTGGCTCCATTCAAACACGGTAAACTTGAACACTCATCATCAATCCACGCTGTAGGGGAGACAGAGAATGAAAATTGAAGATGATGATGATAGGGATTTAAGATACGAATGATAGGGATTCAAGATGAGGACGAGGGGGTGAGGGGGATAAGGGGGATGAGGGGGATGAGGAGGATAAGGGGGGATGAGGGGGATGAGGGGGGTGAGTGGGATGAGGGAGATGAGGGGGATGAGGGGGATGAGGGGGATGAGGGGGATGAGGGGGATGAGGGGGATGCGGGGGATGCGGGGGTGAGTGGGATGAGGGAGATGAGGGGGATGAGGGGGATGAGGGGGATGAGGGGGATGCGGGGGATGCGGGGGGGGGGGTGAGGGGGATGAGGGAGATAGATGAGGGGGATGAGGGGATGAGGGAGATGAGGGAGATAGATGAGGGGGATGAGGGGATGAGGGAGATGAGGAGGATGGGGAGGGTGAGGGGGATGAGGGGGATGAGGGCATGAGGGGGGTGAATGGGTGGGAGGATGAGGAGGATGGGAAGGATGAGGAGGATGGGGAGGATGAGGGGGATGGAGAGGATGGGGAGGATGAGTGGGATGAAGGGGATGAGGATGGTGAGAATGAGGAGGATTTGGAGGATGAGGGGGATAGGGGGATGAGGGAAAAAAAAAAGGCCACTGATCTTAACTTACGGATATTGCATGTGGGCCCAGCCCAATATGCGGTACAGAAACACGTGAAGCTGTCGATCGAGTTCGAGCAAATGCCTCCATTTTGGCACGGAAAGCTTGCGCAGTTGTTAATGACTGTGAAATTGAATCGAAACAATAGGGAGGTGGTGAGAGTAGTGCACAAACGATGCGGTGCAGGATTGTCGATACTATGTCCATGCAGCCGCCAAACTCAATAAGCTGTTGCACATGAGAGATCACCCTTGCCCGTTAATAGACAGTTCATTTTGCAGGGATATTTCTAATTCAACCCACTTTTAGTGTTGAGTGTGCACTGTACGAAAGTTCGTTCTGGCCGGCCTTGTTCTTCATACAAGACTTGGTGAAATCAGCCTCAGGTCACTGTTACCAAGGCGATTAGTCCAGCAAAACCTCCACTGGGCAAAAACCCCACATTTTGGTCAGGAGTTATTCTGTATACAATGTCTCCACAACAGACAATGGCCGTGCAGGGTTGCTACATACATGTACATTCACCACAACGAATATGTAGCCATGTACAGACCATTGATGAAATCAGGATGAAAAGCTCGTCAATAAATTTGGCATTTATGGTGACCATGAACAAAGGGTAAAATCGTCTAAATTTCTTTTCTTGTTGTAGCTTTACCTTTATTTTTCGTATTCATCCAATTTTCAGTGCCAATCTTTGTTCTGGCGTTGTTCCTCATATAATGACTTTCTTCTGTATTCTGTGAGAAACTTACCGAGTTCACACCGGCCACCAGTCCATCCAGAGGCACATGCACATGAGTAGCCACCCACAACAGTATAACAGGTGCCTCCATTCAAACACGGTGCACTTGAACACTCATCATCCAACGCTTTAAAAGAGACACAGAATGAAAAGGTGAGAGGGTGAGGGGGAAGGGGGATGGGGATATGAGGGGTGGGGTGGGGATGTCATGAGGGCAATGAGGGGGATGGGGGATGAGGGGAATGGGGAATGACGGGAGATGAGGGCAATGGGGGTGGGGGATGAAGGGGTGATGGGGTGAGGGGGTGGGGGATGAAAGGGTGAGGGGGATGAGGGCTGAGGGGGTAATGGGATAGGGGTGAGAGGGTAATGGGATAGGGGTGAGAGGGGGTGGGGGATGAGGGGGATGAGGGCGATGAGGGGGATGGGGGATGAAGGGGTGAGGGGATGGGAGATGAGGGATGAGGTGGGATGAGGGCAATGATTGGAATGGGAGATGATGGGGGATGAAGGGGTGAGGGGATGGGAGATGAGGGATGAGGTGGGATGAGGGCAATGATTGGAATGGGAGATGATGAGGGGGATGAGGGGGTGAGGGGGATGAGAGGGATTAGGGGATGAGGGAAATGAGGGGGATGAGGGGGATGAGGGTGATGAGGGGGTGAGAGGGATGAGGGGGATGAGGGGGATGAAAGGGATGAGGGGATGAGGGGGATGAAAGGGATGAGGGGGATGAGGGGGATGAAAGGGATGAGGGGGATGAGGGGGATGAGGGGGATGAGGGGGATGAGGGGGATGAGGGGGATGAGGGGGATGAGGGGGATGAGGGGATGATGGAGATGAAGGGGATGAGGGGATGAGGGGGGTGAGGGGGGTGAGGGGTATGAGGGGGTGAAGGGATGAGGGGGATGAGGGGGATAGGGGATGAGTGAATGAGGAGGATGAGGGGGTGAGGGGGATGGGGGGGATAGGGGATGAGGGGATGAGGAGGATGAGGGGTGGGGGATGAGGGGGTGAGGGGGATGGGGGGGATAGGGGATGAGGGGATGAGGAGGATGAGGGGTGGGGGATGAGGGGGATGAGGGGAATGAGGGGGTTGAGGGGGATGGGGGATGAGGGTGATGAGGGGGTGAGAGGGATGAGGGGGATGAGGGGGATGAAAGGGTTGAGGGGATGAGGGGGGGGTGAGGTTGATGAGGGGGATGATGGGGATGAGGGGGATGATGGGGATGAGGGGAGGAGGGGGATGAGGGGGATGAGGGGATGAGGGGGATGAGGGAGGTGAGTGGATGAGGAAATGAGGGGATGAGGGGGATGAGGGGGATGAGGGGGATGAGGGGGATGAGGGGATGAGGGGATGAGGGGGATGAGGGGGATGAGGGGGATGAGGGGGATGAGGGGGATGAGGGGGATGAGGGGGATGAGGGGGATGAGGGGGATGAGGGGGATGAGGGGGTTGAGGGGGATGAGGGGACGAGGGGGATGAGGGGATGAGGGGGATGAGGGGGGTGAGGAGGATGAGGGGGATGAGGGGGATGAGAGGGGGTGAGGGGGTTGATGAGGAAGAGAGGAAGAGGGGGATGAGGGGGATGAGGGGGATAAGGGGGATGAGGGGATGAGGGGGATGAGGGGGACGAGTGGGATGAGGGGGATGAGGGGGATGAGGGGGATGAGGGGGATGAGGGGGGTGAGGGGGATGAGGGGAATGAGGGGAATGAGGGGGATGAGGGGATGAGGGGGTTGAGGGGGTTGAGGGGGATGAGGGGGATGAGGGGGTGAGGGGGTGAGGGGGTGAGGGGTATGAGGGGGTGAAGGGGTGAGGGGGGTGAGGGGGATAGGGGATGAGTGGATGAGGAGGATGAGGGGGTGAGGGGGATGGGGGGGATAGGGGATGAGGGGATGAGGAGTATGAGGGGATGGGGGATGAGGGGGATGAGGGGGATGAGGGGGATGAGGGGGATGAGGGGGATGAGGGGGGTGAGGGGGATGAGGGGGGTGAGGGGGATGAGGGGGGTGAGGGGGATGAGGGGTGAGGGGGTGAGGGGGATGAGGGGGTTTAGGGGGATGAGGGGGATGAGGGGGATGAGGGGGATGAGGGGGATGAGGGGGATGAGGGGGATGAGGGGGATGAGGGGGGTGAGGGGGGTGAGAGGGTGAGGGAGATGAGGGAGATGAGGGATATGGGGGATGAGGGGGATGAGGGGGATGAGGGGGATGAGGGGGATGGGGGACGAGGGGGATGAGGGGGATGAGGAGGATGAGGGGGATGAGGGGGATGAGGGGGATGAGGGGGATGAGGGGGATGAGGGAGATGAAGGGGTGGGGGATGAGGGGGTTAGGGGGATGATGGGGTGATGGGGATGATGGGATGATGGGATGATGGGATGAGGAGGATGAGGGGGTGGGGGGGATGAGGGGGTGAGGGGATGAGGGGGATGAGGGGGTGAGGGGGTGAGGGAGATGAGGGAGATGAGGGATGAGGTGGGATGAGGGCAATGAGGGGAATGGGAGATGATGGGGGTGAGGGGGTGAGGGGGATGGGAGATGAGGGATGAGGTGGGATGAGGGCAATGAGGGGAATGGGAGATGATGGGGGATGAAGGGGTGAGGGGGGTGGGAGATGAGGGATGAGGTGGGATAAGGGCAATGAGGGGAATGGGAGATGATGGGAGATGAGGGGGTGAGGGGATGGGAGATGAGGGATGAGGTGGGATGAGGGCAATGAGGGGAATGGGAGATGATGGGAGATGAGGGGGTGAGGGGGATGGGAGATGAGGGATGAGGTGGGATGAGGGCAATGAGGGGAATGGGAGATGATGGGGGATGAGGGGGTGAGGGGGATGGGAGATGAGGGATGAGGTGGGATGAGGGCAATGAGGGTAATGGGAGATGATGGGGGATGAAAGGGTGAGGGGGATGGGAGATGAGGGATGAGGTGGGATGAGGGCAATGAGGGGAATGGGAGATGATGGGAGATGAGGGGGTGAGGGGGATGGGAGATGAGGGTCGAGGTGGGATGAGGGCAATGAGAAAAATGGGAGATGATGGGGGATGAAGGGGTGAGGGGGATGGGAGATGAGGGATGAGGTGGGATGAGGGCAATGAGGGGAATGGGAGATGATGGGAGATGAGGGGGTGAGGGGGATGGGAGATGAGGGATGAGGTGGGATGAGGGCAACGAGGGTAATGGGAGATGATGGGGGATGAAGGGGTGAGGGGGATGGGAGATGAGGGATGAGGTGGGATGAGGGCAATGAGGGGAATGGGAGATGATGGGAGATGAGGGGGTGAGGGGGATGGGAGATGATGGGGGATGAAGGGGTGAGGGGATGGGAGATGAGGGATGAGGTGGGATAAGGGCAATGAGGGGGGTGGGAGATGATGGGGGATGAAGGGGTGAGTGGATGGGAGATGAGGGATGAGGTGAGATGAGGGCAATGAGGGGAATGGGAGATGATGGGGTGAGGGGGTGAGGGGGATGGGAGATGATGGGAGATGATGGGGGATGAAGTGGTGAGGGGATGGGAGATGAGGGATGAGGTGGGATGAGGGCAATGAGGGGAATGGGAGATGATGGGGATGAAGGGGTGAGGGGATGGGAGATGAGGGATGAGGTGGGATGAGGGCAATGAGGGGGATGGGAGATGATGGGGGATGAGGGGGTGAGGGGATGGGAGATGAGGGATGAGGTGGGATGAGGGCAATGAGGGGAATGGGAGATGATGGGAGATGGGGGGGGTGAGGGGGATGGGAGATAAGGTGGGATGAGGGCAATGAGGGGAATGGGAGATGATGGGAGATGAGGGATGAGGGGATGAGAGCAATGAGGGGGATGGGGGATGAGTTGGATGAAGGGGTGAGGAGATGGGAGATGAGGGACGAAGTGGGATGAGGGCAATGAGGGGAATGGGAGATGATGGGGGATGAAGGGGTGAGGGAGATGGGAGATGAGGGATGAGGTGGGATGAGGGCAATGAGGGGAATGGGAGATGATGGGGGATGAGGGGGTGAGGTGATGGGAGATGAGGGATGAGGTGGGATGAGGGCAATGAGGGGGATGGGAGATGATGGGGGATGAGGGGGTGAGGGGGATGGGAGATGAGGGATGAGGTGGGATGAGGGCAATGAGGGTAATGGGAGATGATGGGAGATGAGGGGGTGAGGGGGATGGGAGATGAGGGATGAGGTAGGATGAGGGCAATGAGGGTAATGGGAGATGATGGGGTGAGGGGGTGAGGGGGATGGGAGATGAGGGATGAGGTGGGATGAGGGCAATGAGGGGAATGGGAGATGATGGGGGATGAAGGGGTGAGGGGATGAGGGCAATGAGGGGGATGGGGGATGAGTTGGATGAAGGGGTAAGGGGGATGGGAGATGAGGGATGAGGTGGGATGAGGGCAATGAGGGGAATGGGAGATGATGGGGGATGAGGGGGTGAGGAGATGGGAGATGAGGGATGAGGTGGGATGAGGGCAATTGAGGGGAATGGGAGATGATGGGGGATGAAGGGGTGAGGGGGATGGGAGATGAGGGATGAGGTGGGATGAGGGCAATGAGGGGAATGGGAGATGATGGGAGATGAGGGATGAGGGGATGAGAGCAATGAGGGGGATGGGGGATGAGTTGGATGAAGGGGTGAGGAGATGGGAGATGAGGGACGAGGTGGGATGAGGGCAATGGGGGGAATGGGAGATGATGGGGGATGAAGGGGTGAGGGGGATGGGAGATGAGGGATGAGGTGGGATGAGGGCAATGAGGGGGATGGGGGATGAGTTGGATGAAGGGGTGAGGGGGATGGGAGATGAGGGATGAGGTGGGATGAGGGCAATGAGGGGAATGGGAGATGATGGGGGATGAGGGGGTGAGGGGGATGGGAGATGAGGGATGAGGTAGGATGAGGGCAATGAGGGGAATGGGAGATGATGGGGTGAGGGGGTGAGGGGGATGGGAGATGAGGGATGAGGTAGGATGAGGGCAATGAGGGGAATGGGAGATGATGGGGGATGAGGGGGTGAGGGGGATGGGAGATGAGGGATGAGGTGGGATGAGGGCAATGAGGGGAATGGGAGATGATGGGGTGAGGGGGTGAGGGGGATGGGAGATGAGGGATGAGGTGGGATGAGGGCAATGAGGGGAATGGGGGATGATGGGGGATGAGGGGGTGAGGGGGATGGGAGATGAGGGATGAGGTGGGATGAGGGCAATGAGGGTAATGGGAGATGATGGGGGATGAGGGGGTGAGGGGGATGGGAGATGAGGGATGAGGTGGGATGAGGGCAATGAGGGGAATGGGAGATGATGGGGGATGAAGGGGTGAGGGGATGGGAGATGAGGGATGAGGTGGGATGAGGGCAATGAGGGGAATGGGAGATGATGGGAGATGAGGGGGTGAGGGGGATGGGAGATGAGGGATGAGGTGGGATGAGGGCAATGAGGGGAATGGGAGATGATGGGAGATGAGGGGGTGAGGGGGATGGGAGATGAGGGATGAGGTAGGATGAGGGCAATGAGGGGAATGGGAGATGATGGTGGTGAGGGGGTGAGGGGGATGGGAGATGAGGGATGAGGTGGGATGAGGGCAATGAGGGGAATGGGAGATGATGGGGGATGAAGGGGTGAGGGGATGGGAGATGAGGGATGAGGTGGGATGAGGGCAATGAGGGGAATGGGAGATGATGGGGGATGAAGGGGTGAGGGGATGGGAGATGAGGGATGAGGTGGGATGAGGGCAATGAGGGGAATGGGAGATGATGGGAGATGAGGGATGAGGGGATGAGGGCAATGAGGGGAATGGGAGATGATGGGGGATGAAGGGGTGAGGGGATGGGAGATGAGGGATGAGGGGATGAGAGCAATGAGGGGAATGGGGGATGAGTTGGATGAAGGGGTGAGGGGGTGGGAGATTAGGGATGAGGTGGGATGAGGGCAATGAGGGGAATGGGAGATGATGGGGGGTGAAGGGGTGAGGGGGATGGGAGATGAGGGATGAGGTGGGATGAGGGCAATGAGGGGAATGGGAGAAGATGGGGGATGAAGGGGTGAGGGGGATGGGAGATGAGGGATGAGGTGGGATGAGGGCAATGAGGGGAATGGGAGATGATGGGAGATGAGGGGGTGAGGGGGATGGGAGATGAGGTGGGATGAGGGCAATGAGGGGAATGGGGGATGATGGGGATGGAGGGGTGAGGGGATGGGAGATGAGGGATGAGGTGGGATGAGGGCAATGAGGGGGATGGGGGATGATGGGGATGGAGGGGTGAGGGGATGGGAGATGAGGGATGAGGACGATGAGTGGGATTGGGATGATGGGGATGAAGGGGTGATGGGGATGAAGGGATGAAGTGGTGAGGGGGATGGGAGATGAGGGATGAGGTAGGATGAGGGCAATGAGGGTAATGGGAGATGATGGGGTGAGTGGGTGAGGGGGATGGGAGATGAGGGATGAGGTGGGATGAGGGCAATGAGGGGAATGGGAGATGATGGGGGATGAAGGGGTGAGGGGATGAGGGCAATGAGGGGGATGGGGGATGAGTTGGATGAAGGGGTAAGGGGGATGGGAGATGAGGGATGAGGTGGGATGAGGGCAATGAGGGGAATGGGAGATGATGGGGGATGAGGGGGTGAGGAGATGGGAGATGAGGGATGAGGTGGGATGAGGGCAATTGAGGGGAATGGGAGATGATGGGGGATGAAGGGGTGAGGGGGATGGGAGATGAGGGATGAGGTGGGATGAGGGCAATGAGGGGAATGGGAGATGATGGGAGATGAGGGATGAGGGGATGAGAGCAATGAGGGGGATGGGGGATGAGTTGGATGAAGGGGTGAGGAGATGGGAGATGAGGGACGAGGTGGGATGAGGGCAATGGGGGGAATGGGAGATGATGGGGGATGAAGGGGTGAGGGGGATGGGAGATGAGGGATGAGGTGGGATGAGGGCAATGAGGGGGATGGGGGATGAGTTGGATGAAGGGGTGAGGGGGATGGGAGATGAGGGATGAGGTGGGATGAGGGCAATGAGGGGAATGGGAGATGATGGGGGATGAGGGGGTGAGGGGGATGGGAGATGAGGGATGAGGTAGGATGAGGGCAATGAGGGGAATGGGAGATGATGGGGTGAGGGGGTGAGGGGGATGGGAGATGAGGGATGAGGTAGGATGAGGGCAATGAGGGGAATGGGAGATGATGGGGGATGAGGGGGTGAGGGGGATGGGAGATGAGGGATGAGGTGGGATGAGGGCAATGAGGGGAATGGGAGATGATGGGGTGAGGGGGTGAGGGGGATGGGAGATGAGGGATGAGGTGGGATGAGGGCAATGAGGGGAATGGGGGATGATGGGGGATGAGGGGGTGAGGGGGATGGGAGATGAGGGATGAGGTGGGATGAGGGCAATGAGGGTAATGGGAGATGATGGGGGATGAGGGGGTGAGGGGGATGGGAGATGAGGGATGAGGTGGGATGAGGGCAATGAGGGGAATGGGAGATGATGGGGGATGAAGGGGTGAGGGGATGGGAGATGAGGGATGAGGTGGGATGAGGGCAATGAGGGGAATGGGAGATGATGGGAGATGAGGGGGTGAGGGGGATGGGAGATGAGGGATGAGGTGGGATGAGGGCAATGAGGGGAATGGGAGATGATGGGAGATGAGGGGGTGAGGGGGATGGGAGATGAGGGATGAGGTAGGATGAGGGCAATGAGGGGAATGGGAGATGATGGGGGTGAGGGGGTGAGGGGGATGGGAGATGAGGGATGAGGTGGGATGAGGGCAATGAGGGGAATGGGAGATGATGGGGGATGAAGGGGTGAGGGGATGGGAGATGAGGGATGAGGTGGGATGAGGGCAATGAGGGGAATGGGAGATGATGGGGGATGAAGGGGTGAGGGGATGGGAGATGAGGGATGAGGTGGGATGAGGGCAATGAGGGGAATGGGAGATGATGGGAGATGAGGGATGAGGGGATGAGGGCAATGAGGGGAATGGGAGATGATGGGGGATGAAGGGGTGAGGGGATGGGAGATGAGGGATGAGGGGATGAGAGCAATGAGGGGAATGGGGGATGAGTTGGATGAAGGGGTGAGGGGGTGGGAGATTAGGGATGAGGTGGGATGAGGGCAATGAGGGGAATGGGAGATGATGGGGGGTGAAGGGGTGAGGGGTATGGGAGATGAGGGATGAGGTGGGATGAGGGCAATGAGGGGAATGGGAGAAGATGGGGGATGAAGGGGTGAGGGGGATGGGAGATGAGGGATGAGGTGGGATGAGGGCAATGAGGGGAATGGGAGATGATGGGAGATGAGGGGGTGAGGGGGATGGGAGATGAGGTGGGATGAGGGCAATGAGGGGAATGGGGGATGATGGGGATGGAGGGGTGAGGGGATGGGAGATGAGGGATGAGGTGGGATGAGGGCAATGAGGGGGATGGGGGATGATGGGGATGGAGGGGTGAGGGGATGGGAGATGAGGGATGAGGACGATGAGTGGGATTGGGATGATGGGGATGAAGGGGTGATGGGGATGAAGGGATGAAGTGGTGAGGGGGATGGGAGATGAGGGATGAGGTGGGATGAGGGCAATGATTGGGATGGGGGTGATGGGGATGAAGGGCAGAGGGGATGGGAGATGAGGGATGAGGGATGAGGACGATGAGTGGGATGGGGATGACGGGGATGAAGGGGTGATGGGGATGAAGGGATGAAGTGGTGAGGGTTGAGGGGATGAACGGATTAGGGGGAGGTGGGGGGGATGGGGAATGAGGGCGATTAGGGGGATGGGGATGAAGGGGTGAGTGGGTTAGGGGGATGTGGGACGAGGGGATATTCATCCAATTTTCAGTAACAATCTTCGTTCTGACGTTGTTCCTCATATAATGACTTTCTTCTGTATTCTGTGAGAAACTTACCGAGTTCACACCTGCCACCAGTCCATCCAGATCCACATACACATGAGTAGCCATTCTCAGCAGTAAAACAGGTGGCTCCATTCAAACACGGTAAACTTGAACACTCATCATCAATCCACGCTGTAGGGGAGACAGAGAATGACAATTGAAGATGATGATGATAGGGATTCAAGATACGAATGATAGGGATTCAAGATGAGGACGAGGGGGTGAGGGGGATAAGGGGGATGAGGGGGATGAGGAGGATAAGGGGGGATGAGGGGGATGAGGGGGATGAGTGGGATGAGTGGGATGAGGGAGATGAGGGGGATGAGGGGGATGAGGGGGATGAGGGGGATGCGGGGGATGAGGGGGATGCGGGGGATGCGGGGGGGGGGGGGGGTGAGGGGGATGAGGGAGATAGATGAGGGGGATGAGGGGATGAGGGAGATGAGGGAGATAGATGAGGGGGATGAGGGGATGAGGGAGATGAGGAGGATGGGGAGGGTGAGGGGGATGAGGGGGATGAGGGCATGAGGGGGGTGAAGGGGTGGGAGGATGAGGAGGATGGGAAGGATGAGGAGGATGGGGAGGATGAGGGGGATGGAGAGGATGGGGAGGATGAGTGGGATGAAGGGGATGAGGATGGTGAGAATGAGGAGGATTTGGAGGATGAGGGGGATGGGGGGATGAGGAAAAAAAAAAAGGCCACTGATCTTAACTTACGGATATTGCATGTGGGCCCAGCCCAATATGCGGTACAGGAACACGTGAAGCTGTCGATCGAGTTCGAGCAAATGCCTCCATTTTGGCACGGAAAGCTTGCGCAGTTGTTAACGACTGTGAAATTGAATCGAAACAATAGGGAGGTGGTGAAGTAGTGCACAAACGATGCGGTGCAGGATTGTCGATACTATGTCCATGCAGCCGCCAAACTCAATAAGCTGTTGCACATGAGAGATCACCCTTGCCCGTTAATAGACAGTTCATTTTGCAGGGATATTTCTAATTCAACCCACTTTCAGTGTTGAGTGTGCACTGTACGAAAGTTCGTTCTGGCCGGCCTTGTTCTTCATACAAGACTTGGTGAAATCAGCCTCAGGTCACTGTTACCGAGGCGATTAGTCCAGCAAAACCTCCACTGGGCAAAAACCCCACATTTTGGTCAGGAGTTATTCTGTATACAATGTCTCCACAACAGGCAATGGCCGTGCAGGGTTACTATACATACATGTACATTCACCACAACGAATATGTAGCCATGTACAGAACATTGATGAAATCAGGATGAAAAGCTCGTCAATAAATTTGGCATTTATGGTGACCATGAACAAAGGGTAAAATCGTCTAAATTTCTTTTCTTGTTGTAGCTTTACCTGTATTTTTCGTATTCATCAAATTTTCAGTGCCAATCTTCGTTCTGGCGTTGTTCCTCATAATTAACTTTCTTCTGTATTCTGTGAGAAACTTACCGAGTTCACACCGGCCACCAGTCCATCCAGAGGCACATGCACATGAGTAGCCACCCACAACAGTATAACAGGTGCCTCCATTCAAACACGGTGCACTTGAACACTCATCATCCAACGCTTTAAAAGAGACACAGAATGAAAAGGTGAGAGGGTGAGGGGGAAGGGGGATGGGGATATGAGGGGGTGGGGTGGGGATGTTATGAGGGCAATGAGGGGAATGGGAGATGATGGGGATAAGGGGGTGAGGGGCATGAGGGGCATGAGGGGCATGAGGGGCATGAGGGGCATGAGGGGCATGAGGGGCATGAGGGGGATGAGGGGGATGAGGGGATGAGGGGGATGAGGGGGATGAGGGGGATGAGGGGGATGAGGGGGATGAGGGGGATGAGGGGGATGAGGGGATGAGGGGGATGAGGGGGATGAGGGGATTGAGGGGGATGAGGGGGTGAGGGGGTGAGGGGGATGAGGGGGATGAGGGGGATGAGGGGGATGAGGGGGATGAGGGGGATGAGGGGGATGAGCGGATTGAGGGGGATAAGGGGGATGAGGGGATTGAGGGGGATGAGGGGGATGAGGGGGATGAGGGGGATGAGGGGGGTGAGGGGATTGAGGGGGATGAGGGGGTGAGGGGGTGAGGGGGATTAGGGGGATGAGGGGGATGAGGGGGATGAGGGGGATGAGGGGGTGAGGGGGGTGAGGGGGGTGAGGGGGATGAGGGGATTGAGGGGGATGAGGGGATTGAGGGGATTGAGGGGGATGAGGGGGATGAGGGGGGTGAGGGGGGTGAGGGGGGTGAGGGGGGTGAGGGGGATGAGGGGGATGAGGGGGTGAGAAGGGTGAGGGGGGTGAGGGGGGTGAGGGGGATGAGAGGGATGAGGGGATTGAGGGGGATGAGGGGGATGAGGGGATTGAGGGGGATGAGGGGGATGAGGGAGATGAGGGGGATGAGGGGGGTGAGGGGGGTGAGGGGGGTGAGGGGGATGAGGGGGATGAGGGGATTGAGGGGGATTGAGGGGGATGAGGGGGATGAGGGGGTGAGGGGGATGGGAGATGAGGGATGAGGTAGGATGAGGGCAATGAGGGGAATGGGAGATGATGGGGGTGAGGGGGTGAGGGGGATGGGAGATGAGGGATGAGGTGGGATGAGGGCAATGAGGGGAATGGGAGATGATGGGGGATGAAGGGGTGAGGGGATGGGAGATGAGGGATGAGGTGGGATGAGGGCAATGAGGGGAATGGGAGATGATGGGGGATGAAGGGGTGAGGGGATGGGAGATGAGGGATGAGGTGGGATGAGGGCAATGAGGGGAATGGGAGATGATGGGAGATGAGGGATGAGGGGATGAGGGCAATGAGGGGAATGGGAGATGATGGGGGATGAAGGGGTGAGGGGATGGGAGATGAGGGATGAGGGGATGAGAGCAATGAGGGGAATGGGGGATGAGTTGGATGAAGGGGTGAGGGGATGGGAGATGAGGGATGAGGTGGGATGAGGGCAATGAGGGGAATGGGAGATGATGGGAGATGAGGGATGAGGGGATGAGGGCAATGAGGGGAATGGGAGATGATGGGGGATGAAGGGGTGAGGGGATGGGAGATGAGGGATGAGGGGATGAGAGCAATGAGGGGAATGGGGGATGAGTTGGATGAAGGGGTGAGGGGATGGGAGATGAGGGATGAGGTGGGATGAGGGCAATGAGGGGAATGGGAGATGATGGGGGGTGAAGGGGTGAGGGGGATGGGAGATGAGGGATGAGGTGGGATGAGGGCAATGAGGGGAATGGGAGATGATGGGGGATGAAGGGGTGAGGGGGATGGGAGATGAGGGATGAGGTGGGATGAGGGCAATGAGGGGAATGGGAGATGATGGGAGATGAGGGGGTGAGGGGGATGGGAGATGAGGGATGAGGTGGGATGAGGGCAATGAGGGGAATGGGAGATGATGGGAGATGAGGGGGTGAGGGGGATGGGAGATGAGGTGGGATGAGGGCAATGAGGGGAATGGGGGATGATGGGGATGGAGGGGTGAGGGGATGGGAGATGAGGGATGAGGTGGGATGAGGGCAATGAGGGGGATGGGGGATGATGGGGATGGAGGGGTGAGGGGATGGGAGATGAGGGATGAGGGATGAGGACGATGAGTGGGATTGGGATGATGGGGATGAAGGGGTGATGGGGATGAAGGGATGAAGTGGTGAGGGGGGTGGGAGATGAGGGATGAGGTGGGATGAGGGCAATGATTGGGATGGGGGTGATGGGGATGAAGGGCAGAGGGGATGGGAGATGAGGGATGAGGGATGAGGACGATGAGTGGGATGGGGATGACGGGGATGAAGGGGTGATGGGGATGAAGGGATGAAGTGGTGAGGGTTGAGGGGATGAACGGATTAGGGGGAGGTGGGGGGGATGGGGAATGAGGGCGATTAGGGGGATGGGGATGAAGGGGTGAGTGGGTTAGGGGGATGTGGGACGAGGGGATATTCATCCAATTTTCAGTAACAATCTTCGTTCTGACGTTGTTCCTCATATAATGACTTTCTTCTGTATTCTGTGAGAAACTTACCGAGTTCACACCTGCCACCAGTCCATCCAGATCCACATGCACATGAGTAGCCATTCCCAGCAGTAAAACAGGTGGCTCCATTCAAACACGGTAAACTTGAACACTCATCATCAATCCACGCTGTAGGGGAGACAGAAAATGACAATTGAAGATGATGATGATAGGGATTCAAGATACGAATGATAGGGATTCAAGATGAGGACGAGGGGGTGAGGGGGATAAGGGGGATGAGGGGGATGAGGAGGATAAGGGGGGATGAGGGGGATGAGGGGGATGAGTGGGATGAGGGAGATGAGGGGGATGAGGGGGATGAGGGGGATGAGGGGGATGCGGGGGATGCGGGGGGAGGGGGGGTGAGGGGGATGAGGGAGATAGATGAGGGGGATGAGGGGATGAGGGAGATGAGGAGGATGGGGAGGGTGAGGGGGATGAGGGGGATGGGGAGGATGGGGAGGATGAGGGAGATGAGGGAGATGAGGGAGATGAGGGGGGTGAGGGGGATGAGGGCATGAGGGGGGTGAAGGGTGGGAGGATGAGGAGGATGGGAAGGATGAGGAGGATGGGGAGGATGAGGGGGATGGAGAGGATGGGGAGGATGAGTGGGATGAAGGGGATGAGGATGGTGAGAATGAGGAGGATTTGGAGGATGAGGGGGATGGGGGGATGAGGGAAAAAAAAAAGGCCACTGATCTTAACTTACGGATATTGCATGTGGGCCCAGCCCAATATGCGGTACAGGAACACGTGAAGCTGTCGATCGAGTTCGAGCAAATGCCTCCATTTTGGCACGGAAAGCTTGCGCAGTTGTTAACGACTGTGAAATTGAATCGAAACAATAGGGAGGTGGTGAAGTAGTGCACAAACGATGCGGTGCAGGATTGAGGAGGAGGACGAGGACGAGGGGACTAGGTCCAGGAGGAGGACGAGGACGAGGACGAGGGGACTAGGTCCAGGAGGAGAACGAGGACGAGGGGACTAGGTCCAGGAGGAGGACGAGGACGAGGGAACTAGTTCCAGGAGGAGGAGGAGGACGACGACGACGAGGGGACTAGGTCCTGGAGGAGGATGAGGACGAGGGGACTAGGTCCAGGAGGAGGACGAGGACGAGGGGATTAGGTCCAGGAGGAGGACGAGGACGAGGGGACTAGGTCCAGGAGGAGGACGAGGACGAGGGGACTAGGTCCAGAAGGAGGACGAGGACGAGGGGACTAGGTCCAGGAGGAGGACGAGGACGAGGGGACTAGGTCCAGGAGGAGAACGCGGACGAGGGGACTAGGTCCAGGAGGAGAACGCGGACGAGGGGACTAGGTCCAGGAGGAGAACGAGGACGAGGGGACTAGGTCCAGGAGGAGAACGCGGACGAGGGGACTAGGTCCAGGAGGAGAACGAGGACGAGGGGACTAGGTCCAGGAGGAGGACGAGGACGAGGGGACTAGGTCCAGGAGGAGGACGAGGACGAGGGGACTAGGTCCAGGAGGAGGACGAGGACGAGGGGACTAGGTCCAGGAGGAGGACGAGGACGAGGGGACTAGGTCCAGGAGGAGGACGAGGACGAGGGGACTAGGTCCAGAAGGAGGACGAGGACGAGGGGATTAGGTCCAGAAGGAGGACGAGGACGAGGGGACTAGGTCCAGGAGGAGGACGAGGACGAGGGGACTAGGTCCAGGAGGAGGACGAGGACGAGGGGACTAGGTCCAGGAGGAGAACGAGGACGAGGGGACTAGGTCCAGGAGGAGAACGCGGACGAGGGGACTAGGTCCAGGAGGAGGACGAGGACGAGGGGACTAGGTCCAGGAGGAGGACGAGGACGAGGGGACTAGGTCCAGAAGGAGGACGAGGACGAGGGGACTAGGTCCAGGAGGAGGACGAGGACGAGGGGACTAGGTCCAGGAGGAGGACGAGGACGAGGGGACTAGGTCCAGGAGGAGGACGAGGACGAGGGGACTAGGTCCAGGAGGAGGACGAGGACGAGGGGACTAGGTCCAGGAGGAGGACGAGGACGAGGGGACTAGGTCCAGAAGGAGGACGAGGACGAGGGGATTAGGTCCAGAAGGAGGACGAGGACGAGGGGACTAGGTCCAGGAGGAGGACGAGGACGAGGGGACTAGGTCCAGAAGGAGGACGAGGACGAGGGGACTAGGTCCAGGAGGAGGACGAGGACGAGGGGACTAGGTCCAGAAGGAGGACGAGGACGAGGGGACTAGGTCCAGGAGGAGAACGAGGACGAGGGGACTAGGTCCAGGAGGAGGACGAGGACGAGGGGACTAGGTCCAGAAGGAGGACGAGGACGAGGGGACTAGGTCCAGGAGGAGGACGAGGACGAGGGGACTAGGTCCAGGAGGAGGACGAGGACGAGGGGACTAGGTCCAGGAGGAGAACGAGGACGAGGGGACTAGGTCCAGGAGGAGGACGAGGACGAGGGGACTAGGTCCAGGAGGAGGACGAGGACGAGGGGACTAGGTCCAGGAGGAGGACGAGGACGACGGGACTAGGTCCAGGAGGAGGACGAGGACGAGGGGACTAGGTCCAGGAGGAGGACGAGGACGAGGGGACTAGGTCCAGGAGGAGGACGGGGACGAGGACGAGGGGACTAGGTCCAGGAGGAGGACGAGGACGAAGGGGACTAGGTCCAGGAGGAGGACGAGGACGAGGGGACTAGGTCCAGGAGGAGGACGAGGACGAGGGGACTAGGTCCCGGAGGAGGACGTGGATGAGGGGACTGGGTCCAGGAGGAGGAGGAGGACGAGGGGACTAGGTCCAGAAGGAGGACGAGGACGAGGGGACTAGGTCCAGGAGGAGGACGAGGACGAGGGGACTAGGTCCAGGAGGAGAACGCGGACGAGGGGACTAGGTCCAGGAGGAGAACGCGGACGAGGGGACTTAGGTCCAGGAGGAGGACGAGGACGAGGGGACTAGGTCCAGGAGGAGAACGCGGACGAGGGGACTAGGTCCAGGAGGAGAACGAGGACGAGGGGACTAGGTCCAGGAGGAGAACGCGGACGAGGGGACTAGGTCCAGGAGGAGGACGAGGACGAGGGGACTAGGTCCAGGAGGAGAACGAGGACGAGGGGACTAGGTCAAGGAGGAGAACGCGGACGAGGGGACTAGGTCCAGGAGGAGAACGCGGACGAGGTCCAGGAGGAGGACGAGGACGAGGGGACTAGGTCCAGGAGGAGGACGAGGACGAGGGGACTAGGTCCAGGAGGAGAACGAGGACGAGGGGACTAGGTCCAGGAGGAGGACGAGGACGAGGGGACTAGGTCCAGGAGGAGGACGAGGACGAGGGGACTAGGTCCAGGAGGAGGACGAGGACGAGGGGACTAGGTCCAGGAGGAGAACGCGGACGAGGGGACTAGGTCCAGGAGGAGAACGAGGACGAGGGGACTAGGTCCAGGAGGAGGACGAGGACGAGGGGACTAGGTCCAGGAGGAGGACGAGGACGAGGACGAGGGGACTAGGTCCAGGAGGAGAACGAGGACGAGGGGACTAGGTCCAGGAGGAGGACGAGGACGAGGGAACTAGTTCCAGGAGGAGGAGGAGGACGACGACGACGAGGGGACTAGGTCCTGGAGGAGGATGAGGACGAGGGGACTAGGTCCAGGAGGAGGACGAGGACGAGGGGATTAGGTCCAGGAGGAGGACGAGGACGAGGGGACTAGGTCCAGGAGGAGGACGAGGACGAGGGGACTAGGTCCAGAAGGAGGACGAGGACGAGGGGACTAGGTCCAGGAGGAGGACGAGGACGAGGGGACTAGGTCCAGGAGGAGAACGCGGACGAGGGGACTAGGTCCAGGAGGAGAACGCGGACGAGGGGACTAGGTCCAGGAGGAGAACGAGGACGAGGGGACTAGGTCCAGGAGGAGAACGCGGACGAGGGGACTAGGTCCAGGAGGAGAACGAGGACGAGGGGACTAGGTCCAGGAGGAGGACGAGGACGAGGGGACTAGGTCCAGGAGGAGGACGAGGACGAGGGGACTAGGTCCAGGAGGAGGACGAGGACGAGGGGACTAGGTCCAGGAGGAGGACGAGGACGAGGGGACTAGGTCCAGGAGGAGGACGAGGACGAGGGGACTAGGTCCAGAAGGAGGACGAGGACGAGGGGATTAGGTCCAGAAGGAGGACGAGGACGAGGGGACTAGGTCCAGGAGGAGGACGAGGACGAGGGGACTAGGTCCAGGAGGAGGACGAGGACGAGGGGACTAGGTCCAGGAGGAGAACGAGGACGAGGGGACTAGGTCCAGGAGGAGAACGCGGACGAGGGGACTAGGTCCAGGAGGAGGACGAGGACGAGGGGACTAGGTCCAGGAGGAGGACGAGGACGAGGGGACTAGGTCCAGAAGGAGGACGAGGACGAGGGGACTAGGTCCAGGAGGAGGACGAGGACGAGGGGACTAGGTCCAGGAGGAGGACGAGGACGAGGGGACTAGGTCCAGGAGGAGGACGAGGACGAGGGGACTAGGTCCAGGAGGAGGACGAGGACGAGGGGACTAGGTCCAGGAGGAGGACGAGGACGAGGGGACTAGGTCCAGAAGGAGGACGAGGACGAGGGGATTAGGTCCAGAAGGAGGACGAGGACGAGGGGACTAGGTCCAGGAGGAGGACGAGGACGAGGGGACTAGGTCCAGAAGGAGGACGAGGACGAGGGGACTAGGTCCAGGAGGAGGACGAGGACGAGGGGACTAGGTCCAGGATGAGGACGAGGACGAGGGGACTAGGTCCAGGAGGAGAACGAGGACGAGGGGACTAGGTCCAGGAGGAGGACGAGGACGAGGGGACTAGGTCCAGAAGGAGGACGAGGACGAGGGGACTAGGTCCAGGAGGAGGACGAGGACGAGGGGACTAGGTCCAGGAGGAGGACGAGGACGAGGGGACTAGGTCCAGGAGGAGAACGAGGACGAGGGGACTAGGTCCAGGAGGAGGACGAGGACGAGGGGACTAGGTCCAGGAGGAGGACGAGGACGAGGGGACTAGGTCCAGGAGGAGGACGAGGACGACGGGACTAGGTCCAGGAGGAGGACGAGGACGAGGGGACTAGGTCCAGGAGGAGGACGAGGACGAGGGGACTAGGTCCAGGAGGAGGACGGGGACGAGGACGAGGGGACTAGGTCCAGGAGGAGGACGAGGACGAGGGGACTAGGTCCAGGAGGAGGACGAGGACGAGGGGACTAGGTCCAGGAGGAGGACGAGGACGAGGGGACTAGGTCCCGGAGGAGGACGTGGATGAGGGGACTGGGTCCAGGAGGAGGAGGAGGACGAGGGGACTAGGTCCAGTAGGAGGACGAGGACGAGGGGACTAGGTCCAGGAGGACACGAGGATGAGGGGACTAGATCCAGGAGGAGGAGGACAACGACTAGGTGGAGGAGGGGAAGGAGGACTAGGACGAGGGGCGAGATGGAAAAATAAAAAAAATGACCTCAAAAATAGAGACTTTTGTTTAACATTTCATGAGTTTGGTTTTGAACACGCAAACCAATCTTCGGCCTAAACCAAAGTCCAAAACAGAAACACGAACCCGAGCGAGAGGGTTGTGTTATCTACAAAACAGTCGCTCACCCTGTTCGCAATGGGGTCCCATCCAATCGGGAGGACAATCACATACGTACGAAGAGAGCCAAAAAGGCTCACAGATGCCCCCGTTCATACACGGGTAGGTATCACAGCCAGAGAGGTCTTCATGAAAAAAATTAATAAACAAGTTATTGGGAGGAGTAATTAAAGGAAGCAGGATTTTAAAGGGTTCAGGTTATATCTTACAACAAATTGGTAGGGGGTTAGGGTTTTAAGATCGTTTGGGCTATCCCCGTCATGTTCAACCCGTAACTCTCAGCTTACCTTGCTCACAATAAGTGCCACCAGCCCAGCCAGGGCACATACATCTGGCTTCCCCATTCGTGACAACGCACGAGCCGTCGTTAAGGCAGGAAATGTCCTGGCATGAAGCAATCGCTGTGGAAGATGGGTGAGAATGGTACATGTTGGTGAGCTATTCGCATCAATCAGGGAAAGTATCCTGACAGGGGAAGTATCTTTCTTTTTACGAACTTTTGCAGACGCACATGTTCGAGTTTATGCACCCGTTTGCCCGGTGTGTATGCACAAAGTGCATTTTCAAAAGTGGCACATAGCATATGGCGTCCCTTCCTGGCAATGCCTTCCGCTAACACTGGGCTAAAGTATTGTCAGGCTGTGGCTGTGGCTGTGGCTGTGGCTGTGGCTGTGGCTGTGGCTGTGGCTGTGGCTGTGGCTGTGGCTGTGGCTGTGGCTGTGGCTGTGGCTGTGGCTGTGGCTGTGGCTGTGGCTGTGGCTGTGGCTGTGGCTGTGGCTGTGGCTGTGGCTGTGGCTGTGGCTGTGGCTGTGGCTGTGGCTGTGGCTGTGGCTGTGGCTGTGGCTGTGGCTGTGGCTGTGGCTTCGGCTGTGGCTGTGGCTTCGGCTACGGCTCCGGCTCCAGCTCCAGCTCTGGATACAGCTCTGGATACAGCTTGTGCTTGTGTCGTGGCCCATTTTCTGGTGTGCACAAGGTGCATGGAGTGGCGCACAGTACTGTACGTTCGTTTACTTAGTACCTTCCTCACACAACCACCCGCTGAACTCAAGAACTGTCAGAAACACTGTGTATGGTGTTGTGGGTGGTAAGATGGGGCCCATACACCGCAATATACTGCAGTGTGGCTTTTGGTTTAGGGTAAATTATTATATGACCAAGAAAGAAGAAATCAGTGACTAAGACTCAAGATGATGACAAGGACTCGGTCTGGATAGCTTCGGGCTCAGATACAAGAGATGCGACTCGGCCTCAAGACGTGACCCCAATTTCGTAGAGTTGCTTAAGGACGAAGACACTCTCAGCATGAGCAATCGTCCTCGTGTATAATTCAAGATTGCCAGCCATTTTTCATTCGATGCTTACTGCCCTCAACTTGGATTTCAATAATGGGGGCTTGTAGCATCAAATACAAGTACAACTTTGGCTGAAAACCTGATTTTATTCCGAAAGGCTTTTCATGCTGAAGAAAATGTTGGCACTTAACCCAAAAGAGCCGGGATATTTTGACCACCTCACAGCCGGGGGGGGGGGTTGGATTCCGACCCCTCAGATCTCGGTCGTTCAATGGTGGATTCAAATCATGTTTGTGAGGGTAATAGAGAATTACATAATGACATTTGTGTAAAATTTTATTTTTAATAACCTAATGTGCTGTGTAATTATAGCTCATTAATTATTCAGGATTTTTTTTCTGCTTTTTTTCATCTTTTCAGTGTTTTTGTAATTGAATTTCCCATATATTTTTTTAGAATTTCCCATATTTGCATGGTACAATGATAATGAAACACGATGAGCCAACAATTGCATACAGCAATATTAATGAGCTAATTATGCAAAAGAATTCCTAAAAAAAAATACACTCTGCATTTTGGATGCTATGCTTTTATGTAGTGTAAGTCAGTGGAAATAATTCCGTCAAACTACACCATGGCCCTGAAAAAATGTTCATTGTCAGAGAACGGCACCTCCAATTTAGTTAAAATTGGTGTTAAAATATGACTAATAGGCTGGCCAAAAAGTTATAAAGCCTCAGCATGCAGAAATAAAAATCACCGAGACGCTCTGAAACAAAACTACAGGGGGGGCTGAATCCGCATCCGGCTTTTTGAGGGTTGATTAAAGGGCAAGGTTTTAAGAAATCTTACATTTTGCCAGAAATGAGTTGTTTATGTTTAAATATATGTCTACAAAAACTAAAAAAAAAACAACTCTAAACTACGAACAATTTCGATTTTCTTTCTGCCATTATTTTTCAAACCTGCGGGCTAAAATAGTGTTTCGAATCGTCACAATCCAATCTACATGAAAATAAATAATGCATGATGAGCAGCGCGTGACGTGTACATGAGGAGTCTTTCAGCGAATATACTCGATGAAATGAGCCCCTGAGTTTTGTGACTCTAACTAGATGACTCGTGACACAATAAACGTGACTCGTATTCAATACTTCTGTGACTCAGATACACCAGGGTCTTCAACAGTGAGCCGGATAGTGCGAGTGAACAGTGAGAGAGATAGAACGTGATTCTGCGTACTTGAACTGCAGTTCATTTCGTCGAACCCATCTATGCAGTCATCGTCATCGTCGCAAAGCCAATTGTAAGGGATGCAATATCCGTCCGGGCACATGATATGAGTGCCCGCTAATGTGCCCGCTAATGGGCACGAGTCTGATGTATGACAGAAATAAGTAAAACAATCAAAATATGAATTAAAGCCCCTATACACAACATTGGTCGAGGTCAAAAAATAGCAGCCATACGTTGTCTGATCCAACATATGCATGAAATAGCACACCTGTGAAAATTTCAGCTCAATCCGACTACCGAGTCTCGAGAAAATCGTGAAAACTAATTCATTTGTTTTGCGAAAATGCAACATTCAACGCCGCACTATTCCGAAAAATAGTTTAGAATCTCGATCGGTGAGACGTAAACGATTTGTTTTACTATTTTCTCCCAAAAATACAGTAATTTAGACAGAAATATTTCAGTGCGAGGTTTCTACCATAACCATCTTCAAACTGCATAAGTTTCATGTAAATCTGTGAACATTTCTGCTTTTCGATCATCTCAAAAGTGGGGGTTATTCCTCATTATGCTGTGCCAGGTCACATAATATTATGTGGCCCTATACCGACCAGACTGCGCATGACGTCATCTATGAGTGCCCCACCCGGCCCCAGCCGCCATTAACGTCATGAAAATTGGCCAATAAGAGTAATGGAACGGCAAAATAGTGATTGCAAGAAGAATGCCGGTGCCGGCAAAATATACACTGCCTAAAATGATAAAATGACCGATAACAAGACACGCCCAGCGATCGTTCCAACGGTTGTTTCAAGTCCTTCTTGCTTACCTTTGGCGCTAGTGTGCAACCTCGATTCTTCGATATTCGCGAAAAAAAATTCTGCATTCAATCTCGTGACTGAGACTCGAAGTAGATGCCTCGGCACTCGTACTCAAAACTTCTGTGACTCAAAAACAATTAAGTCTGCACAAAAGGGCCGGACGAGAAAGATAAGAGCGGTACTCTGCTTACTTGAACTGCAGTTCAATTCGTCGAACCCATCGACACAGTCCGTGATGTTGTCGCACAGCCAGTAGTAAGGGATGCAAGTCTCGTTGTCCGGGCACATGATCGGTGGGTCGCCCACTGATCCCCAAGAGCTGCACGAGGCTGATGCATGATAGAAATTCAAATAATTCAATTAGATGATGAGTAAAACAACCCCAACAGACTACGAAGACACCGCACAGCCGGACTTACTTAAATGTGACCCGGCACAGCGACATGAGGAATATCCCACCAAAACACTTTTTTGAGTAAACAACGCCTGAAGTCAAAGTATCTTCTCAATTCGATAAAAAAAATATTTTTGTTTTTTGTATTTTCGGAAAGTTAATGTATTGGAGAATATTATGTCCAAAGGATTTTTCCGAAATCCGTCTCTAAATGTTGAAAAAAACGAGGATTTCGGGGGAGTGTTTGTGTACTGTTTTCATGAAAATGTAAAGTTCCTGCCTTTTTGAATGGCCGCTTTCGAGGAGTTAGCTGAATTTTGTTGGAGTTTGTTGGATTAAGTACCAATGACCCAGGGAGACACTGTTGGAGTTTGTTGGATTAGGTACCAATGGTCAGTACACTGCCACACACTCCAACACCTGACCAGAAAATGACCAAGAGCTTGTGGGTAAACTCACCCACGAATGCATTATCAGTATACTCCCGCACACTCCAACACCTGACCACAAACATGACCAAGAGCTCGTGGGTAAATTAATCTCACCCACGAAAGCAGTGTAGTGCACTGTTACACACTCCAACACCTGACCAGAACATGCCATAGCATACACATTGAGGCATTTTGTTGTGCATTTTGTTGTGCTCGTGCAACAATGCATCTGTACCCAACCTAACAAAATCCAACACGTGCAGACTGTTGAATTCTGTGAGGTTAGGTACCAATGGGTTCCTAATTTCTGCCCAAATGTTGGATTTTGCTGGGTTAGGTATGCTTCCTAGTGAAAGAGCCTAGGGGGTTTACGCGGGGCTAGGTAGTGATGCAGACTGGCAAATTAAGCAGGCAGGGTGCCAGGCAAAATGCCAAAATGGCATTATGTTCAGACGCTAACATCACTTTACTCCCTTCTACTGGGAACAAATTCCACCTGGTCCGTTTGATGGCTTTTTACAATGAGTTTTTTTCCTTCATTCTGACATAATATTTCAACACGGAATGTGAATAGAATTGAAGCACGTACGCAATAAAAATGGGTCATTTGAAAATCCTGTGCTAATTAAACACTCTAATAAGCCCCCCTCTGTTTTTAAAACTCCACCCACTTGGTTTGGTTCTTAAAATGAATTTTGGAAATCAAGTAACAAACAAATGATTGACAACCATTGAAAACAAAGTTTAGTTTTACCAAACACCAACATTTCAAACAACCAACATTTTTATAACCACATGACCCTAGTTTGGTGTTTGTCCCATGGAGCCCCAATCCTACAAGATCATCCTCCATCACATTGGGTCTAGTAAACCGTATCCTGCATTTTCCTACAGAGACAAAACCGCGTTATGCCCCGGCCCCCAATCCTGCAAATCTCAAGTACCCCAAATCCTTCAATTTCCTGCAGTAGGAAACTAGGATTTTATAGGATTTGGGGAGGTTAATTTATTGTTAACACAATAAGCTTTTTTTCATGTTTTGGCTTGCGCTAGCCGAATTGGATGACGTCAAGCTTCTGAATTAAGTGATCGCTTGTCAACTCTAGAAAAACATGGGGGCGGTTTTGACGAGAGCACAAAAGGTCATTCTTTTCAGATAGTGAACGCCGAATTGGGGGAAAACACCGTTTTGCCATTCCCGAAACCTAATCTGATTGGACAATATTTTCATTACGTCATGCTGGCCTTCTTGCTCTACACGTGACTTGACGGAGGCCGTTCCTGCTGATTTAATAACGTAATGAAAATTGGCCAATAAGAGTAAGGGAACGGGAAAATAGCGTTTGCAAGAAGGATGCCGGTGCCGGCACAATATACACTGCCTAAAATGTTACGCCGTGACGACCCAAAACCATGCAGACACGCCCAACGATTGTTGCAAGCCGTTCTTGCGCACCTTTGTTGCAAGTGTGCAACCTCGATTCTTCGATATGTGCGAAAAAAATAATCTGATTTCTGCTTTCAATCGTCGTCGTGGAAAGCTGTTTCGAGCGGTTGAAGTTTATTTTCCTAATTTATTCAGATATAGGAAGAAATCAGCATAGTATTACCGGAAAAAAAAGATAGAGGAAATGAGCTCTCTGTTGCAATTTGCATTCACGACTGACCAAATTGGAGGAAGCATCTAGGAGTATCGACCTTTTAAAAAACCGGATACTTTTTGGGGGGTCATACAAAACAAATTCTATTATAGAGCGGGGCTCTGAGTAATACTTCACTTCCAGGATTTGTTTATACGAATTATGTTTTAACGAACTT
The DNA here is from genome assembly GCA_949987565.1 of Luidia sarsii. Lineage (NCBI taxonomy): Eukaryota > Metazoa > Echinodermata > Asteroidea > Paxillosida > Luidiidae > Luidia > Luidia sarsii. The sequence goes on from OX465105.1 coordinate 13,785,187, forward strand.
TTGACGAATCATTATAATGGCATAGGCCTAAGCCTATGCATTTGTTTTTAGAATGCATGATATATCTTTTTCTGATATATTTTATGAATTTGATTATAATCTGATAAAATGAAGGCGAATTAAAGAGCTTAAAAATGTCGTGGGAAAGATTTTGACTAATACCCTCATCACCGTAAAGGGTGGGGAAAACTCCTAAATCCACAATAGACCAATTAGTATTATGGCGAGAAACGACACTTTCTGGCACAACATCTTGCCTAAAAAAATGGAGCAGTATTCCCCAAAATCATGATTTTGTGACGCGTATTTGTCAACCGGACGACGGTCAGCAGTGACAGCAGGCACTGTGTGTATACAGAACTTCACTTTCCTACAACCTACGCGCCACAAAATCATGACTTGGGGGAAACTGTAAGTCCACTTTTTTTCTTTCGGCAAGTGGTTTTGCCAGAACATGGATGATGTCTGCATAACAATTGGTGGTTTGATTTGGGTTTAAGTTAAATAAATGAATAAATAAGACTTAAGGCTTTGCATGGTGGGTGAATCAATATAGGAAGGTTTGCGGTGACACCATGTATAAGGTCTCTTAAGAACCCGAGTGGTAACTCGACGTTTCGACCAGTATGCTCTCCTGATGACGGCCAAAGCAAACTGGTCGAAACGTCGAGTTACCACTCAGGTTCTTTTTCAGACCCACACCTCTTCTTTAAAGGTCCAATACAACATTGGTAAAGGTCAAAAGATTGCCACGTACAGTTTGTCTGTTAAACCATTAAACATCCCCAAAAGGCAATCCTGCGAATGTTTTAGCTCAAATGGTGATCTGAGAAAGTAGAAAAAGGTAAAAAAAAAAAGTCGCGGTTTTTGTACCATTCTGTAGTATAAGAAATAGTTTATGACTTGCGAGTAATAAACTATTTGTCGATGTTTCAGTGAAGATTTCTATGGAAGTACAGCATCCCAGACCGTAAGATTTCAACATGAGGATTCTATCATGACCATTTACAAACTGTATTAAATTAGAAGGAAATTTGTGGACATCGATATTTTCCGATCTTCCCAATGTTGTATTCGGCCTTTAAGAGACCTTATACATGGTGTCACCGCAAACCCTCCCTATATTGGGTTTAGGTTGTTTCCTCCACCCCTCTCCCACCAAGACCTTTACAGTGAGGGTGTTACACTAAAATCTGGCCAATGAAGGCTTATACAACCCTAGGCCTGCTCACATGATGCGGAGGGGCCGTACACGGAGGTTTCGGCGTCGGTGGTTCCGGCGTCGCTGGGGTTGGCGTGCGACGAGCGCAGTCCCGTCTCCATCAGGGACACCACCAGCAAGACGGCCAGAAGTCCACGGGCCAGCCGCGGCCCAGTCCCCGCCGCCACTGACTGCCACGACATGCCGGTTGAGGTCGAAGACCGACGGCGTCTATAGTGGTGATAGTAATGGTGATGATGACAGTGCACCTTTTTTTACCCCACTAAACACTCAATATAAACCTCCACAGTTTCCTCGGGTGCTGTTGTTGTTGTTGGCGTTTTCTTGTAGTTATCCAAAAAGTCCACTGTTATCGGTCTGCTAGGTTTCTTGGCAGTACAGGTTTGGCCAGAAACAATTGTCGTCGGTCGCAGGAGTTCGTCCACGGACTGTGACCTCGATAAGTCGTGTCAAGGTGAAGCGAAATAACGTGGACTGGCTTCTCCGTCCTTGGGGGCGGCGAGGGGGGAGGGGTAGTACGGCTCCTAAGTTACGCGGTTTGGAAACATTCGATCCGGCACCGAGTTAGTCCAATGTAACTTTGTTCGGAAGTCGCCGGTGAGTGGGAAAAAATGGCCGGTCGCTTCTGCAGCTATTTATGACTGAAGCGGCGTATATATGCACTGCACGAACTTGAGAGCAACTCCCCTGTTTATCTGCAGCTATAACCTCAGCTCAGCTGCAGTAACTACTCCTGTGGTACATTCGGGTTCACAACAGCTAGGGACGGTTTCCAACTGAGCATGCACTCACATACCACTGACCAGAGCTGTAACGAGGACGTCCACTTTGTTTCCCACGCAGCGGTATTACTTGGGTGAAGCTCTTGAGCGAACTACAATAGTGCCAGCAATGCTGACCAGTGTAGTTTGTTTTTTCCACACCCAGGCACTCCTACGAGGTCCTTGCAGTGCGCGCTGCATGCCCTGTCGGTCGACCAGCCGAGAATACAAGTGTTGTCACTGCCGACTGTGCATCAGACCACATACACATTCCACTCCCGTAAAGCGCCTTTCAAAACGAGCAGCCATTTATTTATTAGTGGTTTTTTTCTTGTAATGATACAATTGAAACGCATGCATCCTGGATCCGGGTTCGCCGGGAACAATTTGTTTGCAACCCTTTTTTGATTTTGCAGTTCGCAGGAGAATTTTGCAAGCTAAGAGTAGAGCTCGTCCACGGCCGAACGAATTTCGACAAAAGGCGGGAAGAGTCTTTGTTCTGTCGATGCCCTTTCCAGGGAAGAGGGGGAGAGAGAAGAGGACAGCAAAGTGGAGAGGGGGGGGGGGGGTGGTGGCAGTTACTTGACTGAGAGGGCTCATACTGAATAGGCCTTCGTGCGTCACTTTTGCTAGTGTTGTATATGCATGTAGGCCTATACTCTGCAACAATGTATGTACATGTATATTGGTGAGTTACTTTCGCTGCGTTGTGTATGCAGTATACATCAACGTGTATAACATTGGCGCACGGAGGCTAGAGATTGGTGGGAGCGTGGTGGGTGGGGTGCTCATGTATAGGGTGCTAGGTAGATTGCTCCACCTTGCCTCCTTCTGCTGGCCAACCCTCGAGCATTCAAGTTAGTCTGGGTTTCCAATAAACCACCCAATCTTGATGCTTCGCAGTCTCCTCTGTGGTGATCGGTCTTGTTCTACCGCCAAGTAAGACTTCTCAACCTAGGCCAAGAGACCTAGTGATATACTCAAACTAAGTCCAAGTGTTACACTAGTTGGGGCGAGTATGGGGGCGAATTTGGGGACTGTTGGGGGCGAGTTGTGGGGGGGGGGGGCGAGTTTGACGGCGAATTGGGGGAGATGGCGAGGTTGGGGGAGAGTTGGGATACAGGTAGTAAGGACCAATTCAGGTGTATTTAAGAGATGTGTGACTTCCCCCTCCCATACCACTCTTCTACATGAGTTTTGATATAGCCTCCATTTACTTCCAGACCAAAATGCCCCCCCCTCCTCCCCCCCCAAAAAAAATGTTGCAATTTGCGCGACCAATGTTTGCATGCCATCATGTGACCAGTGGGTAATCTTTGCATCTCATTCGGTGCAGAACATGAGTGGAAAATGAGCAAAGAAGACTAGTGTAACACTTAATCTTGGCTTGGGACGAGGACGCTAAGGACTCTCGGCCTAGGTTGGTCAGTGTTACTTGGGCGGTAGTCCGAGACCGAGCACCACAAATAAGAAAAAGGAGAGACTCCGAACACCAAGATTTGGTTGATGGGGGTTTTATTCAAAACCGGACTAAGTTGAATGCAGGAGTCACATGAGACTAGATCGCAAGGATCTAACTCAAGGGTTGGCCATCAGAAAGCGGAGGTGAAGAGAAGAATTCTAGCTTGGAAGGGGATGGGGACCTTTCTTTTATACAAGAATAATGGGGACCAGATTGGAATGGGGGAATACCTAAAAAGGACTTGTTTCTGTTCTCTGTTGAATATGTAGATTTTAAGCAAATTATTATGTTGAACAAAGAATGGGGTTGGAGGATAAACTATAGCAGACTGAATAATGAATTTAAAGGGATGAAGTGGTTTCCTTACTATGGGGATGTTTCATGTCTTGACCTTCTTTCTTGGAAAAGTGGTCATACCCGTTATGTCATAGGGGACCCTCACATACCTAAGAGGGTTGGTCACTACCGGACTTGGTCCATAGGGTCATGACTGTGGTGAACGTTAGGGGAAGGGTACATACATTGATTTAAGGGACTTTAAGGGACTGGAATAAAACTTACATAAAACTTTTCTTAATGATTTTTTGGTATTTGGGGTTGTAACTTAAATTAGGGCTTACACTATCATATTATTGTCCACTTTCTTCTTTGTACATTTCCATTGCTGCTCTGTGCCAAAATAATTATGAGGTGAAAACAAATACCCACTTTAAGCCACGTACGTGATGGTATGTAAACAGTGGTCGCGCAATCGGTCTATTTGCACCATTTTTCTTCCAGGTGTATTTAAGAAATGTGTGACTTCCCCGCCCAACTACCACTCTTCTACATGACTTGTGATATAGTCTCAATACACTTCCAGACCAATGTGCCCCCCAAACAAAAAAAAAGGTTGTAAATTTTTTACTGATTGAACTGACTTCAATGCAAAGCTCTACGGGTGAACGGCCCGACGTTTCGATCCTATAGTGTAGCAGGACCTCCCAAATAGATGCAGATATTTTCTTCGGAGAGCCGAACGACTTTCGACTGTGGCTGTGGCTGCGTTGCTGCGGCTGTGGCTGCGTGGCTGCGGCTGTGGCTGCGCGGGGGATGTCCGAACATCATTTTGATCGGTCACGCTTCGGTCTCTCTCTCAGGGAATATTTCCAGAAGCACCCACAGGGGCTGCATGCCGAACGGCGAGCAAACACAAGTCAACTCACGGTGTTTCGCGGTCATTCTTATCGACGGAGCCATCAGTGGCCGTTTCTAGGGGAGTTAAGGTTTGCAGACGACAATTGTTTGGTGCCGTACCGGAGAGACTCGCCTTGGACAAAGGCTACTTGAATTGAGGCATGGAATCGAGCTCCGTGCCACAACCACTCAAAATATCAGCACACAATCACAGCCAAGCACACCTTGTGAACCTTGATGTACTATAGGTAACCTAGCGATGGGAAAAAAAACTGTTGACGAAAACACATTTCTATCTACCTCCGGTATGAATGAAAGCCCCCCAGGCAACGCTCTGCGCACGCTCGAACGCTTTCCTTTTGACGCATGCGTGGAAACCACGACCTTCCCTTTCACAAAAGCTGCACTTTGAACACGCGAGCGCTTCTACCTGACCTTTTGGGGCATTTGCATGCCAAGAGATCTGATGTTACCATGGCTACCTTGTCCGAGATGGGCTTATACGCCACAGCTACTGAACTAAACGAATTCATCCCCACGATCAAGTGTTGGTCGACTTTACAATCATCATCCCAAATTGTTTTTTGTTCATGCTATCTGAACGGGATCGTGGACGACATAGACTCTATTCAGCCCAACACAAAACAATATGTAGCATGACGACCAAGCCCCATAGGCATCTGATTGTACCAAGTTTAACTCGCCAGTATATACAATAATGAACTCGTATTGATTGATTTCACTGGTTTTGATTGCTCCTGGTTGTTCAACGAGTTTTGACATTGGCACGCTATTCAGAAACCCTCTCAGCGAAGGGCGCCACCACTGGGCGTCGCAAGCAGGCTGCAGGCTTACATAAAGAGTAACTCAAAAGGATTCAGGTTAACGAATCCGCCCCACCCCTGTATTTCTTTTATAGCATCTCGGTGATTTTTTTCTGCGTGTTGAGGCTTTATGATTTTTTCGGCAATCTTCTTAGGCACATTTTGACACCAATTCTATTAAAATTTGTGGTGCCGTTCTCTGACAAAAAACATTTTTCAGGGTCATGGACAGGTGTAGCTTGACCGAAATTTTTCCATTGACTTACACTACATAAAACCTTAGCATCCATGGTGCAAAGGGTATTTCTTTTCAGGATCCTTTGGCATAATTAGCTCATTAATATTGCTGCAGGCAATTATTGGTTCTTCGTGTTTAATTATCATTGTCAATTTCATGCAAATTGTGGAATTTCAATAAAAAACATCAAAAATTCTATAAAAAACATAAAAAAGCCCCCAAAATGGAATCATGAATAATTAATGAGCTATAATAAGACCAAATATTATTTTTTTCAAATGAAATTTTACACAAATGTTCATAATGTAATTCGCTATCACCCTGCAAAACATAATTCGAATCCACCATTCAACGACCAAGATCTGTTGCGGGGGGGGGGGGGGAATCCGTCCCCGGCTGTGAGATGGTCAAAATAACCCGGCTGCTAAAAGATAAAATCAATCATTTTCAGAGAACAGATGGAAAGACTCAAATAGATTAAAATTAAAATTTGGCCTCTGCAATGAAAGTGTTATCATTCAAATCCATGCTACAGAACTGTTTTGTGATGTTGCAAACAATAAAACGGCCTTTTAATACTCGTACTGGTGGTGTATTTGCAAATTAATGCTAAGTTTTTATGCTAATGAGAGTTCACAACCCTAGATGGCAGCAGAAAATGAGCTTGACTGTGATATCTATTACAGAGTCCCCATTAATGCTGCAAAAAGATTATAATCAATCATTTTCAGATAACAGATAGAATCAACTAGATTCAAATCAGCGTGACAAAAAAGCTAAAAATTGTCTTTTTAATAAACAGATACAAAGACTCGAATAGAGTCAAACAAAAGAAAACCTCTACAATAAAAAAATAATAATCTTAAGATAAATGCTCTGTAAAAAGTACTGTCTGTTTAAAACAGGATCGTTTAAAGTCGGTGTAGACTAAAATTATTGTACATTCTGTACATCTGGAGCCGCGTAGAAATGTGCTAAGCACGAAAAGTTTTCCTCGTCGGTAAAAACCTGTTCACAAACCACACCATACGATGCTGATGTAAATTGCTCTTAAAGCCCCTTCACAACATTGGTAAGATCGAAAAACATAAATGTTCACAGATTTACATGAAACTTATACAGTTTGAAGATGGTTATAGTAAAAACCTCTCACTGAAATATTTCTGCCTAAAATGTTGTATTTTGGGATAAATAAGTAAAAGGAATAGTTTACGTCTCACCGAGATCTAAACTATTTTCGGAACAGTACAGCGTTGAATGCTGCATTTTCGCGAAACAAATGAAGCAGTTTTCACGATTTTCTCGAGACTCGGTTGGCGGATTGAGCTGAAATTTTCACAGGTGTGCTATTTCATGCAAATGTTGGATCAGACAACGTATGGATGCTATTCTCATGACCTCGACCAATGTTGTGCAGGGGCTTTAATTAAGTATTTCGCTATTCTTTACTCGGCATGCAACAAAAAGGCGAAGGTGGGGTTGGCAATCATTGATCTCCTGATCTCAATACTTGTTGCGTCATGAGCAAATTCTGGTGCCGAGGCAAACTCCATGTCATTGGCCTCCGGTTAAAACGCCGACAACACATCTCGATTAAAGTCATACACAAATGTTGCAAACTACTAACTTAACTTAAAACTGCTAAAACATTTCAGAAGGTCCGACGTCTTCAACCTTGCAGGAACTTTCTCAAAAGCCTTCGAGAAAGGTCCTGATTGGAAAGGGTTTCGTGCATAGGTTCGAATCCCGCCCGAGCTGTCTGATTCGGGCATCGGGCAAAGCTCTGATTATCACGTCGAGCAGGGCAAACCTCAATGAATTACATTCTCCTCGACGCAAACATCATGTTATTCCTATGATGTTTCGTGACTCCATACATGTTGGCCTATAATGTCATCTCTTTCGAGAAGTGGTGTGGCTCTGAAAAGAGCCAGTAACTCAAGGTTTTGGCAATGCTTATACGTATAACTGCCCCGTCGTGAGGAGACTGGAAGGTCCTGCTAGGATGGAAACGTCGGGGACCCTTTGTTGCTTTTCTTTCTTTGAACAAATCTCAATATAGTACAACCATGTTGTAATCTGCGTATGCTGACTGTTAAACCCCTACACAACATTGGTAAGATCGAAAAACATTTACAAGAAACTTATACAGTTTGAAGATGGTTAAAGTAGAAACCTCGCACTGAAATATTTCTGCCTAAAATGATCTAAACTATTTTTCGGAACAGTATATAGCGTTGAATGCTGCATTTTCGGGAAACAAATGAAGCGGTTTTCACGATTTTCTCGAGACTCGGTTGGCGGATTGAGCTGAAATTTTCACAGGTATGCATATGTTGGATCAGACAACGTATGGATGCTATTCTTTGACCTCGACCAATGTTGTGTAGGGCCACTGGAGAGGACCTCAATTAGGCGTATATACAAGTCTAAAAAAAAACTGTGGGCCTCTTTCCTGGGACCAACATTTCAGGAAAGCTCAAAACAAGGCCCATCTAACATTATTCCGTAAACAATCTGCCAAGAAAATCCTCCGAGTCAAATCTAAAACCAATAACTGAGTATACACAAAGATACACTATAATTGTATATGAAAAACAGCTGCGCCAGTTAACCCTAATTCTACCCGAGCCCTCAAAAAAAGTGTTTGGGCTAATGGTTAAATGCTTCTGGCTGGCGACCCCCCCCCCCACCCCGGCAAAGACTAGCTGACTTTTTTGGGGGGAAGGCCACCATCTAAGGGCTGGATACCTCAGATGGTATAAGAGCACTGCTACACCGTAAACCAGAGGTCTTGGGTTCGAGTCCCGGTCCAGTCAAAGTTTTCTTTGCCATACCCCCCACAAAAAATGAATAGGATGTGACATGCATATTTGCCTCCCCCATAATTGTATTGATATCTTACAGCTAAACCATCGAAAGGAATGTAAACATTTGAAGAATATTCTTTGTACATAGAATTTTTTCTAAATGCCCGCTGATATTTCGAGTACACAGACCTACATTTCCTACGTGACTATAGACCCTTTTCACGTGACGTATTGCTGTACCGCCTTACAATGGCAGCGCACATTGTATAAGCATCAGTTGTACCATAGGGTTGTGCGTACACTTTCCATAAAAAGCGGTCCAACGTGAGGTCAGTGCTTTCGTTTGGTAAAGTGGGCGAAAAAGGTCTATAGACCAGGTCTAGCAACTGCTCAAAGTAACATTGGCGGGGTGCAGAAACATCTCAAATCTGACCAAGGTGTGACTCAGTTTACGGAACAAAAAATCTGGTAAGATTGAAGTCTCCAGAGCAGACACTGAGATCAAGATTGATTGATCTATAGGCAGCACTTCTTGGAAGGCCGATGACTCTTTTGATTATAAATGCCCAGACCCCAACAGATGCGATTCAGAAAACGGCAGAATAATTTCCCTTTACTTAACATTTCGCTTCATTAATTCATTGAATAAACCAACAGAAAACTATAACAACAACTTTATTGTTCCGTCAAAGGTTGATCGCCTCGCTTGATTTACTTGACGTTCTTCACGTCATCTAAAGGACGGAATGGAAAGGTAATGGGGTTATGGTGATTCAAACGAATTGAAACGGGAGACATTTTCATTATGCACAATGCACAGGGATGTGCTTCACACTTCATGCATCATGCAGTAATATAATGAAGCACAATGAATAATGATTAATGAATCCCAATGCATAATGCATAAATAATGAATCCAATGCAAAATGCATGAATAATGAATCCCATTGCATAATGCATGAATAATGAATCCCAAATGAATAATGCATGAATAATGAATCCAATGCATAATGCATGAATAATGAATCCAAATGCATAATTGCATGAATAATGAATCCCAATGCATAATTGCATGAATAATGAATCCCAATGCATAATTGCATGAATAATGAATCCAAATGCATATTTGCATGAAAAATGACACGCAATGCAAAATGCATAAATAATGAATCCAATGCATAATGCATAATGAATCCCAATGCTTAATACATGAATAATGAATCCCAATGCATAGGCCTAATGCATGATTAATGAATCCCAATGCGTAGTGCATGATTAATGAATCCCAATGCTTAATGCATGAATATTGACACACCATGCACAATGCATCCCGAATAACGAAGCACAATGCATCCCGAATAACGAAGCACAATGCATGGGTACTGGAGGCCAATGCATGATTCATGAATCGTCCGTTCCATTGCTGAAATACCAACCTGAAAGTGTCGCCCAATGTGAAGAGAATACGGGTGATTTACAATAGTGCGCCCTGAAGAGTTTTCCACCGGTTGGCCAATGCACGGAATCTGTTGACCCTTTCGAGACGTGCCTTAGATTTGGGTCGACAGATTCTGCGCATTGTGATCGGCCAACGCGTGAAAAAAACTCTTGAGGGCGCACTATTGTCAATCGCCCGTTTTCATTGACCGGGGTTAATAATAAGAACAACGGCCTAAAACTACACCCACAATTTTGGGCAGTGGCGGAGTTTACCCACCTGTCACTGTCAAATACGTATGGTTGTTGTATTCACGCGGCAACTCGTAGGGGTTCTCCTCCTCGGGGCTTTTCTGCATCGGTGCGCCGGGCGGCGCTTTGGCGAGCGGTGCTGGCCCGCCAACGCTCGCCGCCACGGGCCGGGCCGGCAGGCCGCCGACAGTGCTGGTCTGGGCATTGTAGAAGGGCGCCGGGACACCGGCGGGGGGCTCGATGTAGGCGGCGTAACTCGGCGGGGGACCAGTCATCACGGGGTCGGGGAGGTAGGCGTTGTTGCGGCAACCGGGTTCCCTGGTCCTCGGCCTAAAAATGTTCAGCAAGATAGGGGGGAAACGAGTGACGGCAGGCCGTGAGCGTTCGACTGCAGCGTGCTTCCATCGAAGCTGGGGACCGGCTGTCCCGACTTGCTGCCTTCTCAGTCCACGAGTGTGCTAGTTCTGGGTTGGTTTTGTTCAGTAATTTTCGGGTGTGGTTGAAGTTCGTCGGCCTCTCTTTGGGGTCGTTACGATGTCAAAGGCCGTTTTCGAAATAAAGGCTAAGGCTCGAGCTTAGGCTTCGGTCATATTTAGCTTACTCGTTACAATATAACAGGCATCTAGAAACAAGCGTTTGGCCTCAATTTCTTGGAGAATACCCTGTACCTATAGGCCACCGAACCTTCAAAATCGGAAACAACCTGGATTTTCAGGTTTTGTCAGACGGAGACCAGTAGCCCACGCCCCTTGACAAATTGACCAATCACAACGCGCGATTTAAGGTCCGACCATTGATCTCCATAATAAAGACTGGATAGGACACTGCGTCAAATGCGCGTCCGCGTGTGCGTTTTGTCAAGAGGGTAAGAAACGAACGTGTCGTTTTCCTGCGCGTACACATTTGAATGGACATCTCAAAGAAGTGGACGCATTTTTCCTTTCAAATAGTCATCTTTTGAAGAAAAGTGAACATATATACACGAATAAAATAGGAAATTTCGAAAAGTACTATGGTCAAAGTGTGCGCAGCAGTGAATTGCCCGGAGAGGGACGGGAAAGTGAGCCGTAAGAAAGGACTAACTTTTCACAAGTAAGTTGTTGGTTAGCCGAGATGGACTCCTTTAGGGCTTTAGTACTACATAATGCTTATATTGATGACTGAGATTTTCAATTTATGGCATAATTATGACCTCTGTTGTTCCAGCAGTGGTAAAAAAAATCATTAACATTATAGGCCCAAAAATCATCTTCAAAGAAGGATTTTTTTCCGGGAGAAGGCCAAACCTATCCCCCTTCCCGCATAGCACCGGCCTACCATTTACTTAGGCTACGGTTCTTATCACCATTTACCAACTTCGGATGAAGAATAATGACTGAAAAACTTTATTGACTTAAGTAATCATTGACAACTACTGTTAATTGGGTCACACAAAAATATAAATTCTCCTGAATTACATTAGATAATGATGCATTCGTAAGTTTGTTGAGTGCGACCATTCGACATTCGACCAAGCTATGACAAGATGATTGGCTTTGTTGATCTGGGTGAAATCATTGTGATAATGGTTGTTGGTAATTTGGTAGGTGGGGCCTTGGATATCACTGGGGACTATAGCATTATAACCATGTGCAAAACGTTTACAAGAAATAAATCTGCATTGTTTTTTGTCAATTTGCAATAAATTGTGCAAGCGTTGAATGAATGAAAAAATGTTCCTCCGGCAGTATTTTGGGTTTTTTTTATTCCTGAAGTTGCTCAGAAAAGTTAAAATAAACACCAGCAAACCAATGTGTAGCCGTGACCGATTCAAATGCGGATTCGATGAGCTAATTGAGAATTACCTATTATGCAGATGCAGAGACAGTTATAGGCTAAACAAAATAATAGGGCTATTCAAGAAAAAATATATATATTTCTTTTAAGCCTTCGAGTGCGTCATGCTCGTTTCTATAGGCACGGGTTAAAAGCACCGTGAATTATTCATACTTCGGCCTAAATTAAGAGGATATACAAATTATTTCCGGCACCTTAATTAGTCGTTCCTACAACTACAAGATAGGCCACTGAATTCATCCAAAGCCAAGCGAGTGAACTTCAACCATAGAGCAAGATGCTCTAACCAACACACACAACTCTACCCTCCTGAAGCGTTGCGCGCCGCCATTGTTCGACCGCGTATTTTGTGCACGAGCAACGCGCGGTGTCCTATCCAGTCTTTATTATGGAGATCAATGGGTCCGACAAATTGCCGCCATTTTGTCCGATATACCGTTCTAAATTGTGACCCGGCACAGCGACATGAGGAATATCCCACCAAAACACATTTCGAGTAAACAACGCCTGAAGTCAAAGTATCTTCTCAATTCGATTAAAAAATCAATTTTTGTTGTTTTGTGTTTTTGGAAATTTAATGTATTGGAGGATATTATGTCCCAAGGATTTTTCCGAAATTCGTCTCTAAATGTTGAAAAAACGAGGATTTTGGGGGAGTGTTTGTGTACTGTTTTCATGAAAATATAAAGATCCTGCCGTTTTGAATGGCCGCTTTCGAGGAGTTAGACTGGTGCTGCTATATTGTGTCTGGTGCCAAATGAACGAGCGAAGTCCCCTTGTACTATTTACAACAAAGTTCATACGGAAATAAATTTGATTTAAATTTTTCGTTGTGTTTACTTTTGTTTCGTATAATGTACCAGGCAATTCATTTGCAAACCCGAGTTTTATCCTTAAAGGTCAACTGAAGTGCAAAAATTAGAAAATCCTGATTTGGCATTAAATATGTTCATTGGTACATTATAATTCCAGATCAAACATGAATTTTGTGTTTCAGGCTTATTAGAAGCCTTTTTTAATTAATTACAATTATGCTCGTAGTTATTGAGGGCGCTGTTCTTTACGTCACCGGATGAACGCAGAGATTTTTTTTGTCTCCCCGGGAAAGCCGTATGCACTTACATAGTCAGAAAGGTTCCCTGACGCGTTCAAAAGATAATGCACGTTTTTTGAGCGTGGCACCAGTCTTTTTCTCGGCGAGAAAAACCTGACAATTTTGTTGGCCGAGACGTCTTTCGACAAGCTTTTTCTTCGGAATCAGATGAATTCTCAATCGATAACAAGGATAGAGATTCTGTAAATAGTTTTCCTATGGCCACAGACGGAACACGTTGCCAAACCATACACGTATGAGCCTGGATGGTCTCCGTGAAAACAAGCTTCGAAATTTTGTCGATATTTACTCCCGAAATCGGTTCTCTTGAAAAATGTGCACTGACTGTTGGTATATACGAACGAACGTACAATACAATAGTTCCCCGACAAGAGTAATGGACCGAGTCTTCATCCGCTGAAAAGTGAAAGTGAGCCGTAAGAAAGGACTAACTTTTCACAAGTAAGTTGTTGGTTAGCCGAGATGGACTCCTTTAGGGCTTTAGTACTACATAATGCTTATATTGATAACTGAGATTTTCAATTTATGGCATAATTATGACCTCTGTTGTTCCAGCAGTGGTAAAAAAAATCATTAACATTATAGGCCCAAAAATCATCTTCAAAGAAGGATTTTTTTCCGGGAGAAGGCCAAACCTATCCCCCTTCCCGCATAGCACCGGCCTACCATTTACTTAGGCTACGGTTCTTATCACCATTTACCAACTTCGGATGAAGAATAATGACTGAAAAACTTTATTGACTTAAGTAATCATTGACAACTACTGTTAATTGGGTCACACAAAAATATAAATTCTCCTCAATTACGTTAGATAATGATGCATTCGTAAGTTTGTTGAGTGCGACCTTTTTTAATTAATTACAATTATGCTCGTAGTTATTGAGGGCGCTGTTCTTTACGTCACCGGATGAACGCAGAGATTTTTTTTGTCTCCCCGGGAAAGCCGTATGCACTTACATAGTCAGAAAGGTTCCCTGACGCGTTCAAAAGATAATGCACGTTTTTTGAGCGTGGCACCAGTCTTTTTCTCGGCGAGAAAAACCTGACAATTTTGTTGGCCGAGACGTCTTTCGACAAGCTTTTTCTTCGGAATCAGATGAATTCTCAATCGATAACAAGGATAGAGATTCTGTAAATAGTTTTCCTATGGCCACAGACGGAACACGTTGCCAAACCATACACGTATGAGCCTGGATGGTCTCCGTGAAAACAAGCTTCGAAATTTTGTCGATATTTACTCCCGAAATCGGTTCTCTTGAAAAATGTGCACTGACTGTTGGTATATACGAACGAACGTACAATACAATAGTTCCCCGACAAGAGTAATGGACCGAGTCTTCATCCGCTGACGTCACCAACGACGTCCTTCACGGAGGCGTGGCTGCTCCCCCTTCTTAAATATTTTTTTCACTCTTTCCCATAGTTTAAAATTCAGAAAAAAAATGCATGGATGTATTTTACTGACACCATAGTATTATTTGAAATAATAAAAACGAATTCGAAAATGCATTGCAGTTGACCTTTAACCATGGTCAGGCGGTGTCTATAGAGTGTTAATAGGCCGAGAGGAAATGCACATTTTCGGCCTTCTCCAAAACTAAAGAGAAGTGCTTTCGGTGGTTGTGGGCGTGCAGTGGACGCGCACTTGCAGTGTGGGCGATCGTGACACGTTGTGCGCATGTGCGCGGTTGCTTGGCCGTTGCTATGGGGGCGTGGCCTAGTGGATCAGTGTATTGCTTGAAACACCCGCCACGACCCCGGAGGCGACTGTTTTTTCCCGTACCACTAACGCGTCAGGTTGGCCCCTTAATTGCAATTGTGCGACTTGAATGAAGACCAACGCGATTTCCGCGGCTCGTTGGCAAGGGGCAAGTAGACTACGGTCGAGTTGGCTAAGGGCAAGTAGACTAGTGGGTGAGTTGGCAAGGGGCAAGTAGACTGATGGGCGAGTTGGCAAGGGGCAAGTAGACTAGTGGGCGAGATGGCAAGGGGCAAGTAGACTAGTGGGCGAGTTGGCTTGGGGCAAGTAGACTAGTGGGCGAGTTGGCTTGGGGCAAGTAGACTAGTGGGCGAGTTGGCATGGGGCAAGTAGACTAGTGGGCGAGTTGGCATGGGGCAAGTAGACTAGTGGGCGAGTTGGCTAGGGGCAAGTAGACTAGTGGGTGAGTTGGCAAGGGGCAAGTAGACTGATGGGCGAGTTGGCAAGGGGCAAGTAGACTAGTGGGGGAGTTGGCAAGGGGCACGTAGACTAGTGGGCGAGTTGGCTAGGGGCAAGAAGACTAGTGGGCGAGTCGGCAAGGGGCAAGTAGACTAGTGGACGAGTTGGCTCGGGGCAAGTAGACTAGTGGGCGAGTTGGCATGGGGCAAGTACACTAGTGGGCGAGTTGGCTAGGGGCAAGTAGACTAGTGGGCGAGTTGGCATGGGGCAAGTAGACTAGTGGGCGAGTTGGCAAGGGGCAAGTAGACTAGTGGGCGAGTTGGCAAGGGGCAAGTAGACTAGTTGGCGAGTTGGCAAGAGGCAAGTAGACTAGTAGGCGAGTTGGCAAGGGGCGAGAAGACTAGTGGGCGAGTAGGCAAGGGGCAAGTAGACTAGTGGGCGAGTTGGCTAGTGGCAAGTAGACTAGTGGGCGAGTTGGCTCGGGGCAAGTAGACTAGTGGGCGAGTTGGCAAGGGGCAAGTAGACAAGTGGGCGAGTTGGCTAGTGGCAAGTAGACTAGTGGGCGAGTTGGCTCGGGGCAAGTAGACTAGTGGGCGAGTTGGCAAGGGACAAGTAGACTAGTGGGCGAGTTGGCAAGGGGCAAGTAGACTAGTGGGCGAGTTGGCTCGGGGCAAGTAGACTAGTGGGCGAGTAGGCAAGGGGCAAGTAGACTAGTGGGCGAGTTGGCAAGGGGCAAGTAGACTAGTGGGCGAGTTGGCTTGGGGCAAGTAGACTAGTGGGCGAGTTGGCTCGGGGCAAGTAGACTAGTGGGCGAGTTGGCTTGGGGCAAGTAGACTAGTGGGCGAGTTGGCATGGGGCAAGTAGACTAGTGGGTGAGTTGGCAAGGGGCAAGTAGACTGATGGGCGAGTTGGCAAGGGGCAAGTAGACTAGTGGGGGAGTTGGCAAGGGGCACGTAGACTAGTGGGCGAGTTGGCTAGGGGCAAGAAGACTAGTGGGCGAGTCGGCAAGGGGCAAGTAGACTAGTGGACGAGTTGGCTCGGGGCAAGTAGACTAGTGGGCGAGTTGGCTCGGGGCAAGTACACTAGTGGGCGAGTTGGCTAGGGGCAAGTAGACTAGTGGGCGAGTTGGCATGGGGCAAGTAGACTAGTGGGCGAGTTGGCAAGGGGCAAGTAGACTAGTGGGCGAGTTGGCAAGGGGCAAGTAGACTAGTTGGCGAGTTGGCAAGAGGCAAGTAGACTAGTAGGCGAGTTGGCAAGGGGCGAGAAGACTAGTGGGCGAGTAGGCAAGGGGCAAGTAGACTAGTGGGCGAGTTGGCTAGTGGCAAGTAGACTAGTGGGCGAGTTGGCTCGGGGCAAGTAGACTAGTGGGCGAGTTGGCAAGGGGCAAGTAGACTAGTGGGCGAGTTGGCTAGTGGCAAGTAGACTAGTGGGCGAGTTGGCTCGGGGCAAGTAGACTAGTGGGCGAGTTGGCAAGGGACAAGTAGACTAGTGGGCGAGTTGGCAAGGGGCAAGTAGACTAGTGGGCGAGTTGGCTCGGGGCAAGTAGACTAGTGGGCGAGTAGGCAAGGGGCAAGTAGACTAGTGGGCGAGTTGGCAAGGGGCAAGTAGACTAGTGGGCGAGTTGGCTTGGTGCAAGTAGACTAGTGGGCGAGTTGGCTCGGGGCAAGTAGACTAGTGGGCGAGTTGGCTTGGGGCAAGTAGACTAGTGGGCGAGTTGGCATGGGGCAAGTAGACTAGTGGGCGAGTTGGCAAGAGGCAAGTAGACTAGTGGGCGAGTTGGCATGGGGCAAGTAGACTAGTGGGCGAGTTGGCTAGGGGCAAGTAGACTAGTGGGTGAGTTGGCAAGGGGCAAGTAGACTGATGGGCGAGTTGGCAAGGGGCAAGTAGACTAGTGGGGGAGTTGGCAAGGGGCAAGTAGACTAGTGGACGAGTTGGCTCGGGGCAAGTAGACTAGTGGGCGAGTTGGCTTGGGGCAAGTAGACTAGTGGGCGAGTCGGCAAGGGGCAAGTAGACTAGTGGACGAGTTGGCTAGGGGCAAGTAGACTAGTGGGCGAGTTGGCTCGGGGCAAGTAGACTAGTGGGCGAGTTGGCTAGGGGCAAGTAGACTAGTGGGCGAGTTGGCTAGGGGCAAGTAGACTAGTGGGCGAGTTGGCTAAGGGCAAGTAGACTAGTGGGCGAGTTGGCATGGAGCAAGTAGACTAGTGGGCGAGTTGGCAAGGGGCAAGTAGACTAGTGGGCGAGTCGGCAAGGGGCAAGTAGACTAGTGGACGAGTTGGCTAGGGGCAAGTAGACTAGTGGGCAAGTTGGCATGGGGCAAGTAGACTAGTGGGCGAGTTGGCAAGGGGCAAGTAGACTAGTGGGCGAGTTGGCAAGGGGCAAGTAGACTAGTGGGCGAGTTGGCAAGGGGCAAGTAGACTAGTGGGCGAGCTGGCAAGGGGCAAGTGGACTAGTGGGCGAGTTGGCTAGGGGCAAGTAGACTAGTGGGCGAGTTGGCAAGGGGCAAGTAGACTAGTGGGCGAGTTGGCAAGGGGCAAGTAGACTAGTGGGCGAGTTGGCAAGGGGCAACTAGACCAGTGGGCGAGTTGGCAAGGGGCAAGTAGACTAGTGGGCGAGTTTGCAACGAGCCGCGGAAATCGTGTTGGTCTTCATTCAAGTCACACAATTACAATTAAGGGGCTAACCTGACGCGTTAGTGGAACTGGAAAAAACAAAACAATGGCACCCCGGAGTGACATAATTATGTGACCCGGCACAGCATAATGAGGAATAACCCTCACTTTTGAGATTTTGAGATTTCCTAATGATGTGGAAGAGTATACCGTTAGCTTTCAAATGATATCAAAATTATTTCCGTGTGAATTTTGTTGTAAATAGTACAAGGGGACTTTTTGCTCGTTCATTTGGTACCAGACACAATATAGCAGCACATTATAACTCATCGAAAGTGGCCATTCAAAAAGGCAGGAACTTTACATTTTCATGAAAACAGTACACAAACATTCCCCCGAAATCCTCGTTTTTTCAACATTTAGAGACGGATTTTGGAAAAATCATTTGGACATAATATCCTCTAATACATTAACTTTCCGAAAATACAAAAATATATATATATATATATATTGAATTGAGAAGATACTTTGAATTCAGGCGTTGTTTACTCGAAAAGTGTTTTGGTGGGATATTCCTCATGTCGCTGTGTCGGGTCCCATATTGTGAGGCTTGGACCATGGAGGAAGAAGGCTTCCTTCATGATTGGACAGTGTGAGGGATAGAAGCCATTTTGATTGGGGACAAACCTGCGCTGAGTACAGGTAGTCTTCCAGATGAGAACGACGAGAACGACGATGACCACGACGACGATAACTGCCGCCACACTCCCTCCAGCATACAGGCCTACAGACGCGGACTTCCTTCCATCGTCTAGTCCCAGAAAAGGATAGCAATACAAGCCTGAACAATTAGGAGGGCCTGACGTTTCGATCCTAGCAGGACCTTTCTCCAAGGCAGAAAGGTTCTGCTAGGATCGAAACGTCAGGCCTTCCCAATTTGTAATATTCGCTTATTATGGGTAATTTTGGCCAGTATTCAGTTTGCATTTTTTTTTTAGCATATTGCTGTAATAAACAATTCGACAATATACGGTAAATAGGTGACAAAAATGTGTTCAAGTTTGGGACACCCCAAAATATATGACAATTTTTATAAATAATTATGCAGTGAATTTCACTGATGGAGTGTAAGGATGTAGTTATATGGAAGACATGGTGCTGACTGCGTGCTGGCTTCAACGACCCCATGTCACGACGGCCAGGGAAAAGACAGATCCATTCTGACCCATAATTCTGGGCACACGTTTTGGTATCACTGTTGTCTTGGTTCAAGACCTTGTTGATTTGGACAGCCGTCCGAGATCCGCAGTGTATAACACACGCGTACGTACGTACGTACGTACGTACGTACGTACTCGCACAGAGATCCGCACACACTGTACGGGATGAGATTGAGACAACTGGTCCTAAACCATGTAACACCGTGGTGACGTCCTGCCTGTGGGAGACTGAAAATCCTGAAAACACCCCCCCTCCGCGATGTCAGACCACCGCACTGCTGAATAGGATATGGAGTTTACCTTTCGTTTGGTCCTCTGTGAAGTAGAGATGGAGATGGAGAGGGAGGGGGAAGGAGGGGAGAGGGAGAGGGAGAGGGAGAGGGAGAGGGAGAGGGAGAGGGAGAGGGAGAGGGAGAGGGAGAGGGAGAGGGAGAGGGAGAGGGAGAGGGAGAGGGAGCGGGAGAGGGAGAGGGAGAGGGAGAGGGAGAGGGAGAGGGAGAGGGAGAGGGAGAGGGAGAGGGAGAGGGAGAGGGAAAGGGAGAGGGAGAGGGAGAGGGAGGGGAGAGGGAGAGGGAGAGGGGGAGGGAGAGGGAGAGGGAGAGGGAGAGGGAGAGGGAGAGGGAGAGAGAGAGGGAGAAGGAGAGGGAGAGGGAGAGGGAGAGGGAGAGGGAGAGGGAGGGGGAGAGGGAGAGGGAGAGGGAGAGGAAGAGGGAGAGGGAGAGGGAGGGGGAGAGGGAGAGGGAGAGGGAGAGGGAAAGGGAGAGGGAGAGGGAGAGGGAGAGGGAGGGGGAAGGAGGGGAGAGGGAGAGGGAGAGGGAGAGGGAGAGGGAGAGGGAGAGGGAGAGGGAGAGGGAGAGGGAGAGGGAGCGGAGAGGAGAGGGAGAGGGAGAGGGAGGGGAGAGGGAGAGGGAGAGGGAGAGGGAGAGGGAGAGGGAAAGGGAGAGGGAGAGGGAGAGAGAGAGGGAGAGGGGGAGGGAGAGGGGGAGGGAGAGGGAGAGGGAGAGGGAGAGGGAGAGGGAGAGAGAGAGGGAGAGGGAGAGGGAGAGGGAGAGGGAGAGGGAGAGGGAGAGGGAGAGGGAGAGGGAGAGGGAGAGGGAGGGGGAGAGGGAGAGGGAGAGGGAGAGGAAGAGGGAGAGGGAGAGGGAGGGGGAGAGGGAGGGGAGAGGGGGAGAGAGAGGGACAGGGACAGGGACATGGACAGGGAC
>OX465105.1:13805710-13808210 GCA_949987565.1 Luidia sarsii
GGAGAGGGAGAAGGAGGTAACAAAAACATATTTAATCAACCATCATGTTTAGAGGCTACCGGTATGCAGGCCCTTAAAATGTTGAGGATGTGAGGGAATAGTGGCTCAAACTCTGGTTCTAGCACAGTCTCAGGCTTTGACTCAGGCTTTTTACTCATGCTCAAACTCAGGCTCAGTCTTTAGTCTCGGCTGTTAAAAAAAGATACAATCTGAGGTCGAGGCACGGCCCCTCTCATGTCAAAATGTCAACGCTCAATTCACTGACGGGCCACTTCATCACAACGCCCAGACACAGAGCCAAATAGCCTGGCCCCGATGATGTGCACGATAAAGCTGCGGTGCTGACGAAGACGGTTTCAGACGGGGTTTATCTGTGTGTGTGTGTGAAACATCAAACGCAAGTACATGTGCAGACTGCAGCCTTTGGCCACCCACCGGTATCGCATGAGCCGCCTGTCCACCCGCTGTCGCAGTGGCACGTGAAGTGGCCGCCCTCTCCCTGCTTGCAGACGCCGTGATTGCTGCAGGAGTTGTCGTCGACGACGCATGAAAGGTCTGCACAAGGGAATTCGGGGAGACGGTCGATTGTCAAGGGACATCCCATGAGAAATCTATCTCAAGGGTTCACCAGGGACGTCGGTCACTCTCAAACACTGTTGGTGACCTTTCACACGATAACACGTTGGTAAGATTTCTCACGCATGAGACATTTTCTCAAGCCTTGAGAGTTTTTTTCAGCGTCATGTGAAAAGGGCTTTCGAGAGAAAGTGCTACCAAAGAATGAGTGGGGCATGCAGGCCTTTTAGAGATGCCTTGGTGTTGAGACAATAGCCAGGCGGATTCCTACCCCCAAGATCTCAATCATTCAATAATGGATTCAAATAATATTAGGCAGGGTAGTAGAGAATTACACAATGAACATTTTTGTAAAGTTTTATTTCAATAAATTAATGTTTTGACTAATCATAGCTCTTAAATTTTTTATAATTCCCCCCTTTTTTTTTTGCTTTTTTCATCTTTTCGGTGTTTTTTTAAATTGAATTTCCCATTTCTAAGAATCTGTTTGCAGTGTTTGGATGAATTTTACAATGATCATGATAAGTTGAAACACTTTGAAACACCAACAATTCCACATAGCAATATCAATTACCTAATTAGGCAAAAGAATTCCTGAAAAAAAAAATTGCACTTTGGATGCTGTGCTTTTATGTAGTCAATGGAAATATTTCCATCAAACTACACACTGGTTCTGAAAAATTGTCATTTTTCATATCTAACATTGTCATTATTACGATGAAATCTCTGACTTTTAAAAGATTTATTATTAATATTTAAAATTTGCAAAAAACTACTTTAACGTATTTCATAGTACTTTATCATTATTTATATACACGTTGTACATAGATATTTTACTGTTTTGTCATCCAATTAGGTTTGCGAGCCCCCTGACAGAAACTAGTTTCTTTTGGGCAATCAATCCTACGGGAACTAATTGGATGCTGGTTTTGCTATCTTTACTTTTCCGTGTCAATTCTTCCCTTTTGTGCGTGCTTTATTGTGTGTGCAGTGCTGAGATGTGTAAAGTGCACATCCCTGAAAATGAAATGAGTAAATCTGTGTGGAGTGAAAATCTCTGAAAAATGAATCAGTGGGAATTCGCATGGAAGTCCGTGGGATTTCACATGGAAGTCGGTGGGAATTTTACATAGAATTCTGTGTTAATTCACATGGAAGTCGGTGGGATTTCACATGGATGTCAGTGGGAATTTACATGGAAGTTGGTGGGAATGTACATGGAAGTCGGTGGGAATTTTACATGGAAGTCTGTGTTAAGTAAATCTAATAAAATGGGGTAGCCTGTCAAGCACTCTGACTGGAATCTACAATGCTGCTCAAACTGCAACATTGAGGGCCATACTCGAATGCAAGCCAGTCACTCCGTCCATATTACGAAGCACAGACATAAATAACCTATACACGGACAACAAAAACATGGGCAAACTTGTTCGTCACGTCACACGGACGGACATACGTACAGAAACTCAGTGCAAGATTACGCATACGAGAAAAATGACCGCCAAATTTGGATTCATTATTGTTTTTTAATAAAGCACGCAAATACACATCTGATCTGTAATGGAGTATGTAGTCATATCTGAAAAGGGCTTTTGATCTAAATCAGCATGGTTTCATCTATCATTCTGGGATTTCTCCATCATGTCTGTGCACATTGTTCATCTACTTCCGCCCATGGTTTCACATTTTCGTCTGGCGCCGTCACCGTTACAGTATCCTGACGTCGTTTTCCATAGGCGTTGTGAATGGCTGTCGGTCTATAGGTTATTTAAGTCTGTGACACGAAGCCCCCCCACCCCAAAAAAATGTGGCCCTGCCTCGAGTTGGACCATCGGCGAGAACCGACTCACCCTCACCGCAGAAGACTCCGGCCCAGCCCTTATTACAGAGGCAGATCCGGGTATCGTACGTTCCCCACACACGC
>OX465105.1:13813210-14001314 GCA_949987565.1 Luidia sarsii
GGAAGCAACACATTCTGGTGTGAAAATGAAAATGTCAATGGTCCTTACCACGCTCGCAAGTATCGCCAGTATAACCGTAAATGCACGAACAATAGAAGTCAACCGGATCACCCTCTGGTGCAAAAGGAACGAGGTCTACATGGCACGTGCCGTCATTGAGGCAGGGGGATGAGTTGCATGGATCCGCTGAAAGAGAAAGCAAAGAGATATGGACGTCAATAAGGAATCCGCACGGGAATTCACTTGAAAGTCGATGGGATTTCACACGGAAGTCAGCGGGAATTTACATCGAAGTCGGTGGGATTTCACAAGGAAGTCGGTGGGAATTCACTTGGAAGTCGGTGGGATTTCACATGGAAGTTGGTGGGAATTCACACGGAAGTCGGTGGGATTTTTCATGGAAGTCAGTGGGAATTCACATGGAAGTCGGTGGGATTTTACATGGAAGTCATTGGGATTTCAGATGGAAGTCGGTGGGAATTCATATGAAAGTCAGTGGGAATCCACATGGAAGTCGGTGGGATTTCACATGGAAGTTGGTGGGATTTCACATGGAAGTCAGTGGGATTTCACATGGAAGTCAGTGGGGTTTCACATGGAAGTCGATGGGATTTCACATGGAAGTCGGTGGGAATTCACTTGGAAGTCGGTGGGATTTCACATGGAAGTTGGTGGGAATTCACACGGAAGTCGGTGGGATTTTACATGAAAGTCAGTGGGAATTCACATGGAAGTCGGTGGGATTTCACATGGAAGTCAGTGAGATTTCAGATGGAATTCGGTGGGAATGCACATGGAAGTCGGTGGGATTTTAGATGGAAGTCGGTGGGATTTTAGATGGAAGTCAGTAGGAATTCACATGGAAGTCCGTGGGAATTCACATGGAAGTCGGTGGGATTTCACAAGGAAGTCCGTGGGAATTCACATGAAAGTCGGTGGGAATTCACATGGAAGTCGGTGGGAATTCACATGGAAGTCGGTGGGGTTTTACATGGAAGTCAGTGGGATTTCAGATGGAATTCGGTGGGAATTCACATGAAAGTCGGTGGGAATTCACATGGAAGTCGGTGGGATTTTAGATGGAAGTCAGTAGGAATTCACATGGAAGTCAGTGAAAATTCACATGGAAGTCGGTGGGATTTCACAAGGAAGTCCGTGGGAATTCACATGAAAGTCGGTGGGGATTCACATGGAAGTCAGTGGGAATTCACATGAAAGTCGGTGGGATTTCACATGGAAGTCGGTGGGAATTCACTTGGAAGTCGGTGGGACTTCACATGGAAGTCGGTGGGAATTCAATTGGAAGTCGGTGGGATTTCACATGGAAGTTGGTGGGATTTCACATGGAAGTCAGTGGGGTTTCACATGGAAGTCAGTGGGATTTCAGATGGAAGTCGGTGGGAAGTCACATGGAAGTCAGTGGGATTTCACATGGAAGTCGGTGGGGTTTCACATGGAAGTCGATGGGGTTTCACAAGGAAGTCCGCGGGAATTCACATGGAAGTCGGTGGGAGTTCACATGGAAGTCGGTGGGAATTCACTTGGAAGTCAGTGGGATTTCACATGGAAGTCGGTGGGAATTCACTTGGAAGTCGGTGGGATTTCACATGGAAGTTGGTGGGACTTCACATGGAAGTCAGTGGGATTTCAGATGGAAGTCGGTGGGAATTCATATGAAAGTCAGTTGGAATCCACATGGAAGTCGGTGGGATTTCACATGGAAGTTGGTGGTATTTCACATGGAAGTCAGTGGGATTTCACATGGAAGTCAGTGGGGTTTCACATGGAAGTCGATGGGATTTCACATGGAAGTCGGTGGGAATTCACTTGGAAGTCGGTGGGATTTCACATGGAAGTTGGTGGGAATTCACATGGAAGTCAGTGGGATTTCAGATGGAAGTCGGTGGGAATTCACATGAAAGTCAGTGGGAATCCACATGGAAGTCGGTGGGATTTCACATGGAAGTCAGTGGGATTTCACATGAAAGTCAGTGGGGTTTCAAATGGAAATCAGTGGGGTTTCAAATGGATGTCAGTGGGAATTTACATGGAAGTCGGTGGGAATGTACATGGAAGTCGGTGGGAATTTTACATGGAGGTTAATTCGCGTAAGGATTAACTTTGAAACATTGGCTCTTTTCAGAGCCAAACACCTTCTGGAAAGAGAAGTGCTACATGGTGTCACCGCAAACCTTATTTGATATACTGAGTGAGTAGGCATACCACCAGTCAAAAGGACTCGAGAAAGGTGTGGAAAATTGGAGAATTTAACCAAAACTAACTTTAAAGTTGGCGGTTGACTCAACCTCAAACCTTTCGTGACTGTGGGACTCCAACACGGATGACTCAGGACCCACGCTCAAAAGATGGCGTGACTCACAATTTATTGGACCAAGACTCAAACTGGAATACAAATCTGCTGTTTACCTCCATCTTTATACAATAATGCCCCCGTAGATTGATCGAACCTTACCGGTTTCGCACGTTACTCCGGCATAGCCGTCGGCGCAAACACAATCAAAGTTATGAGATGGATCAGAGTAATAATAATAATAATAGCCAATGGAATCGTAGCAGCTGCCACCATTGAGACAGGGCGAGGAGGAGCAAGGACTCTCTGAAAGACAAAGAGATACACAATAATGTGGGTCATGCATGATCGCTGTTGGAATGAAGATAGTCGTGATCACTTCCCTCTTCATCGTCAACAACTATTCTATAAGATATTGACCACAACTCACCTCCCACCTCTTTCATCATCACTAAAAACCATCATCAACACCAACCCTACCAGCACCTTCATCCCCACCGCCACCATCCGATGAGCCATGAGTTGTACCGTAGTTGTACAGTACTGTTGATTGAGCCCGAGTGTCATTAATTGAATTAAACTCCAAGCCATCCTTTCACTTCCTCTGTCCTGCTCTGCTCTGCCCTGTCCTGCCCTGCCATGTCCTGTCCTGTCCTGCCCTGCCCTGTCCTGCCCTGCCATGTCCTGTCCTGTCCTGTCCTGCCCTGCCCTGCCCTGCCCTGCCCTGCCCTGCTCTGCCCTGCTCTGCTCTGCCCTGCCCTGCCCTGCCTTGTCATGCCATGCCATGTCCTGTCCTGCCCTGCCATGTCCTGTCCTGTCCTGCCCTGCCCTGTCCTGCCCTGCCATGTCCTGTCCTGTCCTGCCCTGCCCTGTCCTGCCCTGCCATGTCCTGTCCTGTCCTGTCCTGCCCTGCCCTGCCCTGCCCTGCCCTGCCCTGCTCTGCCCTGCTCTGCCCTGCTCTGCTCTGCCCTGCCCTGCCCTGCCCTGCCCTGTCCTGCCCTGCCCTGCCCTGCCCTGCCCTGCCCTGCCCTGCCCTGCCCTGCCCTGCCCTGCCCTGCCCTACCTTGTCATGCCATGCCATGCCCTGCCCTGTCCTGTCATGCCCTGTCATGCCCTGCTCTGCCCTGCCATGTCCTGTCCTGTCCTGCCCTGCCCTGTCCTGCCCTGCCATGTCCTGTCCTGTCCTGTCCTGCCCTGCCCTGCCCTGCCCTGCTCTGCCCTGCTCTGCCCTGCTCTGCTCTGCCCTGCCCTGCCCTGCCCTGCCCTGTCCTGCCCTGCCCTGCCCTGCCCTGCCCTGCCCTGCCCTGCCCTGCCCTGCCCTGCCCTGCCCTGCCCTGCCCTACCTTGTCATGCCATGCCATGCCCTGCCCTGTCCTGTCATGCCCTGTCATGCCCTGCTCTGCCCTGCTCTGTCCTGCCCTGCCCCGCACCGCCCCGCCCCGCCCCGCCCCGCCGCGACCATGCCCTGTCCTGCCCTGCCCTGTCCTGCCATGAGGTGACATTTTCACCCCTGAATTCACTCAAAAAAGGCTCACTGATGAAATCACTGTCATCGTCGTTGAGAAGGGCCCTCCTCCGATTGAAACGTCGGGCTCTCTATACTAATGACTCTCTCTCTACCTTCAGGATAATTTAACAGTTTGGATTTTCGCAGTGTCACTCACCAGCTTCGCAGTACAGTCCAGTCCAATCACCCGGGCAGATACAGAGCAGGAATCCAAAAAAATCGCTGCAGGTGCCATTGTTCTGGCAGGGGTTGGGGCTACACGAGTCTTCTGTTAGAAAAAGAAATGTCAAAAGAATGTTTACAAAATTTAAACGTCAGTTTAATTCTCGTCTAACTAGACAATAATATGATTTTCATGTCCCTCTTGTTCGCCTCTCAAAATCGTTAAACAATATTACATTCCAGGGGGCAAATTGTGGAATTCCCTTTAAAAAAAAAAGAAGATAATATTTACGTATTCAAAAGAAAACTGAAACTACGTTTTTAAAGAAAAAAATCTAAGTACTTCGTAACTTATTTGCATTTGTTATGTTCTACCTCTATATATCATACTGTAACCGTTATTTGTATTTCCGTAATTAGTATTTAAGGCCATATATGTATATAATGAGTAATTGATTAATTACTTGATTAGTTACGATATAAATCATGAAAAAGTTCTTCAAAGCAAGGGGGTCTCTGCCAACAAGCTTGATTTTTGGAGACCTCCTCCACTTATCCTAACAGGAATTGATCCATATATTTGTGCATCACGGACAATGCGACTGGAGTCAGGCCCCAGTCTAAGTCAACAGCCAAAACACATGGCCGTTTACGAAATGAAGGCTTGAAGGCCTTAGCCTCGGGCTCAACCTTCGTCTCCGTCTAACAAAACCTGAAAATCTAGGTTGTGTTTTGTTTCCGAATTCGAAGGTTTGTCGGTTTGATAGGTACAGAGTATTCACCAAGAAACTGGGACCAAACGCTTGTATTTAAATGTATGTGATATTATGACGAGTAACATAACTATGACCGAAGCCTAAGCCCGAGCCAGAGACTTCATTTCGTTAACGGCCATATACCAGTCTCCAGGGTCGGATCACTCCTTCATAATACTGCGCATGTCGAGGTCAAAGGTCGAAGCAGACGTCTGCGAGTAAACCACCCTATATACACAACGAAAGGAACCGAGTTTGGTTCGGCCCCGCTTAGTATCGTATTTCTTTTACACCGCAGCCACAGGTTTTTCGCTATAACATCGTAAATTCGGCCTTGAAAAGAGACTACCACTGCGTTGTCTGTAAGCCAGAGGAGCAACCGCTCGAAATAAGACCTCTCATTTTCGTGAAAACACAATTTACAAAACATCTCTCATTTTTGTGGCAAACTATCTCACTTATCAACAACAAAACAAATTTCCCCCCTCCACATTTCCAACGTAACACGCTTCACGTAGTCTCTTTTCAAGGTCGAATTTACCACGTTATAGCGAAAATCCTGTGGCTGCGTTGTAAAAAGAAATTACGCGTCCCGCTTATAAGCAGCGGTGGGTAGTCCAATCGGGTGCTAGTCTGGAGATCGGTCAGTCAGAGATCAGCGTTGGCGATGACTCGAACCGGGAAATTTGGGAACTGACCGACGTAGGTCTCGCAGTTGGTTCCGGTGTAAGACGGAAAGCAGATGCAGTAAGCTGTGCCGTAGTATGTGGAGTCACAGAAGCCGCCGTTGTAGCATTCAAAGTCTGCACAGACGTTCAACTCTGCACGTAGAGGGATTGCAAACAAAAGGCCATCATCAGAACAATCATTTCGAATCAGACGACGGTTTTTTTGCACGGCGGGATTGCAGTGACACCGTGTATGATATGCCATCTCTTTAAAAGCACCACGGCTCTGAGAATAGACGGCGCCTTAACTCGGTAAGGTTCGAAGGTTTGCATGGTACATGGATGGGGTGCAGGCACGATGTGGAACAACAATGTGCGGTAACACCATGCAAAGTTTAGCCTATCTCTTTACGAGGACTGTGGATCCTGAGAAGAACCACTAGCTCAGGCAGATAAGATTTAAAGGTCGAAGTGGAATGACCACATAATATGTTGCGTACTATGGCCGTTTTCGAAATGAAGGCTTAGGCTCGAGCTCAGGCTTCGTCTCCGTCTGACAAAACCTGAAAAGCCAGGTTGTGGTGTGTTTCCGAATTCGAAGGTTTGTTGGCTTGATAAGTAGAGAGTATTCACCGAGAAACTGGGGCCAAAGGATTGTTTTTAGATGGCTGTGATGGTATTAACGAGTGAGATAAATATGACCGAAGCCTGAGCCCGAGCCTAAGCCTTCATTTCGAAAACGGCCTATGAGTGTACTCTGATTGCTTATTTCATTCCATTCGCCGAACTTCGGGAAAGAATTTTGAGATGAACTGAATTGAATTGGGCTGATACCGTATTACGCAGTGTGTGGTGCGGAAGTTGAGCCACTTTGTAAATGCTACACGGTATCTTTCTATAGTGTTGTGCGCATAATATACGGAACTCTTTCCAAGTTTACCTGTTTCACAATGCTCTCCGGTCCACAGTGGAACGCAGATACACATCCCGGCCACACAGTACCCTTCGTTGAAGCAATTGACACCTTCACAAGGATTGGTCACGGCTGCCCAAGAAAAGGAACAGAAATCAATAATTATCACAACACTTCAATGAGCGCCCTCTAGTCTTTCATTCTGATTCTCAATATTATTGAAGTCCCTTATTAAAGGCCTTTACAACATTGGTAAAGATCAAAAGATTACCACAGTTAATGTGTCAAACCATTAAACAATCCCAAAAAGAGATCCTGCGAAGGTTTGACATCAAAATAATGGTAATCTGAGAAAGTAGAAAAAGGCAAAAAAAAAACACGTCACAGTTTTCGCACCGTTCTGTAGTGTAAGACATGGTTTATTACTCGCGAGTAATAAACTGTCGATGTCGATTTGTCGATGTTTGAGTGAAGAATTTTCGAGAAATGCAGCATCCCAATCCGTACGATTTCAAAATGGGGAATCTATCATGACCATCTAAAAAACTGTGAAAAATTAGAAAGAAATCTGTTTTTCGATCTTCCCAATGTTGTATTGGGCCTTTAACTTTATCTGCACTGTTGGGGGTAGGGGCTCGAATACCCCATCCATATTGTTTTTTGTTACTGCATCGCGACAGCTAAAACAATCGGATTCCCGCTTCATGACTTTTCCCCCTGTTGTCGTGCGCACATTTTGATACCTAATTTGTCCATATCAATTAGTTCAATTAGTTCAACTGTCAATCAGTATGCGTGGGTCATTATAATCGCAAATATTTGTGTACAATTTAATACTGTCAGACAGTGGCTTGCATTTCTGTATGAATCTGGCTCAGGAATTCATGAATTCATGTTGCACTGATTTATGCTTCTGTATATTTCTGAAAGAAAACTAATTAAAGTTTGGAAACAATACAAAAACATAAGAAATAAAAACAACAACAAACATAAGCAATACAAGCAATGAAAACAGAAGCAAATAAAAAGTGGTGGCTTTTTGTTGTAAAGGGAAAGCTGACTTTTAGCTGTACACATAAAATTAGATCAGAACTGAACGATTTCTCATCTGGGAAACTTTATTCTAATTTTGACAAAGTTTCCTCATGTTTTTATACTTTTATACGTTGAGATCGTGAAAATATCGCAAAAATGCATAAAATAACAATTATGAATAGTAAATTAGCTAATTATTGATTTCATTCAAATCAATCATGCAATCAGATTCAGCACATAGAAATCTATCTGCACGCGAAATTTCAAGTTCATCGGACTTTCCGTTTCTGAGATCAATAGGGGCGGGGGTGGGTGCTCCCCCGGGCACCCCAGTATTTTCATGGAACGAAATAGCCCAGTACCCACAAGGTTTACTGTACTGTAGGCCCAACTGGGTACCGGAGACAGCCCGCCAAGTGTTAGAAGATGTGCCGCCTCTATATTGCTCTACAAATAAACTAGAGTGCGCACTCATCGCGTGACGCGTGCCGACAAGGGTACTGCGACGCCATTACCAAAGAGGACAAATACAATGGATCTCTATGGGGCAAACCGCGGCAAACTAATCCCAATTTTTACAAAAGAAAGTAGGACATTAAAATTCGCCAATCCCTTGAGGTATTGATAGCCTTTCATTTCATTACTAAACACCATTTCTATAGCATTTTAGTTTCCGCATTCACAGCCTTTCGGCTATACCTTTCCCCGTTCATATTACGCGTGATTGCTACTGACATGCGGGCACTGACATGCGAGCTGAAGTTGTCCTCTTTGGTAATGGCGGATGCGCGTCCATGTCGGCACACGTTCGTACCGCGCGTTGATAGGGGAGTGCGCACTCTAGTTTATTTATAGAGCTCTATGGCCGCCTCTCAGTTGGAGATGTTGAGTTTGGATCGGGCCAGGGAATGGATCGGGAATTGATCAGGCCAGGGAAAACCAGGCTGCCATGCGCTTACGTGTTTCACAAAACATCCCGGTCCACTCGCTTAAGCAAATGCAGGAAGGGCCGCCGATTGTCTGCGTGCAGTACCCATCGTTGAGACAGAAAAACCTCTGGCAGTCACCCAATGCTACAGAGGGAAGGGAGGGAATGCAGAAACAAAAGGGGTTATGACCGTAATCTTAACAGTCCGCTCACTCCAAGTTGAGCTAGACCTCGGCTTCATTCAATGCTATGGCATGCCCCCCCTCCCCAAGTCCACTCACAGCTGGCCTATCAGGAGTCGTTATATGTGACCCGGCACAGCGACATGAAGAATATCCCACCAAAACACTTTTCGAGTAAACACTGCCTGAATTCAAAGTATCTTCTCAATTCGATAAAAAAAAATCAATTTATTTTTGTATTTTCGGAAAGTTAATGTATTGGAGGACATTATGTCCAAAGGATTTTTCCAAAATCCTTCTCTAAATGTTGAAAAAACGAGGATTTCGGGGGAATGTTTGTGTACTGTTTTCATGAAAATGTAAAGTTCCTGCCTTTTTGAATGGCCACTTTCGAGGAGTTAGAATGTGCTGCTATATTGTGTCTGGTACCAAATGAACGAGCGAAGTCCCCTTGTACTATTTACAACAAAGTTCACCCGGAAATAATTTTGATATCATTCGAAAGGTAATGGTATACTCTTTCACATCATTAGAAAATCTCAAAATCTCAAAAGTGAGGGTTATTCCTCATTATGTTGTGCCGGGTCACATATGCATTGCGGTCAAGAGTGACACCAAACTCAACGTGGCAACATGATGAACAACAGTGCACAGTCCAGACTGGTGTTATGGACATTCCTCTCACGGCGCAAGAACTTGTACTAAGCAGGACCTTAGTTCACTACCAACAAAGAACAAGTCGACCAAAGTGTAAGGTCTGCAGTGACAACTTTCCTTTGGGAAAGGGTGGGGCAGTGTGTGTGTGTGCTGGAATGGGAGGACTTTTGCATGGTGCTGCATGGTAAGAAAAGCATCAAGTCAATCAAATTGACAATCTGGGTTTCCAATCAGACAGAAAACTGACAAACAGATACATTGCTGCAATGTCGCTGACATAATTATTATGCAAAGAGTACGTGTAAATCTAAAAAAGAAAATTACAAATGTATGGGGCGCCTATACGACAGAAAATACTGACATCGTAGGGAGAGTGAACATTTTGGGCTACAGTTAGTGTATCCAGTATGCCAGCTTTGTATTATTCGTTACTCAGACTCGAGCCCCGACCTTAGTCATTCGTCACTTGACATGGCTGACTCGGGACGCGGACCTAAGCTCGACGACTAGTTGCGACTGGGACCTGGGTGACGACTAGTCGGGACCCGACTGTATAGATTCGAGCAGGAGTCTGGCTAAGTGGCGAGTGCATTTTGGACACTCCGAGTTACCTATGTCGCAGTGCACTCCCGTCCACGACTCGTCGCACTGGCAGATGTCAAATCCATAGAAATGCAAGCAGTAGCCATTGATGCACGGGTTTAAGTCCCCACAAGTTGTTCGGGGTTCTTTTTAAGGCAAAAAAGGGGGAAAAACATAAGGAAAAGAGAAGGAATTAACTACAATGAAAATTGACAAAGAAAACTTAGAATGGATTGGGACTTGAAACCAAGACTTGTTCCGTTCCAGTTTTCTTTGCCAATTTGTTTATTTGATAACAAGAACCAGTCAGTTTTTGTTTGACTTGTGGATGTAGCTATTTTTTTACAGCAGTTCATTGATCACACAAAGTGGATTCAGCTATTTTTTAAAGCAGTTCATGGATCACACAAAGTGGATGCAGCTTTTCGTTCACCATTAATTCAATAAAAAAATTGTAACGGAAAACTCAATGCAAGAACTCCAACAATTTTAAATTACAATGACCAATGGTCAAAAGAGGGCGTCGCGCTATATTGAAACTGCAAAAAGGTCTAAATTACATGTACATCTTTAAATACTGTACTTGAAATTTACTGTTGCTATTGGTTTATGCTTCATGAATAATACTAGTCATTTTGTATTATACAACAGAAACATTTACAAAAATATAACGACGTGAAATAACTCGTCACAAGAGGGCGTACTTCTAATGCGCATGCAGACGCCATTTTGGATTTTGACCGATATGCGCACGGACGTATAATGTCTGTGGATTTGCGGCTGCAACCGCTGTAACGAACGACCGCTACACCGAACAATTTTCATGGATCCCGGGATGTTATAGCGACGTTCCACTTTATTTTAATTGTTAACATTCCGGGTCAGTTTACTCTGTTTGATTGAACACATTGGAGGAACAGAGGCAGAAAGCGATACTGTCTTACCGCTACAGGTAGGACCCGTCCACGCATCAGGGCACTCGCAGAAAGCAACGCCAAGCATTTCATGGCAGATTCCGCCGTTCAGGCAGTGAGTAGCATCACACGGGTCCACGCTGTCGGCTTGAATACAACAACACAGGGAAGCAGTGGCATTATAACTGCAACATAGAATATATTGGCTCTATTTCTTGTTCTTGTTCTTGTTCTTGTTCTTGGTTCTTTTCTGATACTGTTGATTGTTGGTCGGTTGTTGGTTGTTGGTTGTTGGTTGTTGGTTGTTGGTTGTTGATTGGTTGTTGGTTGTTGGTTTTTGGCTGTTGGCTGTTGGCTGTTGGCTGTTGGCTGTTGGTTGTTGGCTGTTGGCTAGTTTGGCTGTTGGCTGTTGGCTGTTGGCTGTTGGCTGTTGGCTGTTGGCTGTTGGTTGTTGGCTGTTGGCTAGTTTGGCTGTTGGCTGTTGGCTGTTGGCTGTTGTTTCTTGTTCCGGTTCCGGTTCCGGTATCGGTTCTTTTTGTGGTTGTGGTTGTGTATAGGGTCCTTGTCATGTTGTGGTTCTGTCCTGTTGTGGTTCTGTCCTGTTGTGGTTCTGTCTTGTTGTGGTTCTGTCCTGTTGTGGTTCTGTCCTATTCTGGTTGTGGTTGTGGTTGTGGCTGTGGTTGTGGCTGTGGTTGTGGTTCTGTCCTGTTGTGGTTCTGTCCTGTTGTGGTTCTGTCTTGTTGTGGTTCTGTCCTGTTCTGGTTCTGTCCTGTTCTGGTTCTGTCCTGTTCTGGTTCTGTCCTGTTCTGGTTATTGTTTTGGTTCTGGTTCTGGATCTGGTTATTGTTCTGGTTATTGTTCTGGTTCTGGTTCTGATTCTGGTTCTTGTTCTGGTTCTGGTTCTGGTTCTGGTTCTGGTTCTGGTTCTGGTTCTGGTTCTGGTTCTGGTTCTTGTTCTGGTTCTGGTTCTTGTTCTGGTTCTGGTTCTGGTTCTGGTTCTGGTTCTGGTTCTGGTTCTAATTCTGGTTCTGTTCTGCAGGTTCTGTCCTGTTCTGCAGGTTCTGGTCCTTGTTCTGGATCTGGTTCTGGCTCTGGCTCTGACTCTGGCTCTGGTTCTGGTTCGTGGGTTGTAGTTTTGACTCTGGTATTGACAAGAGTTGTTCGAGTTTGAGTCTTGCTCATAATTGGCCTTGCCTGAGGGTCCATTAGCAATGACCGAGGTGTCTGGAGATTGGATAAGATTGTGCGGGAGTCGCCGTGGAAACAACTTACAGATATTGCAATGCTGTCCTGTCCAACCAGTGTCACATAGGCACAATGCAAAGAAGATATCCACGCACAGTCCGCCATTCCAGCAGGAATAATCATGGCACGCATCTGTGTGGGAAAAAAGGTAGGGAATCTTATTTCAGATGGATGAGAGGGAAGGGTAGGGGCAGGGAGGGAGGGGGGTTGGGGTTGGGGTTGGGGTTGTGGTTGGGGACTTGGGGACTTGAGGACTTGGGGACTTGGGGACTTGGGGACTTGGGGACTTGGGGACTTGGGGACTTGGGGACTTGGGGACTTGGGTACTTGGGGACTTGGGTACTTGGGGACTTGGGGTTGGGGTTGGGGTTGGGGTTGGGTTGGGGTTGGGGTTGGGTTGGGGTTGGGGTTGGGTTGGGGTTGGGGTTGGGGACTTGGGGTTGGGGTTGGGGTTGGGGTTGGGGTTGGGGTTGGGGTTGGGGTTGGGGTTGGGGTTGGGGTTGGGGTTGGGGTTGGGGTTGGGGGTTGGGGTTGGGGTTGGGGTTAGGGTTGGGGGTTGGGGGTTGGGGTTGGGGTTGGGGTTGGGGTTGGGGTGTGGGTTGGGGTTGGGGTTGGGGTTGGGGTTAGGGTTGGGGGTTGGGGTTGGGGTTGGGGTTGGGGTTGGGGGTTGGGGGTTGGGGTTGGGGTTGGGGGTTGGGGGTTGGGGTTGGGGGTTGGGGTTGGGGTTGGGGTTGGGGTGTGGGTTGGGGTTGGGGGTTGGGGTTGGGGGTTGGGGTTGGGGTTGGGGTTGGGGTTGGGGTTGGGGTTGGGGTTGGGGTTGGGGTTGGGGTTGGGGTTGGGGTTGGGGTTGGGGTTGGGGTTGGGGTTTGGGTTGGGGTTAGGGTTCGTTTGAGCTCTTACATTGGCTCACATCACCCCGCATGTGCATGTGGACACACAGTTTGTGCCCCAATGAATAACACAATGACACCCTGCAAGAGCACCAGCCGGGAAACAGTGGCCACAAAAAGAGGAGGAGGTGCCCGAACCGGTGTCCCCTATCCGCCTATAAATATATAGGCCTATTTAATATACATATCGCCTGCAAGAAGAAGCCCTTACTAGTTGATTGTTCGCAGTTCTCCCCCACGTATCCAAATGAGCATGCGCACAAGTAAGTCAAGTCCTCCGTGGGAATGCAGTCGCCACCATTCTGGCACGGCAAGGAGCTACAGCCATCGTCCATCACTGCAAACCAAGAAAGCGTGGAACAAAGGGAAATCAATCTGTTTGTTTACAGGCCTCTTCTTTTTAAAACAAAATAGTGAAAAGGAAAGCTGACTGGGGAAAGCTTTAAAAAAAATAATGTGTAAACTCGACAATGGGAAGTTTGCTGGGGCGGGACTTGACCCCGAGACCTCTGGCGTTCGAGCACAATACCGCCCTCATACGGCGGCCGTCCCAAACAGTCAACCATCTATAATGTGGTCCCCCCAACTGCTTCAGACCATCAGGCCCTGAAGGACGATGCTACTTACTCTGGGTGCAGTTGAAGCCGGCCCAAGGCAGAGGGCACACGCAGAAGATCTGGCTCCCAATAGCCTCACAGGTCCCTCCATTCTGGCAAGGCGTGGGCTGGATATCGCAGACACGGGTGTTCAGCTCTGGGGATCGATCCCCGGCAGGAGAGAGACAGAGAGTCAATGTAATGAGGCGAATGACGAAGATTCACCGATGGTTGAGGATGGTGACATCAGCAGGGAGGATAACTTGGATGAGGGGGAGGGGGAGGAAGGAGTGGGGATGGGAAGGATGAGAAGGATGAGGAGGATCAGAAGGAAGAAGTCGAGGATAATGGGGGATGAGAAGGAGGAGGAGAAGGCAGAGGACGGGGAGGACGAGGACAAAGAGGATGAGGATGGGGAGGAGGAGGAGGAGGAGGGGGAGGAGGGGAGGAGGGGAGATTGAGGAGAAGGAAGAGGACGGGGAGGACGAGGAGGACAGAGAGGATGAGGATGGGGAGGAGGAGGATGAGGAGGAGGGGAGGTTGAGGAGAAGGAAGAGGACGGGGAGGACGAGGAGGACAGAGAGGATGAGGATGGGGAGGAGGAGGATGAGGAGGAGGGGAGGTTGAGGAGAAGGAAGAGGACGGGGTGGACAAGGAGGACAGAGAGGATGAGAATGGGGAGGACTAGGATGAGGATGAGGGGAGGATGAGGAGATGGAAGAGGATGGGGTGGACGAGGAGCACAGAGAGGATGAGGATGGGGAGGAGGAGGATGAAGAGGAGGGGAGGTTGAGGAGAATGAAGGGGACGGGGAGGACGAGGAGGACAGTGAGGATGAGGATGGGGAAGAGGATGACGAGCATGGGAGGTTGAGGAGAAGGAAGAAGACGGGGAGGACGAAGAGGACAGAGAGGATGATGATGGGGAGGAGGAGGAGGAGGAGGAGGAGGAGGGGAGGTTGAGGAGAAGGAAGAGGACCAGGAGGACAGAATGGATGATTGTGGGGTGTATGAGGAGGAGGAGGAGGAGGAGAGGGGGTGAGGAGAAGAGGACGGGGGACGAGGAGGACAGTGAGGATTATGATGGGGCGGAGGATCGGAGGAGGGGAGGTTGAGGAGAAGGAAGAGGACGAGGAGGACAGAGATGATGAGGATGGGGGCAGGGTAAGGAGGAGGAAAGATTGATGAGAATGAGGAGAACATGGAGGACGACGAGGACAATAAGGACGATGGTGGGGAGGAGAGGAGGAGGATGAGGTGGATGGGAGGTTGAGGAGAATAAGCAGGACGAAGAAGATGGGGAGGACAAAGGGGACAATGAGGACGTTGAGGGTGGGGACGAGGAGGATAATGAAGGGGAGGATGAGGATGAAGAGGTTGAGGAGAATGGGGAGGACACAGCGGCTGAAGAGGACAGGGAGGAGGAGAATATCGAGGATGAGAAGGATGAGGAGGATGCGGAGAATGAGGGGATGCAGATGCCAAGGGTATGATACATGACGAAGTCTCAATGTGTTCACTATAATTATACACTGCCCCAGAGTCACTGAGCAAACCGAGTGTTGAAGTCGACTCCTCAAATACGGGTACCAAGTGATCAATCCCACGCCCCAACCCCAGTAGCTTAGGGGTAACACAGAAAATCTGGGAGCGATCAAAGAGACTTTCCCGTTTCATTGATTGCGGGAGGAAGCAAAACAAACCCAAACAACATTTCAGGCCACGATAGATGGGTTGGCATCGAACTAGTCCGAGTAACGTGGACCCGACAAGTCACCCTTTTTTTATTGAATTTCTTAAATTTTGAGATTCGGGTGACTCAAAATTTCAAAATTCGATAATAAAAGGGTGTCTTGTCGGGTCCAAGTTACTCGGACTAGCATCGAACGAGCCACGCCGCAACTCACCCGTTTCGCAGTACGTGCCGTAAAACGCCGAGGGACACTCGCAGTACACGCCGAAGTCGGTGATGGAACAACTTCCACCATTCATACAGGGGTTGTTCTCCGCACAATTATCGCCTTGAGGAAAACAAAAACAATCAAACGAAGTGTATATTATTCACCCGGATGCCGTGGGGATATAACCTCCCCAGTTAGAAGTGATATTCGCCCGGCAACGGCATTCTTCCAGGAGGTCGTTCCTGTTGAAGTTTTTACGCATATTTATTCATTAACACCACTCTTTAGTCTGATTGGCCAACGTCAGAGTATAGAGCGTACATGAACATGCATAAATTTGGCTGGTTCCCGTCCCCTACCTGGTTTCCAGACGTCTCACGTCTTCCGAAATTTCGTAGGACGTGAGACGTCTGGAGACCAGGTAGGGGACGGGAACCAGCATAATGCATAAACATGATGTAATGACAATTGGCCAATCAGGCTACGGGACCGGAAGAATGGCGTTTTAGCCCAAGGAGGGTAAAAACATAAAAAAGAGTCACTCTCCTTTTCGGATTGAAAGGAAGGTCCTGCTAGGGCCGAACTATCGGGCCCTCGAGAGTTTTCACATGGGTCATTCAAGTCCACCAGCTTTTCTGTTTATTTTTACATTCAAATTCGAGAAAAAAAAAAAAATCCGTGAAAAGTGTTCCAGTATGTTCTTGGTGATGACGTGTGTCTATGTGATTTACTGTAATGGACAGTAGTGTATAACTATACAGCCAAACATAAATGGATGACTCCATTACGACTATTATCACCATTCGCACACTACTACTGTGAACATCCAAGCCTTTGAAAATCGGATGAAAAGGTCGTGTTGCCTTGACAAAACAAATTCACTGCAATTTCACCATGTAGTGATCACTTTACTTCCTTTGCTTCTGCACTTCAATAGTGGAGCTCTTTTTGTATTGGCAAAGCTCCCTGGAATTCACTGTGCAGGGTAGCCCCTTAAAGATATTAAATATATGCAGGAATTAGCTAGCACTAGGTGCGGCCTCCTATTGGCATTGACTGCATCCTGAAATAAGTCACAATAGCACCCAATTACAATAACAATACCATGGGTAGAGTCATGCAGTTCATAATTATAGGAGGGCATGCAGGCATACCTACGACTCTCCCTCAGACCATGGTAGATGCCACACCTCGCTAGTTCAGCTACTTAGTTTAGGAAAGTTTGTGTCCACAGTTAGTTAGTACATGTAAGTTAGTGTCTGGATACATTAGGGTAGTTTGCCCGGTAGTTATAATCATATATATTTAGTACAACTGTAAACAGTAAAAAGGAATCCAGATAACTTGACAGTGTGTGATACCTGGGTGTTGGCAGTAGTATACAGCCACCCCAAAAGGGTGTCCATACAGTCAGGAAACACCAACCCAGACCTCCACCGACAAAACAAGAGACGTTGATGAAGAGGTAAGCTCAAATTAAGGAACCTCATCAATTGGTGACCCAGACGTGATTTTTGTTTTGGTGTAGGTACATGTATCATTATTTTTTCATTTGGGATTACACAAGAAAGAAAAAGGAACGACACATTCATGAATCTAAGTGAAAATATCAAATTCCTATTCGTAGCAGATTCTCGTGCATATTCGTTTGATTGCTACACAGTGCCTCCAGACTATCAAATTAACATTGATTATATAATAAGGCGTGGTGCAACTATTTCAGATTTGATCCCGCCTACTTTAACTAAAAACGAGTTCGTTCCCAAAATGTCACCAACTTTTCAAGGTGAATGCTTGCTTGTGATTTGTTGCTGTGCACAAGCCTATTGCGTACCGTTTTCTCCGCTTCCTTTTTGCAGGTCCAATGAGTTGAAATCTTCAGGCTGAATTCACTTTAAAGGGCTCCTTGGGATTACCATGACATGTATTTTTTCACGGCAAAAGTTACTTGCTCGGCCATTTTTCACGGTTTAGATTCTCACAGCGTCAACGATTCATGCTGTTCATGCCAGTGTGTTGCCCACGAACATGTTGAGATCCACTACTGTGCTATGGTGTTCTATGTGGGCAGAAGTCCTGCAGGATCTTGACCCGATCATGCATTCTCTTTAGCTCTGTCTGTCTGTCTGTGTCTCTATCTGTGTCTCTGTCTCTGTCTGTGTCTGTGTCTGTGTCTGTCTGTCTGTGTCTGTGTCTGTGTCTGTGTCTGTGTCTGTGTCTGTGTCTGTGTCTGTGTCTGTGTCTGTGTCTGTGTCTGTGTCTGTGTCTCTGTCTGTCTCTGTCTCTGTCTCTGTCTCTGTCTCTGTCTCTGTCTCTGTCTCTGTCTCTGTCTCTGTCTCTGTCTCTGTCTCTGTCTCTGTCTCTGTCTCTGTCTCTGTCTCTGTCTCTGTCTCTGTCTCTGTCTCTGTCTCTGTCTCTGTCTCTGTCTCTGTCTCTGTCTCTGTCTCTGTCTCTGTCTCTGTCTCTGTCTCTGTCCCTGGACCGCGTTGATACCACCCCCACGACCCGTCCATCATACTTCTTTAATACACAAGTCACAACGGACCACCTTCAATTCTCCCAACGTATATCGTGCCTCGCATTGTCGCTATTCACTCACTCACACATCTCCGTAGTCTCATCGACCGTTGGCGCACTGATGCACGAACCTCCTCCACTCTCCCCTAACCTTGGTCTTCCCTATCAAGTCATATACAGTGTATGGTGGTGTCGGTCCATACCCTTACATCATCGAGCCACTGTCTCCCGGGTCGGCCTCTTTTGTTTTGACCCTCTGTTAACCCTAGGTTTATGTCCGTTGCTATTTTGATTTTGGACCTTGTGACATAACCAAAGTAGGTCAACTTTTTTTTTTTTCACGATATTATAGCTAGAGGATCTAGATGGCCACAACTTTCTTTCATTTCTTCCCTGACAGATTCGTTTGTTCTCTTCTGTTTCCATGCGATTCCTAGCAGTCTTCCCTGTATTGTCATGTCAAATATGCCAAGAGCTTTCAGCTCTTTTGAAACCCATTGCCCAAGCCTCACGCCCATAATCCTATCGCAGTAGCTGTCACTATCGATCTCATGAGTCTGATCTTTATGTGCAGATTCAAACCAGATCTTGTCCAGTTCAGGTACAGTACAATTGCTATT
Source organism: Luidia sarsii (assembly GCA_949987565.1). Taxonomy (NCBI): domain Eukaryota; kingdom Metazoa; phylum Echinodermata; class Asteroidea; order Paxillosida; family Luidiidae; genus Luidia; species Luidia sarsii. Next base: position 13,831,593 of record OX465105.1, read on the forward strand.
ATTATTTTTGTCTATCATTCTAGTTTGAGGTGTAGGTCCACAGCGCGACTTACTCTGGTTGCAGTAAGGGCCTGTCCAGCCAGCAACACAGATGCAGAGTATACCGGTACCAATCACAGAATCGAAGCATGCCCCATCATTTTGGCAAGGTTGCTCCGCACAAGTGGTGGGTTGATCTACGGTGAGGAAGACGGGAAAGCAGCGGTAACAACGATGGCGATTATTTCTTCTTCACAATGAACAATGTTGTATCAAGTGCATGCAGTTCCTCAACTCACAGGTCTCACAGACAGGGCCAGTCCAGCTGTCGGGGCAGTAACAGATCGGGCTACCGCTGCTGCAATCGGCTTGGCCACCGTTCAGGCAAGGGTTTGGCGTGCAGGGGTCCCCTGCAAGGAAAGTGAGAATGGTAAAAATGGTAAAAAGGCAGGCAGGCTGGCAGGCAAACACACAGGCTGGCTGGCAGGCTGGCAGCGACAGGCAGGCAGGCTGGCAGGCTGGCAGGCTGGCAGGCTGACAGGCTGGCAGGCTGGCAGGCGGGCAGGTAGGGCAGGCAGGGCAGGCAGGCAGGGCAGGCAGGCAGGCAGGGCAGGCAGGGCAGGCAGGTAAACAGGCAGGCAGGCAGGCAGGGCAGGCAGGCAGGCAGGCTGGCAGGCTTGTAGTCAGGCAGGTAGGGCAGGCAGGGCAGGCAGGGCAGGCAGGGCAGGCAGGGCAGGCAGGCAGGGCAGGCAGGCAGGCAGGCAGGCTGGCAGGCTGGCAGGCGGGCAGGCGGGCAGGCAGGTAAACAGGCAGGCAGGCAGGCAGGCATGCAGGCAGGCAGGCAGGCAGTCAGGCAGGCAGGGCAGGCAGGCAGGGCAGGCAGGTAAACAGGCAGGCAGGCAGGTAAACAGGCAGGCAGGCAGGTAAGCAGGGCAGGTAGGGCAGGCAGGGCAGGCAGGCAGGGCAGGCAGGCAGGCAGGGCAGGCAGGCAGGCAGGCAGGGCAGGCAGGCAGGCAGGCTGGCAGGCTGGCAGGCTGGCAGGCTGGCAGGCTGGCAGGCGGGCAGGCAGGTAAACAGGCAGGCAGGCAGGCAGGCTGACAGGCTTGCAGTCAGGCAGGTAGGGCAGGCAGGGCAGGCAGGCAGGGCAGGCAGGCAGGGCAGGCAGGGCAGGCAGGGCAGGCAGGGCAGGCAGGGCAGGCAGGCACGGCAGGCAGGGCAGGCAGGTAAATAGGCAGGCAGGCAGGCAGGCAGGCAGGCAGGGAAGGCATGCAGGGCAGGCAGGGCAGGCAGGGCAAGCAGGGCAGGCAGGGCAGGCAGGGCAGGCAGGTAAACAGGCAGGCAGGCAGGTAAACAGGCAGGCAGGCAGGTAAGCAGGGCAGGCAGGGCAGGCAGGGCAGGCAGGGCAGGCAGAGCAGACAGGGCAGGCAGGGCAGGCAGGGCAGGCAGGGCAGGCAGGGCAGGCAGGGCAGGCAGGCAGGCAGGGCAGGCAGGGCAGGCAGGGCAGGCAGGGCAGGCAGGGCAGGCAGGTAAACAGGCAGGCAGGCAGGCAGGCAGGCAGGCAGGGCAGGCATTGCAGGCAGGGCAGGCAGGGCAGGCAGGGCAGGTAGGGCAGGCAGGTAAACAGGCAGGCAGGCAGGCAGGCAGGGCAGGTAGGGCAGGCAGGGCAGGCAGGGCAGGCAGGCAGGCAGGGCAGGCAGGGCAGGCAGGCAGGCAGGCAGGCAGGCAGGGCAGGCAGGCAGGCAGGCTGGCTGGCAGGCTGGCAGGCTGGCAGGCTGGCAGGCGGGCAGGCAGGTAAACAGGCAGGCAGGCAGGCAGGCTGACAGGCTTGCAGTCAGGCAGGTAGGGCAGGCAGGGCAGGCAGGGCAGGCAGGGCAGGCAGGCAGGCAGGGCAGGCAGGCAGGGCAGACAGGGCAGGCAGGTAAATAGGCAGGCAGGTAGGCAGGCAGGCAGGCAGGGCAGGCAGGCAGGGCAGGCAGGGCAGGCAGGGCAAGCAGGGCAGGCAGGGCAGGCAGGGCAGGCAGGGCAGGCAGGGCAGGCAGGGCAGGCAGGGCAGGCAGGGCAGGCAGGGCAGGCAGGTAAACAGGCAGGCAGGCAGGCAGGGCAGGCAGGCAGGCAGGGCAGGCAGGCAGGGCAGGCAGGGCAGGCAGGGCAGGCAGGGCAGGCAGGGCAGGCAGGTAAACAGGCAGGCAGGCAGGCAGGCAGGGCAGGCAGAGCAGGCAGGTAAACAGGCAGGCAGGCAGGGCAGGCATTGCAGGCAGGGCAGGCAGGGCAGGCAGGGCAGGCAGGGCAGGTAGGGCAGGCAGGTAAACAGGCAGGCAGGCAGGCAGGCAGGGCAGGCAGGGCAGGCAGGTAAATAGGCAGGCAGGTAGGCAGGCAGGCAGGCAGGGCAGGCAGGCAGGGCAGGCAGGGCAGGCAGGGCAGGCAGGTAAACAGGCAGGCAGGCAGGCAGGCAGGGCAGGCAGGCAGGCAGGCAGGGCAGGCAGGCAGGCAGGGCAGGCAGGGCAGGCAGGGCAGGCAGGGCAGGCAGGTAAACAGGCAGGCAGGCAGGCAGGCAGGCAGGGCAGGCAGAGCAGGCAGGTAAACAGGCAGGCAGGCAGGGCAGGCATTGCAGGCATTGCAGGCAGGGCAGGCAGGGCAGGTAGGGCAGGCAGGTAAACAGGCAGGCAGGCAGGCAGGCAGGGCAGGCAGGGCAGGCAGGTAAACAAGCAGGCAGGCAGGGCAGGCAGGGCAGGGCAGGCAGGGCAGGCAGGGCAGGCAGGTAAACAGGCAGGCAGGCAGGCAGGGTAGGCAGGCAGGCAGGGCAGGCAGGGCAGGCAGGTAAACAGGCAGGCAGGCAGGCAGGGCAGGCAGGGCAGGCAGGCAGGCAGGCAGGGCAGGCAGGGCAGGCAGGCAGGCAGGGCAGGCAGGCAGGCAGGCAGGGCAGGCAGGGCAGGCAGGCAGGCAGGCAGGGCACGCAGGGCAGGCAGGGCAGGCAGGGCAGGCAGGCAGGCAGGCAGGGCAGGCAGGGCAGGCAGGTAAACAGGCAGGCAGGCAGGCAGGGCAGGCAGGCAGGCTGGCAGCAAACATGCGTGCAGGCCGGCAAACAGTAGTTCAGCATTGTCCCACTAATTAACCTCAGTAAATTTATGTCCTCAAGCAGATTTCAGAACATAAATGGATCGTGCCCCACCAGCCCCTCTGCTCCGTTCCCCTTCCCAATGAAAATGGTACGCACCTTCGTCACAATGTCGCCCAGACCATCCCTGGTAGCATCTGCAGAAAGGTGCTCCGTGCAGACTGCCGCACACACCCTGGCTGCAATAGAACCCATCGCACACGTCCCCAATACCTGCAGAATGTATTCAAGTCCACTGTGTAATACGTGTCTCTTTCAGTAGACGTTTCTGTTTCTGTCTATCTGTCTGTCTTTGTATACATTCTGTGGCTCTCTGGACTCTCTGTTTCTGTATCTCTGTCTGTATTTGTTCTGACTATGGTTTCTGTCCCCTTCTCTTTCTCGTTTCTGTCTTTGTTTCTCCATCTCTCCGAGCCTACCACAACCCTCCCTCCACAATCCCTGTCTACCACTACCCTCCCTCAATCCATCCATGCCTACCACTACCCTCCCTCCACCCATCCATGCCTACCACTACCCTCCCTCCACCCATCACTGCCTACCACTACCCTCCCTCCACCCATCCATGCCTACCACTACCCTCCCTCCACCCATCCATGCCTACCACTACCCTCCCTCCACCCATCCATGCCTACCACTACCCTCCCTCCACCCATCCCTGCCTACCACTACCCTCCCTCCACCCATCCCTGCCTACCACTACCCTCCCTCCACCCATCCCTGCCTACCACTACCCTCCCTCCACCCATCCCTCCACCCATCCATGCCTACCACTACCCTCCCTCCACCCATCCCTGCCTACCACTACCCTCCCTCCACCCATCCCTGCCTACAACTACCCTCCCTCCACCCATCCCTGCCTACAACTAACCTTCCACCCATCCCTGCCTACAACTACCCTCCCTCCACCCATCCATGCCTACAACTACCCTCCCTCCACCCATCCCTGGGGTAGGCACTATACGTACCCTCCCTTCAAGATCAAAAAGATCAAAAAGATCAAAAAAGATCAAAAAGATCAAAAAGATCAAAAAGATCAAAAAGATCAAAAAGATCAAAAAGATCAAAAAGATCAAAAAGATCAAAAAGATCAAAAAGATCAAAAAGATCAAAAAGATCAAAAAGATCAAAAAGATCAAAAAGATCAAAAAGATCAAAAAGATCAAAAAGATCAAAAAGATCAAAAAGATCAAAAAGATCAAAAAGATCAAAAAGATCAAAAAGATCAAAAGATCAAAGAGATCAAAGAGATCAAAGAGATCAAAGAGATCAAAGAGATCAAAGAGATCAAAGAGATCAAAGAGATCAAAGAGATCAAAGAGATCAAAGAGATCAAAGAGATCAAAGAGATCAAAGAGATCAAAGAGTAGCTACCAGTAGTTTATTTACCACCTGACCAGTGCAGGAACGTGGTCGGAGCTTGTCAAACTTGATTTTGTTTTCTTCAATTTTTCAAACAACCGATAACAGTGAAGGGGAAGAAGAGTCCTCCATGCTCACCATAAATTTGAGAGCAGTCGAAGCCGACGAAGCCGGGCTGGCAGTCGCACAGAGGTCCCTGGTCTGGTGACTGGAAGCAAGTCCCGCCATTCTGGCAGACGACGTTAGCGCAAGGCAGTATGTCTGAGGCAGGGGAGGGGGGACAAGGAAGGTTGGTACCGTATACAGTAAATCTCGTGGTGAAATTGAAAGTTCGATTGAAGGGTGTGTGCAGATATTGGACCCGAACTAACTTGGACTCGTTCTCAGTCGATATTTCATGGCACGGATACAGGCTTGGCGAGTGCTCGTTCTTCTGAGCACGTGCATTACTTTGGCACAAAGGACAGGACGAGTCGGTCGCCATAAAGATCTCTCGATATTATCTCATCATCCGTGATGATGCCTGTGCGCGTATTTTTCGTTTTACACCGCAGCCATGGGGTTTTCGCTGTATTCGTGGAAATCCGCGCTTGAAAAGATACTAGCCCTGCGTTACAAGACCACCCAGTGCAGGCTGCAGGTGAACATTAACAGCAGCTAGAAACGTGCAATTAACAAGACATCTTACATGTTTGTGTCAAACTACAGCTACGACAACAGCCAGTCGCATTCCGCCCCTGCTCAAGAAATCCAAACTGGCTGATCTCGTAACGCAGCACTGCATGTGGTCTCTTTTCAAGCGCGGATTTGCACGAATACAGCCGCGGAAAACCCATGGCTGCGGTGTAAACAAAATATACGCTGCCTGCGCAGGCTAGAGTTACCGCGCGCTCGATCATGGCGCGCTAGCAGCTGTGTGTATACTCACCTGTATGGCAGTAGTCCCCGAACCATCCAAAAGAACACTCACACGAGAAGCCGTCTGCATAATGGATACAGGAGGCTCCATTCTGGCAGGGGTTGTCGGCACCGTCACACACATGAGTGTCGGAGCTCACTGGGAGTCGAGAATCAAATAACAAGCAAAGACTAGTTGACTATTAATTTTGGGAAGGAACATTATATAAGGGCTAGAAACTCCGATGGTCAGAGCGCTGCATGGTACGCAAAAGCAGAGGTCTCGGGTGCTGGTCTGATTTAAAGTTTTCTTTGCTGTTTTTCAAAATTAACAATAAATCCATTTCATGAAATATAACATTAACATGAAAAAAACCCACATATAATTACTACTACCAAGGAGAGGGCTAGAGCTAACAGTCGACTGATGCAAAGACCCTGCTGATGGTCCAACAAATAAGTTTTTCAATCGGAAATCCCAAAATAAAATACTTAAAGCAAAAATCACAAAAAAAAATGCAAACAAAACAAAAATGCAAACAAAAGCTGGACAAAAAAACCCACAAAAATAGGAGGGGTTGATAAATTTGAAAATAATTAAAACATTTCCCAAAATTCAAAACAAAAACAGGAAAGAGATCGAAGAGATTGAAGAGATTGAAGAGATCAAAGAGATCGAAGAGATCGAAGAGATTGAAGAGATCGAAGAGATCAAAGAGATCGAAGTGATCGAAGAGATCGAAGTGATCAAAGAGATCGAAGAGATCGAAGAGATCGAAGAGATCGAAGAGATCGAAGAGATCAAAGAGATCAAAGAGATCAAAGAGATCAAAGAGATCAAAGAGATCAAAGAGATCAAAGAGATCAAAGAGATCGAAGTGATCGAAGTGATCGAAGTGATCAAAGAGATCGAAGAGATCGAAGAGATCGAAGAGATTGAAGAGATCGAAGAGATCAAAGAGATCGAAGTGATCGAAGAGATTGAAGTGATCAAAGAGATCGAAGAGATCGAAGAGATCGAAGAGATCGAAGAGATTGAGGAGATCGAAGAGATAAAAGAGATCAAAGTGATCGAAGAGATAAAGAGATCGAAGAGATCAAAGTGATCAAAGTAATCAAAGTGATCAAAGAGATCAAAGAGATCGAAGAGATCAAACAGATCAAAGAGATCGAAGAGATTGAAGTGTTCAAAGTATCAAAGAGATGGAAGAGATGGAAGAGATGGAAGAGATGGAAGAGATGGAAGAGATGGAAGAGATGGAAGAGATGGAAGAGATGGAAGAGATGGAAGAGATGGAAGAGATGGAAGAGATCAAAGAGATCAAAGAGATCAAAGAGATCAAAGAGATCAAAGAGATCAAAGAGATCAGAGAGATCAACACTGAACACAGCTCTTAACAACAGAACACGTACCTGGAATTTCACAGTTGACTCCCACAAATTGGCTGTTACAAAGGCAGTAGAAGATATCCGGGAAGGAGTAACAAGAAGCCCCGTTCTGGCAAGGATTCAACATGGTACACAGGTCGGAGGACGTGGCTGCGGGGAATTGGATGCGCAAAGGTGGATGGAGATTTTTAAACAAGAAACGAATTTCTCATCCGTGTCCTATTCACTCCCCCATTCCTCCGTGTACATGTATCTGTTTTGTCCTTGTCACTCTGCCTTTGAGAAAGGTCCTGCTAGGATCGAAACGTCAGGCCCACTAAATTTTAAGATTTAAATTTTAAGATTTACATTTTGGTAATTTTAGTCAGTAAGCAGTTTGCAACATTTTTGTATATCACCTTAAGAAACGAATGGATGCAAAATGGCCTGCGGCTCAGGCTTTGGCTAGGCTCTGGGTCTGGGTCTGGCTCTGGCTATGGCTCTGGCTCTGGCTCTGGCTCTGGCTCTGGCTTTGGCTCTGGTTCAGGCCCAGGCCCAGGCTCGGACTAATGCTCCGACTCAGGATCAGGATCAGGCTCAGACTCAGACTCAGACCCAGGCTCAGGCTCAGACTCAGGCTCAGGCTCAAGCTCAGGTTCAGGTTCAGGTTCAGACTCAGGCTCTGGCTCAGGCTCAGGCTCAGGCTGAAGCTTAGGCTCAGGCGATGAAAATGACGATGAAAATGTCGCAGAAGGAGCCGTGCCCGAGTTCACTGCTACGGTCAGTCATTGTCCATAATCATTATCTGCAACTCTGAATCCATTACTCGCATCTAATTACTCACGAGGCTATGGTAAAGCCTTTAGCTAGCGTCTGCAAGTATTTCCCACAGACTTAAACAAGTCATTCCTCTCCTGCAGAAATTATGTTCATTTTTTATCTCTTTAACTCAATGACATGAAGCCGAGATGAGTTGGGTCATTAAGTCTTACCCTGCTGGCATAGGTCTCCCCACCAGCCGGCTGTGCACAAGCACACAGGCTCGCCGTGGAGGGCGTCGCACGAACCGCCATTCTGGCATTGCATAGAGGCACATGGGTGATCCGACTCTGAAGAATGAAGGAGAATTAGGATTGATAAAACTATCCATTCATCCTATACATCCCATCAGCCACCTAAAACCCACCCACCCACCAATTACCAACCCCAACAACCAACCGACCGACCCATCCAACCACCTACCCACCCAACCACCATTCATCACCCATTCACTCACCCACCCACCCACCCACCAAACAAACAAACCATCCAACCCACCCACCCACCCATCCACTCACCCACCTACCCTACAAACCAGCCTACCCACCCACTCACCCACACACCAAACAAACCATTCAACCCACCCACCCATCCACCCACACACCCACACACCCACCCACCCACCAAACAAACAAACAAACAAACCACCCTACCCACCCACCCACCAAACAAACCATTCAGCCCACCCATCCACCACTCACCCAACCACCAAACAAACAAACCACCCTACCCACCCACCCACCAAACAAACTATTCAGCCCACCCATCCACCACACACCCAACCATCAAACAAACAAACCACCCTACCCACCCACCCACCAAACAAACCATTCAACCCACCCATCCACCCACACACCCAACCACCAAACAAACAAACCACCCTACCCACCCACCCACCAAACAAACCATTCAGCCCACCCATCCACCACTCACCCAACCACCAAACAAACAAACCACCCTACCCACCCACCCACCAAACAAACCATTCAGCCCACCCATCCACCACACACCCAACCATCAAACAAACAAACCACCCTACCCACCCACCCACCAAACAAACCATTCAGCCCACCCATCCACCACACACCCAACCACCAAACCAACAAACCACCCTACCCACCCACGCACCAAACAAACCATTCAGCCCACCCATCCACCACACACCCAACCACCAAACAAACAAACCACCCTACCCACCCACCCACCAAACAAACCATTCAGCCCACCCATCCACCACACACCCAACCACCAAACAAACAAACCATCCTACCCACCCACCCACCAAACAAACTATTCAGCCCACCCATCCACCACACACCCAACCATCAAACAAACAAACCACCCTACCCACCCACCCACCAAACAAACCATTCAGCCCACCCATCCACCACACACCCAACCACCAAACAAACAAACCACCCTACCCACCCACCCACCAAACAAACCATTCAGCCCACCCATCCACCACACACCCAACCATCAAACAAACAAACCACCCTACCCACCCACCCACCAAACAAACCATTCAGCCCACCCATCCACCACACACCCAACCATCAAACAAACAAACCACCCTACCCACCCACCCACCAAACAAACCATTCAGCCCACCCATCCACCCACACACCCACCAAACAAACAAACCATCCTACCCACCCACCCACCAAACAAACCATTCAACCCACCCATCCACCCACACACCCACCAAACAAACAAACCATCCTACCCACCCACCCACCAAACAAACCATTCAACCCACCCACCATCCACTCACCCACCGACCCAAACAAACCATCCCACCCATTCAACCCACCCACCCACCAACCCACCCACCCAACAAACCATCACACCCATTAACCCACCCACCCAACAAACATCCCACCCATCTGGCCACCCAACATCCACCCGAAGTAGGGCTTTGAATAGAGCTAAAAGCAAAAAAGAAAACCCATAATATGTTACCGCAGTGCGATCCGTAGAAGTCTTGGGTACAAATGCAGAAGCTGGCGCCGAACAAGATTCCCCCTACCAAGTTGCTTTCGTGGTAACATGTGCCACCATTTTGGCAGATAGAATCAGCACATTGGGTCGTCAACTCAGTGGCTGAAAAGCAAAGTCAAAATATCTCAAAATGCAGCGGCAACAAAATCCAGCATTTTTTTGGTACAAGTGTGAATAAACCTCTGTGTGTTCCAGACCCTGTTTATAAAATAAACCGATGGAAAAATAATTCATAATTTAAATGTTACATATGGAAGGAAAAGAAATGTGAAACTGTTTACTGAAAGCGTGAATTCCTTGTCCACTTCGTGAAAAAGCCAGACTTTTTTTTTCAAAGTGAAACATGGCTTTCCAAAAGTCGGCAGACATCAATACAAGATTACCTCAATTTGTCGGCCCTAGGAGTAACAAAGTTAGGTGGGAATCGTTTCTGATATTTGTACCATTTTTATACTACCTGTGCTTTATTCTCTTACCGCAATCACTTCGCTCCCTCGAAATATATATTTTGATTCGTCAAAGCTGGACAGGTTTGTTGTTGTTTGACACAGTTGATATTATTTATATATTTTGTTCGTTCCGTTGCCTAGAAGGCAGTGATAATAATTCATATTTCCAGCCCTCTGTGAAATATCCAAAACGTTTCTTCATGGGCCCCGTACTCAAATAGCCAAAATGTCCCTTCATGGCGAGCTCCGTACTCAAATAGCCCAAATGTCCCTGCATGGGCTCCGTACTCAAATAGCCCAAATGTCCCTGCATGGGCTCCGTACTCAAATAGCCCAAACGTCCCTTTATGGGCTCCGTACTCAAATAGTCCAAACGCTCCTTCATGGGCTCCGTACTTAAATAGTCAAAACGTCCCTTTATGGGCTCCGTACTTAAAAAGCCAAAATGTCCCTTCATGGGCTCCGTACTTACAGGTCTGGCAGTGTTCGCCATAGAAACCGTCTCGACACCCGCAGGAAAACCCCTTCTGTGGGTCGAGTAGATCCAGAGAGCAAAAGCCGCCATTCTGACATGGGCCACTGACGCAATGATTAAAGCTTTCTGCAACGAAGGAGGGAGCGGGGAACACGGGTTATTGGGGCCGTTTTCGAAATGAAGGCTTAGGCTCTTGCTTAGGCTTCGGTCATAATCTTTGTTATCTTACTCTCCGATTTCTGCGGAAGAGGGTCCATCTGACGCGGACAGCGAATAATTAAGTCCATCGAGGCCGAGGTGAACTCCACCTTAGTCCAGATTGAGTCCACCCTTTCCGACCACGACCATACCCAGATGATCCAGAGAATCGACAGCCGTGAGTTCGAGAAGTGCACGGCCCGTCAACTCGCCAAGTTCCAAGACCTGGTCGAGGGACAGACACGCCTGCTCTCCAGCCAACGTTCTGCGGACCTTTCTGCAAGGGCTAGGGCTAGGGCTAGGGCTAGGGTTAGGGCTAGGGCTAGGGCTAGGGCTAGGGCTAGGGCTAGGGCTAGGGCTAGGGCTAGGGCTAGGGCTAGGGCTAGGGCTAGGGCTAGGGCTAGGGCTAGGGCTAGGGCTAGGGCTAGGGCTAGGGCTAGGGCTAGGGCTAGGGCTAGGGCTAGGGCTAGGGCTAGGGCTAGGGCTAGGGCTAGGGCTAGGGCTAGGGCCAGGGCTAGGGCTGGGCCTAGGCCTGGCCCTAGCCATGACCCTAACCCCAGCACTAGCTCCACCAGGGGATTCGTTTATAAAGGGCCTGTCGGTTTATAAATAGCACTTACGGCAGCGGTCGCCCAAGTAATTATTTGTGCAGATGCACACGGGTTGGGCGTGCACTGTGTAGCAGGTACCCCCATTCTCGCACCAGCCTCGCACGCATGCCGACTGGACTTGTCCTGGAATCTGCGTGGTCAAGTGAGAATCTGAAAAAAGAAAAGGAAAATATAATATATAGGAGAGTAGTTCCTTTTTTTTAATGGCATTACTATACATGTATATATTTCCTTAGAGTAGTAAACCAAATTTTCGCAAACTGGGGCTAATTTCAAAATTAGCTAGCCCTGAGTGTACTGCGCTATTTCGCTCCATGAAAGTACTTCGGGGAGCTCGAAGGCCCCTATTGAACTCAGAAACGAAAGGTCCGATGAAATTTCGCTTGCAGATAGATGTAGATGTGCTGAATCTGATTGCTTAATTAAATATTCATCACTGCAAATTTGTTGACTTTTTTTGCTAATTAACTAGTCATAATAAAACAATTTTTTTAGATTTTCTAACCATTTTCAGCGTACGAAAGTATAAAAACACGAGGAAACTGTGTCCAAAATTAGAATAAGGTTTCCCCAGATGAGAAATTATTCATTTCTGATTTTATTTCATTTGTACAGCTAAAACTCAACTTACCCGTCCCAACAAAAAGACAGCACTTTTTATGTCTTAATGTTTTCATTGTTTACATTGCTTATGTTTTTATTGTTTTTGCTTCTTATGTTTTGCATTGTTCCTTAACATTAAGTTGTGATAGGCCTTTATGGTTTCTGTGCATCGCTCATTGTCTTGCAATTGATCGAGTGTTACGATGTGTTTGGTGAAAACTCGCTGACGCAAGCGCACGTATTTCACGCCCACTATTAACATTAGCTTCCCTGTAAGCAAGCAGTTATTATGCATTACGCGCATGCTTAAATTGCTTCCCTGCGTGGGATCCTCCGCTAAAAAAAATGTATACATTGTGGCCATAGCAACCATGGCAAATGTGCCAGTTGCCAATTTATGAAGAGCATTACAAGAGTGCAGAAAGGGAGTTTGACGGTATTGTCTGATCAAACGGAGGACACAAAACAGCATGCAAACTAAACGCAACACCGTTTGGTTTGAAGCCTATAATTATATATATATATCCCCGAACCTGAATCTGTCAATTATTTTGGAGAGGGTCTTGTCTGTCCCGTTTGCGTATTTTTTATTCACACCGCAGCCTAAGTTTTGGTTTACTGTATTATATCAGTGCAAAGACGCGCTTGAAAAGAGACTAGCTCTGCGTATATCAGCCAGTGCGGTTAAACATTTTTAACAGCTGCTATAGAATTTGGCAATTAACGTGACATCTTATATTTTTGCGACAAACTACCTCCACGCTCTACAACAGTCAGTCACATTTCGCCCCACCACAAGAAATCCCAACTTGCTGTTCTCGCGTGACGCAGCACTACTTGTAGTCTCTTTTCAAGCGCGAATTTGCACCGCTACAGCGAAAAGCCCTTGGCTACAATGGGTGGTTCAACCGTATAGAGCAAGGAAAGACCTGGTTCAAAAAAATATGGTTACAGTCTTTCCCTCTGAAAGAAGGAAGACAAGGACCCAGACTCAGACTCGGACTCGCGCTCGGATAGCAAGGCCTCAGACTCCTACTCCGATAGCAAGGACTCAGACTCCTACTCCGATAGCAAGGACTCAGACTCCTACTCCGATAGCAAGGACTCAGACTCCTACTCCGATAGCAAGGACTCAGACTCCTACTCCGATAGCAAGGACTCAGACTCCTACTCCGATAGCAAGGACTCAGACTCCTACTCCGATAGCAAGGACTCAGACTCCTACTCCGATAGCAAGGACTCAGACTCCTACTCCGATAGCAAGGACTCAGACTCCTACTCCGATAGCAAGGACTCAGACTCCTACTCCGATAGCAAGGACTCAGACTCCTACTCCGATAGCAAGGATTCGGACTCTGATAGCAAGGACTCGGACTCTGATAGCAAGGACTCTGACTCGGTGACAGGAAGGACTCAGACTCGGATGGCAAGGACTCGCGATCGGACTCGGATAGATCAGACTCGGACTCGTACTCGGATAGCAAGGACTCGTGAATCGGAAGACAAGGACTCAGACTCCTACTCCGATAGCAAGGACTCGTACTCGGATAGCAAGGACTCGTGAATCGAATGACAAGGACTCAGACTCCTACTCCGATAGCAAGGAATCGGACTCCTACTCCGATAGCAAGGACTCGGACTCGGATGGCAAGGACTCGGACTCGGATAGCAAGGACTCGGACTCGGATGGCAAGGACTCGGACTCGGTGACAGGAAGGACTCGGACTCGGATGGCAAGGACTCGGACTCGGTGACAGGAAGGACTCGGACTCGGATGGCAAGGACTCGGACTCGGTGACAGGAAGGACTCGGACTCGGATTGCAAGGACTCGCTATCGGACTCGGATAGCAAGGACTCGGACTCGGACTCGGATAGCAAGGACTCGGACTCGGAGAGCAAAGACTCGGACTTGGATAGCAAGGACTCGGACTCGGACTTGGATAGCAAGGACTCGGACTCGGACTTGGATAGCAAGGACTCGGACTCGGAGAGCAAAGACTCGGACTCGGGCAGGAAGGACTCAGACTCGGACTCGGACTCCGGACTCGGACTCCGGACTCGGACTCCGGACTCGGACTCGGGATGGTAGGGCTCGACAACACAGCACCGGTTATACTACGCGCCATTGCGGAAGTGTACGAGGTGCGGTTTGGTGAATACTGCGACGAGTGTATACTCACAGGTTTGAGCGTCTACTGCGACGAGAACGGTGACCGCGGCAAACAGCGCCGCGAACACGGGCTCGCGGAGCGCCGTGCACCCACGAAACAGCAACGGCAGCCACGCCATTCTTCCCTCCTAGATCAAAGATGTCACCACTCCAAGCGCAATGGCTCTGTCGCTCCGGCCCGACGATCAAAACAGCGAATGGCCGATAGTTTTCCGTGCTTTACTTGCCCCTTTACTTCCACGTCCGGAAGACCTTTGAATCATTGGGTAGAATTTGTCGGCAGGGGGGAGGGGGAGGGCTACTCCCGTCGACTTGTTTTTCTTCGAAACCCACCACTACTGATGAGCGCGTCAAGAAGTGGAGGTCATTTGGAACCGTGTTGCGTTCCTTCATGCAATATAATACATGCACATACGTATACTGCAATTTCAGCATGGTATTGATATACTTTATTTAAATTGCCAAATTCATTGTGTTCACCCCCTTGCAGTGACTTTGCACGGTTTGCTATCGACTAGGGCAATCGCACAATGCACTGCCTAAGTTCCGGCCCAGTGCGCTTCCTGCCAAATATCACGTACGTGATCATGCTCTCACGATGGGGGAATTTTGGACTTGCTGATGAGCATACTATGAAATGTGCTTTGAAATTCCGACGTGGCTGAGATTTCTGGAGTATAGAGGTTAGATAATTATGTGATGTATAGATCTTTGGATTGAACTGCAACGAATCAGTTCAACCGACCAACCAGTTTGCCTCCTAACTAACTAACTAACTAACAACCAACCAACCGACCAACCAGTTTGCCTACTAACTAACTAACTAAAAACCAACCAACCGACCAACCAGTTTGCCTACTAACTAACTTACTAATTAACAACCAACCAACCGACCAACCAGTTTGCCTACTAACTAACTAACTAACAACCAACCAACCGACCAACCAGTTTGCCTACTAACTAACTAACTAACAACCAACCAACTGACCAACCAGTTTGCCAACTAACTAACTAACTAACAACCAACCAACCGAACAACCAGTTTTCCTACTAACTAACTAACTAACAACCAACCAACCGACCAACCAGTTTGCCTACTAACTAACTACATAACAACCAACCAACCGAACAACCAGTTTGCCTACTAACTAACTAACTAACAACCAACCAACCGAACAACCAGTTTGCCTACTAACTAACTAACTAACTAACAACCAACCAACCGACCAACCAGTTTGCCTACTAACTAACTAACTAACAACCAACCAACCGACCAACCAACTCCATCCACCAACCAACCAACCAATCCACCAACCAACCCACCGACTAACTAACAACCAACCGTCTCACATGATTTATGATTTGGGGAATTGTTCATCCAAGTTTGCAAAGTCATGAAAAGTATACACGGTCGTGAAGAGTAACAAAAGCGATGCAATCCTATGTATAGACGCCCCACAGCCATGGGCTTTCGGATCATCATTTTGAAGAAAAAAACATACGCCCCCACCTAAAAAAAAACCCGGACATGCCCCAATGTGGCTGGACTTTTCAGGAAATGTTGTTTTTTCCCTTCAAAATCGTAACATGCCTCATAAACAACCCAGCCATGTTTTCATCAGGCATCGGGCAAAACACTGATGAGCATTCAGTGTGTATCACGTCGAGCAAGGGCAAAACCTCATTGAACTACATTCTCCTCGACGCAAACGTCATGTTATAAAATTATGTATGATGCAACACGGTAACCCGCTGCTATACATTATTCGAATCCGCCACATTACCTCGACCAGCTCGGTGGTCAAGTGGCTAAGATGTCTGCACTAGAAAGCCTGATTTTTTTTAAATCAGGCATCGGGCCAAGCATTGAGTATTCGGTGTTTATCACGTCGAGCAGGGCAAACCCTCATTGATTTGCATTTCTCCTCGACGTAAACATCATGTTACAACCAGCCAAATTGATTGATCCATATCTGGCCATACGACTCAAATGGATGCCACAATACAGGCCACACTACAGGCCACACTACAGGCCACAATACAGGCCACAATACAGGTCAATGGCATTCTAGCAAACCATCGTCAATTTCTTCGAGGAGTACGGCGACAAACTAAAAAAAAACTTCGAAAAGTTTGTGCGAGGCGTACGATGTCACACACACGGCCGATCGATCGGGCTGCCGTATAGAAACGGGATGTGGTAGCTGAGCTGATCAGTGAGAGCAAAGCGGAAATGGTCAAATATCTGTTCGAATGGAAGACTTGACCAAAACTGTCAAAAGAATTCTCTGCATAATCCTCTGTATAATGACGGGGTTCTCTCAGCAGAACTGAATCTCCGAGAACTGAATATCCCATTCTCTTCGAATTTGTCTACGTCACATGGGTGCAACGCGAGGAACCCCCGTCCACTTCTCCATAAAAGAGTTTTTGAAGAGTGGAGGTCAATTATTGTTGACATTAAGCCTAGTATGGTTTGGTTTGTAGCAGCAGAAATGGAAAAGCAAAAACACTCCCCAACGTACAAAACTTGGTATACGAAAAAACATGAGGTTTAAAGGCACAATACAACATTGGGAAGATCGGAAAACATCGTTGCCCACAATTTCCTTCTATTTTTTTTACGGTTTGTAGATGGTCATGATAGAATCCTCATGTTGAAATCTTATGGTCTGGGATTATGTATTTCTTGAGAAATCGTCACTCAAACATCGACAAATAGCTGATAACTCGCGAGTAATAAACTATTTCTTACACTACAGAACGGTGCGTAAACCGTAACGGTTTCTTGCCCTTTTTCTACTTTCTCAGATTACCATTTGAGCACGAACCTTCGCAGGATTTCTTTGTTGTTAAGCACACAAACTGTGGCAATATTTTTACCTTTACCAATGTTGTATAGGGCCTTTAAGTTGGCAGTACCAGCTTGTACCTTCGCTTTGCTCGACGAGTGGCATAAATTCACGGTCCTGCGCGCGTTTCAATGCGGCCCGAAATAGAACCTTTTGTGGACCCGGACGGCGAGAGCAGCGCCGGCTCCGGTGTGGGAAAACCCCCAGTTGCTCAACAATACAGGCAGGACAAAGAGTTGGACCAAGGCAGCGATAAACAACCAGGAATTTCACCCCTGGAACGATGGAGCTTTGTGCTTTGTCACACCGCATACCTATGGCGCGCGATCAGGGGCGCTATACCAGACTGTACCTTAATTGTGACCCAGCACAGCATAATGAGGAATAACCCCCACTTTTGAAGATTTTGAGATTTGTAATTATGTAAAAGAGTATATGATTAGCTTTCTAATGATATCAAGTTTATTTCCGTATGAACTTTGTTGTAAATTAGTACAAGGGGACTTCGCTCATTCAGTTGGCATCAGACACAATAATTATAGCAGCACCAGTCTAACTCTAGAAAGCGGCCATTCAAAAAGGCAGGAGCTTTACATTTTCATGAAAACAGTACACAAACACTCCCCCGAAATCCTCGGGTTTTTTTAACATTTAGAGATGGATTTCGGAAAAATCCTTTGGACATAACATCCTCCAATATATTAACTTTCCGAAAATACCCCAAATATATATATATTTTTTAATCGAATTGAGAAGATACTTTGACTTCAGGCGTTGTTTACTGGAAAAGTGTGTTGGTGGGATATTCCTCATGTCGCTGTGCCGGGTCACAATTGTCATGACCCTCGACTCGATTTTCTTCTTTGTGTCGATATTTTATTGACAGCTCATCGCACCTATGCTCGCCCGACCGTGCACTGACGTAGACAATTACCCAAAAGGAAAACCAAATTGAATAGAATTCAAAGTACACAAAACGATTAAACGGGTAGAGAGAAATATCGTCCGGGCGTCCCTCCTGCAAATAAAAGCAAAACACCCCAAAAAACTAACCCCGCGACCAGGGAACAAACACGGAACGGAAAACTTCCGTGAGGTTTGTCTGCGAACTTGTATAGCGTGGCAGTATAGCTCCTTCATGGAATTGCATTCTCATTGAATGACAAACCTCATTGATTTACATTCTCCTCGACGCTAAATCATTATTACAGAACTGTATACCTATCTATAATACAACGCGGGTATACACTCCGATAATTATTATACAGACTCCAATCTGCAAGATGATCTGTCGACCAGATTGGTGGTCAAGAGGGTCAACAGTGAGCACCCATACACTTTCCAACTGGCTTGTCTTTCAGTACTATCTGTAATGTACTTAATCCATGGAAGCGGTTTCTCTGTTTTGGCCGACTTGGTTCCCCCAGTGAAGACATTTTTAAGCGAGCAACCAGGTTGTTTGCCTCCTCTCACCCGTACACTCTATCTATCCCAAGGTGTTGAACAAAGATGTATCAGAACAGCTTCTTCCCTTATTCAGCCACTCTCTGGAATTCCCCTCCTGGTTCATGTTTCCAACCAGCATACGAACTTGCCCTTTTTAAGAGGAATATCAATTCCTATCGCCTGCCTTCCTGGGTCCCTCTCTATCTCCTTCTTTCCTTAGCCCTTAACCTCGAGTAGCTTTATAGCCTTGTTTAGGGCTAATCTGCATAATTATATCGTGGGAACCCCCATTTTCGACGGTACACGTTTTCGACGCTTGGCCTTCTAACTCACATCGCACGATGAAAACAACTGCGTATAACGATCTCAGACTTCGTATCTTCCGGTTTGTTTCCTGCTCTTTGTCCGTCACCGAGAATTTGAAAAGTTAAGGCTCTTTCAGTAGTTCAAACTCGTGTGATTCAAAAACTTGCTCTTTTGGGGTCTATTTTCCAGTTTCTTCGAAGCTCCAGTTCTCTTTATTGTTGGTCCTAAAAAAAATCTGAGTGTACCATAACAAACCCCAACATACGTAGAAAAAATATATATCACACAACTTGAGGCAGTCCGTTCTGGGTAAAAACTATGGAGGCTCCTGTAGGGCGTCTCGCTTATATAATTTTTTGTATTATTATTTAAAGACAAAAAGTAACATGGCCCAATAGGCTTTTATAAAAAATGAACAAAATAAAAGGGTAGCGAGAGAAAGTACCAAGAAGGAGGAAATGTGTCTCTGGAGTGACATTGGGAAAGGTCATAACTGAAGAAGCAGTGAGAAAGAGGATTGTGGAGTTTTTTTAAACGTCACAAAAGGGCTAGAAGGCATCATCCAGACCAATACGTTTTAAGCATAAATTATGAATGATTTAAGGAAAGTGTTAGAAGCAGTGTCGAAAAAAAAACTCACAAAGATGAACACAAAAAAACATACAGGGAAGAATTTTACAGTGCCACACAGCATTTTGAGTTATTTTAAGAATTTATTTTGCGTTTGGCTGCACTGGGACACCTTACTAAACACCAACATCGAAAATAGGTGACGATGCTTACTGTGCGGTGCGCCGCGGACGTAAAAAAAACCGGTTAATCTTACGGAAGTGACAGGCTTGATCAACCTTCTCTATGATTATTCTAATAGTCTGTGGTGTGGAAAAAGTGACTGAGAGCTCTTTTAGTGTGATACTTTCGTCCACATTGGTCAGCTTGAAGAAAAGTCCTTATATCGTCGAAAACCGGTAACTGGAGGATATAGATTTGGTAAAATTTGGTAAATTTGGGCAATTTTGATATGCGACTGCTAACGAGGAAATCCTGCAGTCCGGATTAAAATCCCACCCGAGCAGACAGTCGACCAGCAGACAGTCGAACAAAGCTCTGAGCACACAGTGCTTGTTACACCGAGTAGTGCGAACTCTTATTGAATAGCAGTATATACCTTCTTGTATACCTTGTTTGCCAAGTGGTGTATAAACGGTACAGTGCGTTTTCAATGAATGCAGCACAATATCTTACTCTTCTTTTTTTTAAGGACTTGTACACGGCGAGTGCAGCAATGGCTGATGAGGCGCCGGGAAAAACCCTGCAGTTGCTCAATTACACAGGCAAGACCGCCATGAATGTTCAAAAGGTTGAATCGGAGTGAGAAACGACCAGGAATTCCACCCTGAGAAGGAGGAAGCGTTTTGCGATGACTTCAATAGCATAACACGACATTCTTATAACCAGTGGTTCTACCGAGAACTACCTTGTCCGAAACACCCACCCGTGGATTCGGCGTGGTGCTGCGACCTTCGACTCGATTTGTTTGGTTTTGTGTCGATAGTTTTATTGTCAACTCACCGTACTGCTCGCCCGACCATGCATGCGCGCCCGCATTGACGTAGACGATTACCATAAATGAATAAAATACAAACGCAAACCAACAGAACGAGTATAGAAATGACATTTTTAGATCCGGTTGCGTTCATTCTGAAACCGATATCCCGGTGCAACGGAACTATAGCCTACAATTAGAAAGTGGCGAGATTCGGGCTCAGACAGAACCATCGATATTTCTCCCGTCGTTGTTTTCTTTTCTTTTGGTCGCCAGGATTTGTGTCTGTACTGTGGACGATTCGGAGGCTGATCATGTCTGCACCGTGGCCGCTGCTGGGACTGCTGGCGTTGGCGTGCGTGGCGGTGAGAGTGCCCGGCGTTCGGAGCGACCCGCCCCGTATGCCAGAGCCCCTCCCGTCGCTGCCTACCGGCTCCGTGTCGGACTGGTGGGGAGACCACTGGGATGACTTCGGTAAGAAATGGCCCGGCCGTAGGTGTGTGCAACGAGCTCGCTCCCTATATACGCCGATCAGACCATGGATCGATTGGCTTACCATAGTTTGGACTGACGCAGATCAGGGAGGGGAGATTTTCACACAGGCGAATGCCGCTCATCAATCACCCAAATTTGCTTGGAGGCCCAATACAACATTGGGAAGATCGGAAAACATCGATGTCCACATGATATTTCCTTCTTATTTACACAGTTTATATAGATGGTCATGAAAGAATCCTCGTGTTGAAATCTTACCATCTGGGATGATCTCGAGAAATCTTCACTCAAACATCAACAAAATAATACTTTATTACTTGCGAGTGATAAACGATTTTTCACACTACAGAACGGTGCGAAAACCGTGACGGTTTTGGGCCTTTTTCTACTTCCTCAGATTACCATTTGAGCTAAAACCTTCGCAGGATCTATTTTTTGGGAATGTTTTATGGTTTAGCACACAAATTGTGGCAATCTTTTGACCTTTACCAATTGTTGTATTGGACAGTTAAAGGGATAGCACAACATTGGTCGAGGTCAAATAATAGCATCCATACATTTGCATGAAATAGCACACCTGTGAAAATTTCAGCTCAATCCGCCAACCGAGTCTCGAGAAAATGGTGAAAACCGCTTCATTTGTCTCGCGAAAGTGCAGCATTCAATGAATTGTTCGGTCCGAAAAAGAAAAAAACCGTTTAGATCTCGGTGAGACGTTATTAACGATTTCTTTTACTCCTTTCTCCCCAAATACACCATTTCAGGCAGGAATATTTCAGTGCGAGATTTTTTCTATAAACATCAAACATTCTTCAAACCGTATATTAAGTTTCATGTAAATCTGTTAACATTTATGTTTTTCGATCTTACCAATGTTGTGTAGGGACTTTAATGATGGAGGGACTTACTCAATACAAATAAAAATTGCCGGTGTGAAGATTAAATCGGTCCCCCCTTTAAATGTGTCTGACTGAACACATTTACCCGGCTGTGGCCATTATTTTGTGGTACCGATTGTGGTACATTTGTCCGGAGACACATTTACTTGGATAAGCCTGTCCGGGGAATACTTTGATCCAGCTGATGTAATTCTATCCCCGGACACATTTAGCGGGGGGACATAATTAGCCTTTACACCGGTCAAACATTCACGTGTGTATTGCCGAGTGTCCAATATTTGAAAACATGTCGAATGCAATAAGGACCCCGTGAGACATGGTCGACAATCTTGTTTTAAGTATATTAAAAGGTTGCTCAGCAGCATAGATATAACATGATGTATAACATGATGTTGCTCAGCAGGTTTGCACTCTTATAAGATGTCTCTTTGAAATCGAGCCCGACGCCAATTCCGTAGAACTAAATAGGAACTAAACTTTTCTCAAGCACATTAAGTCGCCGATTTAGAAATCAAAACTTGGCCTTCAGAAATAGTATGGTCCTTTGCGCAAAAGCGTTGCGAACTGCAGCCCCATTGGCCCGCTCATAGATTGCGCACGCTGTGCACCATAATTATACCCCGCCCGTAACTTGCGTGCGCATTATGTTCTGTGCGCGGTTACAGTCGCCCGAACATTTCAAAAAGGGCGACTTGTAAGGTCCTTGTTACTCGGACTAGCTGGGGTAATGCTTCTTAAGTTGTATTCCCTGCTGAACCACACGTAGTGACGCAGCCCACCCCCCACCCAATAACAAAAAGATACATTATTTTGAAAAATAGAAAAAAAAAAAGAAAAAAAAACTTTGACTGGAACAGTGAACTTGACCTAGAGTGAATTTGAGAGGACTGTAGTTTGAAGCTTATCTTTTACTGTAGTTATATCCTTGCTGTTTGGCTTAAAGGTCAACTACAATGCATTGTGGAATTCGTTTTTATTATTTCAAATAATACTATGGTGTCAGTAAAATACATCCATGCATTTTTTCCTAATTTTAAACTATGGGAAAGAGTTTAAAAAAAATATTTAAGTTTGGAAGGGGGAGCAGCCACGCCCCCGTGGAGGACGTCCTTGGTGACGTCAGCGGATGAAGACTCGGTCCATTACTCTTGTCAGGGAACTATTGTATTGTACGTTCGTACATACCAACAGTCAGTGCACGTTTCTCAAGAGAACCGATTTCGGGAGTAAATATCGACAAACCATGTGACACGCCAGCCAGATTCGTTGTTGAAGATTGCAGCAGTGGAATAAACATTCATTTATTCCCTGACTATCCTAGAATAAGCCGCATTTTGACGTCAAAAATCACGCTGACACGACCGAAATAATCCGACCCGTCAAATCGTGCAGTGCAGTGTCCATTTCGAAGCTTGTTTTCACGGAGACCATCCGGGCTCATACGTGTATGGTTTGGCAACGTGTTCCCGTCTGTGGCCATAGGAAAACTATTTTCAGAATCTCTATCCTTGTTATCGACTTAGAATTCATCTGATTCCGAAGAAAAAGCGTGTCGAAAGACGTCTCGGCCAACAAAATTGTCAGGTTTTTCTCGCCGAGAAAAAGACTGGTGCCACGTTTAAAAAACGCGCATTATTTACTGAACGCGTCAGGGAACCTCTCCAACTATCTAAGTGCATACGGCTTTCGCGGGGAGAGTAAAAAATTCTTCGTTCATCCGGTGACGTAAAGAACAGCGCCCTCAATAACTACGAGCATAATTTTAATTAATTAAAAAAGGCTTTTAATAAGGCTGAAACACAACATTTATGTTTGATCTGGAATTACAATGTACCAAATGAACATATTTAATGCCAAATCAGGATTTTCTAATTTTTGCACTTCAGTTGACCTTTAAATTTTGGCTTGTGTCAACTGAAGCCGTAGCCAAAGAATTTGGACAGCCCGTCATCGTCACTACATAATTATTTCCGCTTTCTGTAACCTTAGTTTTACCTTGTGTGCTTGGTTCGTCCTGTAGATTGTCAAGTGAACGGGTGCCAAAATGGAGGGACGTGTCACACAGATGATAGCTTTGGCATTAGCATAAGTCTGTGCGAGTGCCAGTTTGGAACTTGGGGACACCTTTGTGGTAAGTGTTTTTTTTTTTCGAGCGACGAAAAAGAGGGGAGGTGACCAGGGCTGGGCCAGTCTGCTCTGGCCTAATCTGGTGAAGTGTGGTCTTGTTCGGTCTGGTCTGGTCTGGTTTGGCTGGACTGTTCTGATATGGTCTGGTCTGGTCTGGTCTGGTCTGGTCTGGTCTGGTCTGGTCTGGTCTGGTCTGGTCTGGTCTGGTCTGGCCTAATTTGGAGAAGTGCATGTGGTCTTGTCCGGTCTGGTATGGTCTGATCTGATCTGGTCTGGTGTGGTGTGGTGTGGTGTGGTCTGGTCTGGTGTGGTCTGGTGTGGTCTGGTCTGGTCTGGTCTGGTCTGGTCTGGTCTGGTCTGGTCTGGTCTGGTCTGGTCTGGTCTGGTCTGGTCTGGTCTGGTCTGGTCTGGTCTGGTCTGGTCTGGTCTGGTCTGGTCTGGTCTGGTCTGGTCTGATCTGGTCTTGGCCCAATTTTATCGAGCCGCTTAAAGCAAGAAAATCTGCTCAGCGTGACAATGTGTCCTTCAAGATTGCCAGCCATATTTGACTTGACGCTTAAATTTTGCTGCCCTCAACTTGTATTCTAATCATGGATGCTTAGCATGAAATGCAAGTATGGTCTGGTCTGGTCTGGTCTGGTCTGGTCTTGTCTTGTCTTGTCTGGTCTGGTCTGGTCTGGTCTGGTCTGGTCTGGTCTGGTCTGGTCTGGTCTGGTCTGGTCTGGTCTGGTCTGGTCTGGTCTGGTCTGGTCTGGTCTGGTCTGGTCTGGTCTGGTCTGGTCTGGTCTGGTCTGGTCTGGTCTGGTCTGGTCTGGTCTGCTCTGCTCTGCTCTGGTCTGCTATGCACTGCTCTGGTCTGGATCTGATCTTTCCCCTCTCCAATGGGACGAAGTAACCTATGTTGTCCTATTTCTCGCAGAGCACACAGATAACGATTACCTCTGTGATGCAGCGACGGCACCTTGCATGAACGGGGGCACTTGCATCGACAACTCGTTCTGTCAGTGCGCCACGGGTTGGGAAGGCTATAGCTGCACTGAGCGTGAGTATAATAGCGGGCACCCACTGCATGTACTATATACACCATTATCACCACCACCACCACCACCACCACCACCACCACCACCACCACCACCACCACCACCACCACCACAACCACCACCACCACAATCCACCACCACCACCACCACCACCCACATTTTCTTTTCTCTGTCACATTCACAGTGTATAATTATAAGCAACGGAGCAGTTCATCAAACGTTTCACCGAAATAAATTAATTTTGTACTCTGTACTGGTCATCAACCAATGCCACAGGAACTGCGTGTTATAACTACTGCGAGAACGGAGGCTCGTGCTACATGTCTTTCGGCTACCCCGAGTGCATTTGCGAATATGGCTGGGAGGGCCATAGATGTTCACGACTCGACGGAGGTATGTGGCGGGATGCGGCGCACTAAAATGCCAAAATGGCCGCTCACTACCGGGTGCAGCACACTAAATAGGGCAAAAGTGTCCTCTCCCGGCCGGGTGCAGCACACTAAATAGGTCAAAATGGCCGCTCCCTGTACTGAGTGCAGCACACAGAAGAGGTCACAATGTCAGCTCACTGCCGGGTGCAGCACACTAAATAGGTCAAAATGGCCGCTCTCTACCGGTTATGGGGCCCTACATGTGGCTCTTTTGGCTTTTGGGCTGGAGGGATACAAGTTGCCAACTGATGGCAAATATAAAAAACACGGGGTTTTTTTGGGGGGGGGGTTGGGGGGAGGTGATTTTTCGCCGCACACGGGCGCACAAGTGCGTTCACGAATGAACTTTGGCGTACGCACTTTTGTGGTGGGCATTAAACCTCGTGTGTCAAACTTTCACCAACATCAATTTTGTATTTGTCGTCACCCAATGCCACAGGGCCAGGGACTGTTTGTGATAACTACTGCGAGAATGGAGGCGCGTGCTACGTGTCTTTCGGCTTACCCGAGTGCATCTGCGACATAAGCTGGGAAGGACCAACATGTTCAAGACCCAAAGGTATTTGGCGGGGTGCAGCACACTAAAAGGGTCAAAATGGCCGCTCCCTGATGATGGGTGCAGCACACTGAGTAGGGAAAAATGGCCGCTTCCTGCCGGGTGCAGCACACTGATTAGGGCAAAATGGCCGCTCCCTGCCGGGTGCAGCACACTGAATAGGGCAAAATGGCCGCTTCCTGCCGGTGCCGGGTGCAGCACACTGAATAGGGAAAAATGGCCGCTCCCTGCCGGGTGCAGCACACTGAATAGGGCAAAATGGCCACTCCCTTTACTGAGTGCAGCACACTGAAGAGGTCACAATGTCCGCTCCCTGCCGGGTGCAGCACACTGAATAGGGAAAAATGGCCGCTTCCTGCCGGTGCCGGGTGCAGCACACTGAATAGTGAAACAATAACGCTCCCTGCCGAGTGCAGCACACTAAATATGTCAAAATGGCCACTCCCTATACTGAGTGCAGCACACTGAATAGGGCAAAATGACTGCTCCCTGCCGGGTGCAGCACACTGAATAGGAAAAAAATGGCCGCTTCCTGCCGGGTGCAGCACACTGAATAGGGAAAAAATGGCCGCTCCCTGCCGGGTGCAGCACACTGAATAGGGAAAAATGGCCGCTTCCTGCCGGGTGCAGCACACTGAATAGGGAAAATGACCGCTCCCTGCCGGGTGCAGCACACTGAGTAGGGAAAATGACCGCTCCCTGCCGGGTGCAGCACACTGAGTAGATCTAAATGGCTGCTCTGTGCCTACCCTTTGGAGTCTTTTCATATTGTATATAAAATGTACATTACACAGTAACAAATAATGATGCGTCAGGAGTTTGGAAAAGGGGAAGATCGATTATGGGGCCCTGAATGTGGATCGTTTGGCTTGGGAGGGGCAGTGGTACTATTTGCCAACGGGCGGCAGATAAAAACAAATATGTTTCGGGGTTGATTTTTTTTGGGGGGGGATTAGGCCTAATACACCGATCCAGTAGGCCACGCCCCTTGAAAAATTGACCAATCACAACGCGCGATTTAAGGTCGGACAAATTGCCGCCATTTTGTCCGACATAACGTTTTAAATGTTATATTCTTTACTACACACTTTTCTTTATGAGTTTTGTTTCGTATGTACCAGGCAATTCCGTTGCAAACCAGAGTTAACCTTAACCAAGGCCAAGCGGTGTTTATGTTTTCATTGGTATTCTGACTCTCGATACCCTGGCAAGAGAGGAAATGTACATTTGTGGGTCTTTTCCAACAGAGAGAAGTGCATTTGGTGGTTGCGGGCGTGCAGTGGATCGACAGGCACGGCGCTCGTGCGATCGTGACACGTTGTGCGCATGCGCGCGGTTGCTTGGAGGTTGCTATGGTGGGCGTGGCCTACGGTACTGGATCATATCGGTGTATTACTACTCGATGCCTATAGGGCAAACCCTCATTCATTCTCACTGATGCAACATATCGTATCCATGCTCAGTCTCTTCATCTCTCTTCATTGCAAGGCTCCTCAGAGTTGCTGTGCTTGGGGTTTTGCGGCAACAGGGGCTCGTGCTACGTCGACCGTAGCGGCCAACCGACCTGTCGGTGCACCGAGGACTGGGGCGGCGAACACTGCGAGGACTACCTGCACAATTACTCACTGTCTACTGGTGGGTGGAAAACACGTGCACAGACCAATTAGCCTGCCTGGTCCCGGAAGTGGGTCATACCCCTTGAGGAACAGTTGGCAGAGAGAGGTGGAAGAGAGAGCGAGAGATGAGAGAGAGGAGAGAGAGGAGAGAGAGGAGAGAGAGAGAGGAGATAGAGAGGAGAGAGAGAGAGAGTGAGAGAGAGAGAGTGAGAGAGAGAGAGGAGAGAGAGAGCGCGAGGAAGTGGGGCAGATAGAGAGAGATCTGACGAGAGAGGGGAGTAGACAGAGTGAGAGGGAGAGAGAAACAGAGAAACAGAGAGAGAGGGGGAGAGTGATAGGGAGAGATGAGAGAGTGGGGAGAGAGAGAGAGTGAGGAAGTGGGGGCACAGAGAGAGCTTAAGAGAGAGGGGGTAGACAGAGTGAGAGGGAGAGAGAAATAAAGAGAGAGAGAGAGGCTGAGAGGGAGGGAGAGAGGGAGACTGAGAGGGGGTAGACAGAGTGAGAGGGAGAGAGAAATAAAGAGAGAGAGAGGCTGAGAGGGAGGGAGAGAGGGAGACTGAGAGGGGGTAGACAGAGTGAGAGGGATAGGGAAAGAGAGAGAGGGGGGGAGATAGAGAGGAAGTGGGAGCAGAGAGAGCTGAAGAGAGAGAGAAAGAGATCGAGGTGGATAGCGAGGAGCTAGAGATGGGGAGACGGGGAGAAAGAGGGGAGAGGGGAGAGAGGCGAGACAGGGGAGAGAGAGACAAAAACGGGTGATTCACACTCGTGCGCCCTCAAGAGTTTACAACGCGTTGACCAATCACAATGCGCGGCACTCCACAGACTACAATCTGGCGGAATCTGCCGACTCTTTACAGGCGTGTGTCGACAGATTACGCGCATTGTGATTGGCCAACGTCGTTGCAACCTCTTGAGGGCGCACTATTGTGAATTACCCGTATTGAAGAAAGTGTGCCGATCACATCTGCGTTTTGTTTTGTCAGCGCGATCATTTCTGCACTTTCATCTCACATTGTTTTTCATTTCAGTTATGTTCGGTTTCTTTCTCTTTTCAGGAGTTTTCATTCTCTTAGGAGCTGTGGGGTCCATTGTACAAGTACTGATCATCATTTGCTGCCTCGTTCTGTGCATTCGAGCGTCAGGCAGGAGAAGGTAGGAATTTAAACGTCTCCTGTTTTTGGTTTCTCTTCAAAATGTTTACGCAGGAACCCGAGACAAACTTCAGCCCGCTCTCTGTAAGAAGAGCTTGGGCGTTATGATTCAGAACAACACGTGTGTGCGTATCTCTGTGCGTGCGAGTATACGTACGCGTGTGTACACTGCGGATCACGGTCGGCTATCCAAACCAACAACGTCTTGAACCAAGACTATAGACTGTAATGTGTAGTGTTGTTCATGTGGCCTCTTGGTATTTGGTTCCACTCTATCTTTGACCGAGGCCGTGTCCGAATAAACGGGGGTCTAGAGCTATAGGTCTAGGTCTTCCTCCTATTGGAAATACACGGAGATGCGAAGACAACAGCCCTAGCCGCAGCCCTGGAAGCCCGTTTCGAACACGGCCTCTCAGGCGACGCCAATTCCTGATACTATCAGCGATAGGCCGGCTGTTAGTGGACTGGAGGAGGGGGGACCGTAGCATTTTAAAGAGGGAAGCACTATCTGGGCTTCAGCCGGGTAGCTCATGAATAATTCAACAAAGTGACGTAGAAGTGAAGTGAATATCTTAATAGGTACATGTACACTGTACATTGTGCAGTGTCATATACGTCGAATGTTGAATTATTCATGATCTACCCGGCTGGAGCCCACATAATCTTCTCAAGTTCATATACGTCATAATGTTGAATTATTCATGACCTGCCCTGCTGGAGCCCAGATAGTGCTTCCCTTTTAAAGAGGCCGAGGTCGAGCTCAACTCGTAATGGACGGATTCTACCCCTTTCCAATGACATCTCTCGAATCCAACATGAGGCTGGATGGCTGAAATGGTAGAGCTCTATCTGAAAGGGAACGGGAAAATCACAGCCATTTTTGTTGACTCTGTTTCAATTTAAAATGCTGCATCCAATGTGTGCGATCCCCAAACTGCTGTATCATAGCCGGGTTATTCACAACAGAATTGTTGTTTGTGTTTGCATCTGACAGACATGCAGGGGTGCGTAATTTGGGGTTATGAAAGTCATCATTGGAAAGGGTTCTATTGTTTATTCATAAAAGACTATAAAACAAATTAAAACTGACAAGAACCTAAAAGTCTAGGGTTCACGATCCTGGTCCAGTCAAAAGTTTTCTTTGCCATTTTTTTAACCTTAAAGTGGTTAGTCGTCCGTATGGAATTGAAAGGTTTTGACCCGTTGGTCGTCCTTGGGGAAAGTATAGCAGTGCAAATTTGTGACCCGGCACAGCGACATGAGGAATATCCCACCAAAACACTTTTCCAGTAAACAACGCCTTAAGTCAAAGTATCTTCTCAATTCGATTAAAAATTAATGTTGGTTTTGGGGGATTTTCGGAAAGTAAATGTATTGGAGGATATTATGTCCAAAGGATTTTTTCCGAAATCTGTCTCTAAATGTTGAAAAAAAACGAGGATTTCGGAGCAGTGTTTATGTACCGTTTTCATGAAAATGTAAAGTTCATGCCTTTTTGAATGGCCGCTTTCGAGGAGTTAGACTGGTGCTGCTGTCTTGTGTCTGGTACCCAATGAACGAGCGAAGTCCCTTTGTACTATTTACAACAAAGTTCACACGGAAATAAATTTGATATACAAAAATAAAAAAAGGTATACTCTTTCACATCATTAGAAAATCTCAAAATCTCCTCATTATGCTGTGCCGGGTCACATTTATTCAGTGTGAAAAGTTATTTAACACCTGGATGCTGTATGTCTTTTGTTTTCATGTCAGGCAAGGGAGGCAGCCTCCCCCTACTTCGTCAGTGGCCACGCCCACTGCCAACAACCCCAACCTTTCCGTCATCTACCACCCGGCCGCGCATAACCTTGCCTTTGCTGAGCCTGCCGCGGTGCCGGCCGGTAAGTATCCGGGAGACGGCATCAACAATAACGGTCCTCCACTGAGCTCGCAGCGCTACACAAACCCCATGGCGGGGAACAGCGCCGCCAGCGGCGGCGGGCAACTGCGGTACGACTACGCCGTCCAGCGGCCCGGGGGCGGCGTGGCGACGTCGCCGCCGCCGCCGCGAGAGGGCGCAAGGCCGCCCATGGTGGGGCCCCGCTCCGAGCTGACGGTCAGCGCAGCTGCTGGCTACAGCTACGACTACGCCTACGCGCACGCTCCGGCGCCGCCCGCCTACGCCCCGTCGGACCCCGCCCGCGAGTCCGGAGCCGCCGCCCGGTCCGGGACGTCCGCCACGCCCCAGTACCCCTCTCGGGCCGGCTCACGGATGACGGACCACACCTATCAGTCCATCTCCGAGTACCAGGCCCTCGAATCGGTCAAATCGGGCGGGGCCGCCTCCGTCCATTCCGTGACGAAGTAGGCTGCCCAACATCGCCTTAATTACCCACGAGACAACCGTTGTTGGGATTAAAACCGTTGTTGGTGGTGTTTTTGCTACTGCTAGGACTGCCACTATTATTATAGAGAGGAGGATCTAACCAATGCCTTCATACGGGGGTCAATTTTATACAGCTGCTAAAACACTGAAATTCGATTAAGCACAAAATGTCAGGATTCACAGGATCACAGAATCAACTTCTCTTTTGTTTCATGCACGCTAAGTAAAGCATAGTCAGTGAAAAACATGTCGTAAGCAATTGACATCACATCATAATGTGCTTTGTACTCATGTTTACAGGGGGAAGACTTTTCAAACTTGGCAAAATGTCATGGAATTGGCCCAGATCGCAAGGCATCTTCCTCCACACACACTAACTAGATACGACCCTAAGCTTGTGTCCACACAGCTAACTGTACGCCATACCTTCCAGCAAAATGTGATTCAAATACAAGGAATTCACTTTTAGTGCACCCTCAAAGAGTTTTGCAACGCGTTGGCCAATCGCGATGCACGGAATCTGTCGACCCACAAATCACGTCTGGAAAGGGTCGACCATTGATCTCCATACATTATGGAGATCAATGGGGTCGACGGATTCCGCGCATTGTGATTGGCCAACGCTTTGCAAACTCTTGAGGGCGCACTTTTGTGAATCTCCCGTATTGAAAAGTCTGCTTTGTGTTTAAACCATGGTATTGTCCTCTCAAGTGAGGTGCATTTCTTATTGACTCGTATAATTATTTCAGCCACAGCGTACATTATTGTCTTCGGCTGGCCATTAACCCTGCACGAGAACCATTTCTGCGCTTGAGGCTCTATAATACATTTCCATTATTGGATGAAAAAAAATGATAAATATATTTCTTAATCATAACGTGCATCGTTTTGCAAACACCGTGGTTACATTATAATACGGTTTTTAAATGACATAATTATCAGGCCTATGCTTATTAAGATATAATTATACACGTATTATACTGAGGCTTTTCTCCTTGTAAATTTTAAAGATATTTTAAAGGTAATAGAGTATATACAAATTTTAGGTGGGCATGATCGATCAGAGCGGGACCTTTCTCAAAGGCAGAATGAGAACAGGAAAAAGACTTTTTTGAAAAGGTCTGTTTGTAGCTGAATTATAGCCAAAACTACACAGGAACTCCAATGACAATCATGCTTATGCCATGTGATGGTAATTGCTTCTTGACTCCTATACAAATATTTGGTACCAGGTTCATTGTGTAGGTTTGGCTGGTGCCCCGATTATCAACGCCGAGTACCAATTTCTGAGGTTGAGCCCTATACACCCCGTCCACACTGGATGTAGGCCTTAAAGATAACTGACGAATGATAAAAAGTCAAGGGTAGCACTTGAGGAATAACGAGAGTGCGTAAGCTTTCGTAGCCACAATTAACTACTTCGGCAATAAAATGAAGTAGTTGTTCCTTTGGAAGCTGTTGTCATTCCAGCAAGTAGGTCATCAAGCTATTATCCGTTGTATGAAATAATGATGCATTTATATATTGATGCATGATATGAATCGCTTTGCAAATAGATTGTATAAAAGTATGTATAGTTTATGATACACAGTATGAATGGCGTCTTATGTCTAAGGTGTAATGGCGTCTTATGTCTAATTGTTCTAACCTGGTTACGGCAGTTCGGGGATCACACAAAGTGGAAGCAGCTTTTTTTTCAATTCAAGTCAAACAAACAAAGGAACAACTTACTGGGAATTTTTTGAACAAAATTAATTGAAAAATAATGGCAAACAAAACCTTTTGTGTGATCCCCGAGCTGCCGTAGCCAGGTTTACAACAATTAGTTGTTTACATCTTAATGAAAGCGGGGGTGCGATCCCTGGAGATATACGGCAGTTAATGGTGAAATTGCTTCTGACTGCATGGCGCTCTCATCCCGGCAAAGACTATTATTTTGATGACCATCTAAGTCTAAGGGCTGGATAGCTCAGATGGAAGAGCGCTGGTACGTTAATCCAGAGGTCCCGGGTTCAAGTCCCGATCCAATCAAAGTTTTCGTAACCAATAAAAACAACATATCTGCCCTTTAATAATGTCCTGCAACAGGATGAATAGGTTGGGCTTTTAACTTTCGATATTATAGGTGATATACAAAAATGTTGCAAACTGCTTACTGACTAAAATTACCAAAAAGTAAATCTAAAATTTAGTGGGCCTGACGTTTCGATCCTAGCAGGACCCTTCTCAAAGGCAGAGTGACAAGGACAAAACAGATACATGTACACGAAGGCAGGGGGAGAGAGTGAATAGGACACGGATGAGAAACAGAGGACAAAGAGTGAAGCTGGTAGGGAGAGATCAAAGGGAAGGGCAAGGGGTAGGGTAGGGATTAGTGAGAGGAGGGGGAAAGATCAAAGAGAAGGGCAAGGAGTGGGGTAGGGATTAGTGACAATAGGGGGAAAAGATCAAAGAGAGAAGTGTGAAAGACTGAACACAAAAGAAGGATTATCAGAAAGCTGCATGGTGTTAGTCATTACCCTCCTGGATGTTGAGACCATGTGGTTGAATAGTCCGAAGACGCTTCATCCACATTTTCTCACGGCTAAGACGGACAGCATTACTACGGTGACCAAGTGATTCTATGCCCACTGCCCAGTACACTCATATCTGATATCGAATGATCAGGGAGATTGAAGTGATACCCAACAGGGGTGTCCATTTTACCGGTTTTGATGGTAGACCTATGGCCATAGATTCGTTTTTTGAGGGTGTTTTTTGTCTCGCCAACATACTGAATATTACAAACTCTACAAGAGATGAGGTATATGATGTTTGAGGTAGTGCACGTGATAGAGCCATAGGTCGTGTGGGTAGTTCCAGAAGAATGTCCATTGAAAGAGTCTATTTCCTTGACATGTGTCTTGCAAACAATGCATTGTACAATGCCTATGGCTCTATCACGTGCACTACCTCAAACATCATATACCTCATCTCTTGTAGAGTTTGTAATATTCAGTATGTTGGCGAGACAAAAAACACCCTCAAAAAACGAATCTATGGCCATAGGTCTACCATCAAAACCGGTAAAATGGACACCCCTGTTGGGTATCACTTCAATCTCCCTGATCATTCGATATCAGATATGAGTGTACTGGGCATAGAATCACTTGGTCACCGTAGTAATGCTGTCCGTCTTAGCCGTGAGAAAATGTGGATGAAGCGTCTTCGGACTATTCAACCACATGGTCTCAACATCCAGGAGGGTAATGACTAACACCATGCAGCTTTCTGATAATCCTTCTTTTGTGTTCAGTCTTTCACACTTCTCTCTTTGATCTTTTCCCCCTATTGTCACTAATCCCTACCCCACTCCTTGCCCTTCTCTTTGATCTTTCCCCCTCCTCTCACTAATCCCTACCCTACCCCTTGCCCTTCCCTTTGATCTCTCCCTACCAGCTTCACTCTTTGTCCTCTGTTTCTCATCCGTGTCCTATTCACTCTCTCCCCCTGCCTTCGTGTACATGTATCTGTTTTGTCCTTGTCACTCTGCCTTTGAGAAGGGTCCTGCTAGGATCGAAACGTCAGGCCCACTAAATTTTAGATTTTCGATATTATAATTTTTTATAGTATTAATCAACCATTATATAGGAGGGCCTGACCTTTCGATCCAAGCAGGACCTTTCTCAAAGGCAAAATGCTAGGCCAAGATCGAAACGTCAGGCCCACTTCGTTTTTGAAAGTTAATTCCAATTTTAGTAATAAAATTATTAATCGGTGAGCAATTTGCAAAAAAAATTGGCATATTACTTTTGATATTTGTGTCATGAATTTTGTTCGTCAATCTACTCAGAATACAGTTTGCTACGCAGTTATTTTTGATATTACATGTACTTTTTATCATACTAAGTTTCCAAATTAAAAAAGTCCTTTTCAAAGCGCATAACAATCAGTGAGTGCTATCTCTATGTGCTTCATTTCTTTT
Organism: Luidia sarsii; assembly: GCA_949987565.1. Taxonomy (NCBI): domain Eukaryota; kingdom Metazoa; phylum Echinodermata; class Asteroidea; order Paxillosida; family Luidiidae; genus Luidia; species Luidia sarsii. Next base: position 13,866,438 of record OX465105.1, read on the forward strand.
CAGTAGATTCCATTTATTAGGTGCTGACGAAATAATACAGAGCAAATATACCAGGAAGGTATATCAGTGGACAGAACAAGGGAGCAAGGGCTACAGTAGGCGACAATAAGACCAGACAAGACCAAGTGACCGCTCCTCTGAGGTATAACGAAAACACGGCCGACTAACTCTTTTTCAATATTCATTGCAAACAAATCAATGAAAAACTGACTGGGAACTTTTGAACCAATTGAAAAAAAGGGCCAAGAAAACTTTGCACGGGATATCACAAACCATGAATCACAAATAATACAATTTCTAGTGACAAAATAATAAATATAACAGATAATTATAATTAACAATATCCAATAAGCTCCCGCAGGATTATCCAAAAGAAACACGTTTCTCTCGAGGGGTTTTCCTAACAAAAATGACATGACGTAACAGAGATTTAGAATAAACTCACTTAAAATATTTATCAAATTAAGGGGTTGTTCAAGTATACATGTACATGCAATAAAAACATTTAAAACAAAATAGAGTAATTGTAAATAATTGCACAAAATATTATAACTAAAAATCAAGTAAAAAAGTACAAATTCATTAAACAAATAAAATTAATGAGATTTATATTTATAATTATGTTGTTATATTTGTTTCATTTTCCGGGATACATGTATACACATCACAGCACAATTAAATAAGAATAAAGTGGAAATTAATCAATACTAAAAACAAAAAAACCAACAACAACAGCAACAACATCAACAATAACAACAACAACAGAGGATTATCTTTCCCGCCTTCCCGCCTCAGCGACCACCGGCATATAAGCAGTTCCACCACCGAGTCAAACACATTCTCCTGATGACGACCAGAGCATACTGGTCGAAACGTCGAGTTACCACTCAGGTTCTTTTCAGAACCACACCTCTTCTTTATTAACCACTTCGCGCCGGGACCTCCGAATCCGGAGGTCAATTGGATTGCCTTTGCAACGGGGCCCTCCGAATCCGGGCACCACTATTGTCCACATTCCAAACAAAGACTCTTTTCAGCTTAGAACAAAGCATTATGAATCAGTACAAAGACCCTTTTTGACGCACGTTGCCACATGAATTGCAAGATTAGCCGCAGTAATTGTGCAATTGTGGGACTTTTACTGTGGAGGATCGAGGGATACCGCGCTGCAGCTGAAAGCACGCGGGGGACATTGTCTTTGCATGCCACACAGCCCAACGGTCGTCGGTCTGGCATTGGAATTCCACCCACATTCTTTACCGTAATCTGTACGCTCGTTTGTGGCCGACCAACTCGAAGATTTGACTGCCTGGAGTGGAGGCTGGAGTCTGCGGTCAGGGATTGTCAGCAGCGTACACGAACCCACACACACACGTCCGTTACGGTCCATTGACGACGCACAAAGGGCCCTTTTTCGAACGGATAATCTCTTGACAAAGGCCACAACGACGTCCGAATTGTGCCAGGTTTTACTCTCTTGTACCCATAGTATACCCTTATTGATTTATTATTAGAAATATATTGTTCCGATTGTTTTAGCAAGATTTTAAAATGATGCATTGTTCAAAAACCCCCGTATGGCGGTCATCGGCGCTGAAAAACCCCCCGGCGCGAAGTGGTTAAGAGACCTTATGCATGGTGTCCCCGCACACCTTCTTATATTGATTCACCCACCATGCAAAGCCTCAAGTCTCCCGTAGGATTGCCCAAAAGAAACTAGTTCCTGCCATCAGGGGGCTCAGTCCGAACTGATGACAGAAACAGATTAAGTAAAATAAATACATACATTACATTACATTACATTACATTTACATTTATTAATATTTATATTACATCATGGCGTTATCATGAAAATGTAGGAAAATAAACAGCGCTCGCTTAACATTTAACAGCAGCTACAGCTTTGTAAGCAATTAAAGGCATCTTCATTTGTTATGACACAGCTCCGTGGTCAAAAACAGCAAGTCACATTCCGCTGCACACGCCACGTGTAGGCCTAGTCTCTTTTCAAACGTGCAACTGCGAAAAACCGTAAGCTGCGGTGTAAAATCAAACGATTGGTGTTCGAATAATTCGATAATACGACCACGGCCAGCCAGCCCGCGTATTTTTTTTCGTAGGAGGGTTAGGGCAATAATAATAAATGGGCGTATCGTAATCTTGATCTGTCGTATTTTTCTTCAAAATCAATTCGACACGCCGATTTATGATGATATTGCATAATTCATGAGGTTCCCTGACGTATAATGACCCTGTGACCTTATTATAATAATCGTGAAAACGTGTTGCACTTGCAGTCTTCTTGCGTGCAGTGAAGAACCACAAGTTGGTTCACAGTCTACTCCAAATTTAAGTTGAAGGTAATCTTATGCCATTTGTCCTTCTTTTCTTCACTGTTTTCTCTCTCGTTTGTGTGGTCGGGGCTAGGCTTTCATTAGCAACCCCCTGCGGTGTCCCTGACTAACGAAGAATATCTTGCCGGAGTTGCCGGCTATCGCTGTCGAAGGAGCTTCTGTACAGCACCAGTTTCGTGAAATTTCGTCCACCGTGATTAACTATTTTTCGATAATTTTGGGACTTGTAACTTCTTGTATAAGTTCCAGTATTAATTATGGCATCAACTATCTAATTGGAACTCTAGCGTCAGCAATCGTTGCCTCAGTAGTATAAATTAATTATAATTTAAACGTTAAACTGAGTGAAACTTTTCATAAATAAGTCCAAGTAACTTGTAAAGTTGTATTGTAGTTGTAGTTGTACAATGTACTTGAGTTACTTGTAATTTTTGTATGAACTTGCAGTTGTACCTAACTCCTAAGTTAGTCTTACAAAATTTTAAAAAGGGTGACTTGTATTGTAACAAATAACATTTACAATGTAACTGTAACTCATTCTAACACTAACAGTAACAGTCTAAGGTCCACTTAGTTGCGGTAACCGTAACCCTCATCCTCCCGAAGGTCGGAGACCTGAGGGTTACGGGAACGTATGTACAAAATTATAGCGAGGTTTTTGTTTTTACCATTTTGGAAACACCACTGTCCCGATCGCCCCCTTTTTCCACCCTTTTGAAAATCGCCACACACAATCTAAGGACATGCACTTGATCCCAAATGTATACTGAATGTGATCAGATAACTCAAAACATCGTGGGTAAAATACTTTTCCGAAAAACGGGCAGAAACTCACCAAAATACTGTCTGTAAATGTCCCGTCAACGTCTCCGCCAGGTTCGGAATCCGAACCTGGCGCCTTGACCAATCAGCGCTTAGTCTCGTGACGTATATCCCGCACGACGGTTATTTGCTGTTTCGCAATAACAGTCCACACTCGTGGTGCGCGCGCATATCCATGGTTGTATACAGTACCAGTCGGCTCTTCACAGGACGATGACCTGCGCGCGCACCACGAGTGTGGACTGTTATTGCGAAACAGCAAATAGCCGTCGTGCGGGAATACGTCACGAGACTAAGCGCTGATTGGTCGAGGCGCCAGGTTCGGATTCCGAACCTGGCGGAGACGTTGACGGGACATTTACAGACAGTATTTTGGTGAGTTTCTGCCCGTTTTTCGGAAAAGTGTTTTACCCACGATGTTTTGAGTTATCTGATCACATTCAGTATACATTTAAGATCAAATGCATGTCCTTAGATTGTGTGTGGCGATTTTCAAAAGGGTGGAAAAAGGGGGCGATCGGGACAGTGGTGTTTCCAAAATGGTAAAAACAAAAACCTCGCTATAATTTTGTACATACGTTCCCGTAACCCTCAGGTCTCCGACCTTCGGGAGGATGAGGGTTACGGTTACCGCAACTAAGGTCCACTCAGACTAGTCATACTAATACTAATTACTATACTAGTACTGTAGTAGTAAGTAGTACTAGTAGAAGCTCATTAGGCCAAATATTGATAATTCCACAATAACATTTTTGGAAAGACTGAAAAGTAATAGTTGGTTTAATACCCTAAACACAAAACGTAAGGGTGGAAAATCCACAGTACAAGTACTCAATACTAGTAGTATAGCCTATACTACAAATACTAGGCTATAGCAATACTAAAGACCACCTACGTGTATCAACAGTCATTGTGTAGAAAATCGACACTGGCCTAACCATTTGCCAAAAATAAGGGACTTACATTATTCCCCCAGGTAATTATTCTACAGTTCACTTGACACGTTTGTGTCATCCGGACGAATGTCAGTATGCTGCTGTGTACAGAACATGCACTTCACTATACACAATTGATGTGTGATTGTTCATTGAAATTCAAAATTTTTTGGGAAAACTAACACAGTGATGAGTGTAAAGTCATTTTTTTCAGCAAGTACAGTACTTAGGTCCACTAGACAATATCTATTTTCTATAAATTGTGACTTTACAGGGTTTTTTCCTCAACAAAAAAAGTGTTTGCAAGAAGAATGCTGATGCCTGTAAATTATACACTAAATGCCATATATTGGGTGGACATCTCTACAAATCTTCACTCACATTATCTCTTAAAATCTCGATCCCTTTAATTATACATCAGATTTCTACATTTTCTTTCCAAATTCTAGTATATAGTAGGCCTATAGTTTGTAGGCATATAGTTTGTAGGTCTACTGCCTTGCCTTTTCTTGTCGTGAGAATCAACAGCATTTCAATCAAAAGCTCAAGTCCTTTTTTAAAATAAATTTGTGCATCAATTCTGGATCACAATTATCTTGATTCCTTTGGTTTGTTGTGATAATCCTTTTGATCAAGTCTAAAACTGAGAGTTTGTTGTATTGTTTGTTTTTTGTCTAGAGACAGAGTTGCGGTTTGGAAACTCTGGACCATGGATGAGTCCAGATGTGCGACAGAGCCTCAGGGCATTGCAGACGAGGGCGCCAGACACATGTTAACGGAAGTCTCTGGTGCTGGCATTTTACAGACCGCCTCGAGCAAGCTCGAGCGGGTCGAGCCAATGCAAGACGACACCAAGCCTGAGGAAAATGCCAAAGGTGGGGGCCCTTTTTGTTTTTAAAACTTCACCCCAAAAGGGGCCTGTATTCACACACAGAAAGAGTCCCGACAACACTTGCCACACTGTGTGCAAACCCTAGGGACTCACCGAAACGTTTTCTCTGATTCTCTTTTTAAAGCTCCTTAGCTTTCACTTAATACTGAACCTAAAATGATCAACCATAGATATAATATAATGTTTTTTAGGAGAATGTTTTTCAATGAGGGTATGCACTACCCAACCCGGTCGAATGGTAGGTCAACTTGCACTGGACAAGAGGGACAGAGGTCCATATATACAGACACCAGTTGACATCCTGTGTACAAACCCTATGGGACTCGCCAAAAAGGTCTCCGGGTCCTATAAGAAAATACTCCTCAGTTTTAACTCACAGAACCTATAATGATCAAGTCAGATGTGATGAGGTGTGTACCAGACTTCCCTCATTTCGGGCCGTCTAGCCGTTGTAAGGTGAAATTGCCGAAGACACGAGGGAAAGAGGTCCATTATACGTGCAATTGGCATCCTGTGTAGAAACCCATGTGGGCCTCATCTTAAGAATTCTCAGCATTTTCCGAGTAAATTCTTCAAATTTAACTCATTGAACCAGTGTTAAGAGTCGGTTGTGATGAGGTTTGTAGCCAGGCCAGTATGAAGGCCAACAGAAGCCTTAGCCATGAACGCTATTATTTTTCATACACTCATTATATTCACACATTAATGTACATTTCCATGCCTGCTGCCATTGAGAGAACAACTGCGTAATATTGAAAATTAAAATGTACACGGGAATGGTCAATGAACATGCTTCACAAAAGGCAGAATTGCCTTTCAAAAAAGGTCCTGCCAGGTTCGAAGCTTCATCAGGCCTTGAACATTTTTTTCAGAATTGTTGCCAACCGATTACTTACTTAAATAACCCATTTTTGGAAATTGAAACTCAGTAAGCATTTTGGAACAATTTTGTATCGCTTGTTGATCTTTGTTTTTACACAAGTGCTGCATTTTGATCTCCTTTCCCCCATCCAAAGACTCAGGTCACTGTAATGAGGGTGCTGTCACTTCAGGGGCCACGGATTCCCCATCAGAGGCCAGTGGAGCCACTACGGACCCCTACCACTACCTCGCCCGTCAGCAATTCACCTCGGAGATCTTCAAGATTGAAATCCAGAACCTGCCCCGACATTTTGGATTTGCAGTGAGTGCAGTATCATTCATGGAGATGTGATGTAGAGGTCGTAGCAACATTGGAATATAGGCCGGGCCACCCACAATCGTCCTAACCCTTTCAAAGATCACACAGAGTTGTGGCTTGTTTTCTAAGGTTCAGGCAAGGATAAGTATAGTGTCAAGATTAGTTTTAAAATGTGCACACAGGACATGACCTCAGTGCTTTTTCTAGTTCAGTTAGCCAGATCAAATCTCAAGGCGGTCAAATTGTAATCTTGGTGGTTCATTGCTTAGGAGTGCCTTTGATTTGTCCAGCTACAATGTAGCCTATAGAATTTTTTCTCCATCATATTTGGGAGGTTCGGCTGGCTATCTGCCCCAACAGCTATTGGCAACCTGGACAACTGGACAACTTACATATGCTCACCACTGGCTTCATTAATGGTACACACTACCATTGTTACTGATTGTGAGCTGACTGAGAAAATTGGTACGATTGTTTCTGGTAGGTGGGTGCATGGTGGATGGGTGCCTGGTGGATTGAGGCCTGGTGGATGGGAGCCTGGGGGATGGGTGCCTGGTGGATGGGTGCCTGGTTGATGGGTGCCTGGTTGGTGGGTACCTGGTGGATGGGTTTCTGCTGGATGGGTGCCCTGTGGATTGGTGCCCTTTGAATGGGTGCCTGGTGGATGGGTGCCTAGTGGATCGGTGCCTGGTGGATGGATGCCTGGTGGATGGATGCCTGGTGGATAGGTGCCTAGTGGATGGGTTCCTGGTGGTTGGGCCCGTACTTGTTCGATTCCTGCCGGAGTGGTGCCTGATGGATGGGTTCCTGGTGGATGGGGTTCTGGTGGGTGTGTTAAAACTTGTTGGTGAGTTACGAGTGAATCGGTTCGTGGTAGATGAGCCTGTGCTTGTTGGGTACCTGTTGGATGGGTACCTGGTGGATGGGTGTCTGGTGGATGGGTGTCTGGTGGATGGGTGTCTGGTGGATGGGTGTCTGATATTTTGGTGTGTGATCTTTGAGTTCCTTGTGAATGGGTTTCTGCCTCATGGATCAAAGCTGAATGGATCTGGGCTGTGTGAGTTCCTGAAGGATGGATATCGATGTTTGAGTCTCCGCTCATTTGAATTACGCAGGTAGGCACCCTGATATTTTGATCTTGGCTGTTGACGGTTGTTGCCTGCAGGCATTGCGCCCTCGTTGTCTCTGCGCGGTCAGTTCCACCACGTTCCTTGTTGGCGTCTCTGGAAGCTGCCGCCTCGTACTGTACCCGAGGTTGAGTCCGCTCACCTGGCCTCGAGGGTCGGTCACGTCTGTCATTGCGATGGTTTGGAGGGTTATCATGCCGTTGGCTGCGAGCACACCTGCGTGGCACCAAGGAAGAGAAGCATTCTGTCACTGCTGACCGGTACTTGGCATTTGTGATGCTGTAGATGAAGGAGTTGACCGAGCTGTTGATGATTTCTAAGGCCTGTCTGAATGCCCCAATGCTATACATCACCACAATGCTGTGCTCCATATTAGCCAGGTCCATGCTATCTCTGCCATCAGCACTCTTTATGATCATACATGAGTGTATAATTGTCATGGAGCTCAGGAGGTAGAAGACGGCCGTGTTGAAGATGAGCATGCAGAGGGTCCTGTGCCTTGGGCGGGTTTTGTTGGTGTGTGGTAGCGCGATGGCGGCAGACTGCTTGTTCAGTCGGAACACCAAGTAGACGTACAGGCAAGCGGTGATGGATGCGTTGCTCATGGTAAACACCAGGCGGAGGATGAAGAAGTTAGCTAATTGCGCCTCATCAGCTTTGTTCGTCAGTCTGCTGCAGGCCGCTCCTAAGCTGAGCCCAGCTATCCAGACTCCGGCCAGTATCTTGGCCGTCCGTGCCCTGCTGGCAGAAGCTCTGAAGGTGATGGGCCTGCAGACGGCCATGAAGCGTTCAGCGGCAATGGCCGTGATGAAACAGACGGAGGTGGTCTGTGCTCCAAAGGATAGCCAGTAGAGGAACTGGAACCATGGTTGGCCGATATCGGCCCACGTCACACTCTTACGGAATGTCAACGCTACTGCGAGAATGAAGCTTATTAGAAACATGGAATCAGCGATGGCCAGGTTGACCAGGAAGATGTTGAGACCAGTACGCATTGACCTGACACGAAACACCACCAGGAGGAAGACTGCATTGAGAAAGAGGCCCATGGATGCAATGATGAGGTAGCACAACTGCATTCGGTAGATTAGTCTCTGCCTGAAAATATAAATTCTGTCCCAAACATCTCCATAGTCCTGCAGTGGTTGGTCTGTCTCCATGTTTCTTTTCTTCAATTGTTTTTACCTTCCACCGTGTTGGTTGTCACTGATCTACTGTTCATAGCCCTGCCAGGAGTCCCTCATTTATTCCCTTGCATCTTTCCCTTGACTATTAAATGAAAGTGACACCTGACTTAAAATGGCAAAAGCGAAAGTCAAAACTAAATATCCCTGTTTACAGTCCGCCCCTGGTTAAGAAATTCCTCTTCCTTCCCCAGCTTTTACTTTTGCTCTTCCCAAGCAATGTCTCCCCAGGGGTATGTGTTTGCTTTGTCTTAACCGATGGGACAGCAGGCATTCCAGAGGTCTCAGGCTATCCAACAATTTGAAGGGAAAAAGCTGCTGCAGTGCGTCTGACAATGCAGTGGTCCTCGGGGCACTGCTTTTGGCAGTGGCTCGGGTGTCAGTGGCCAGTAAAAGCAGCACCAGGTCGCCTGAAACTCTGGGTTTTACTAGCCTGGGTAGCCTTGGTTTAATATGGCCAAACTCAATGTCACTGAGGATTCCATCGTAGGATGACCAATGGTCTGCAATAGGGCTATACAGCCAGCTTCAACTATAATGACTTATCCATTGAAAGTTAAGATACAGTGATTAGTATAATTCTATAAAAGTCAATCCCTGACTGTTCTATAAAATGTCACTCTGGAAATAAATCCTGCCAAAGATGCTTTTCTACTAGAATTCAAAGCTTTTTATCAGTGGAAATAACAGAAAATTGACCAGGATCTGAGTACGGGCTCCAATCACAGTTTTCAATTTTCTGTCCTTTTTTCAGGTTTCCCAGTCTGTGTGTCTGTCTACGTGTCAGGCTGTCTGTCTGTTTGTCTGTCTTGTCTATCTTTCTGTTTGTTTGTTTGTTTGTTTATCTTCCAGGCACCAGATAAGAACAAAACTGGTGCGGGTGGCCTATCTGCCTGCCCAAGTTGGTTCACATGAAGTCGCTGCACTGTGCGCAGTCCTGCCATGGAACAATACCAGTGATATTACAGCATGTGTACGCTTGCAAATAGGCTGGCCAGCATTATGTTTGGGTGTTTTTTTTGATTGACTTGTAAGAAAGGTTTGGACAATACTATAAAAAAAAACATCGAAACCTTTATTAAATCCTTTTTTTCTAGTTTTTATGCATGTTTGGGCAATTATTATGGAATTCCGTGTTTTAATTTTCCGTGAAATTCCATCCATTTTCCATATTGCGGAGGTCTTCGGACTTCGCTCAAATCTCCAGGTGGTCAATTTGAACTCATGGTGGTTTGGTTCGTAGGATTGGCTTTGATTTGTCCAGCTAGAATGTAGCCTATAGATTTTTCTCTCATAATTGGAAGGTTTGGCTAGCCATCTACCCCAACAGCTATCGGCAACCTGGACAACGTTGTACAATGTAGTTGTGCCCTGTGTACACTTACATACCTGTATGCTCGCCACTGGCTTCCTTAATGGTACACACTACCATTGTTACTGATTGATTGAGTTCCTGGTGGATGGGTGCCTGGTGAGTGAGTTCTTGGTGGATGGGTGCCTGGTGGATGGGTGCCTGGGGGATGGCTGTCTGGATGATGGGTGCCTGGTGGATGGGTGCCTGGTGGATGGGTGCCTGGTGGATGGCTGTCTGGATGATGGGTGCCTGGTAGATGGGTGCCTGGTGGATGGGTGCCTGGTGGATGGCTGTCTGGATGATGGGTGCCTGGTGGATGGGTTCCTGGTGGTTGAGTTCCTGGTGGATGGCTGTCTGGATGATGGGTGCCTGCATGATGGGTGCCTGGTGGATGGGTGCCTGGTGGATGGGTCCTGGTGGTTGAGTTCCTGGTGGATGGGTGCCTGGTGGATGGGTGCCTGGGGGATGGCTGTCTGGATGATGGGTGCCTGGTGGATGGGTTCCTGGTGGATGGGTGCCTGGTGGATGGCTGTCTGGATGATGGGTGCCTGGTGGATGGGTGCCTGGTGGATGGCTGTCTGGATGATAGGTGCCTGGTGGATGGGTTCCTGGTGGTTGAGTTCCTGGTGGATGGGTGCCTGGTGGATGGCTGTCTGGATAATGGGTGCCTGCATGATGGGTGCCTGGTGGATGGGTGCCTGGTGTATGGGTGCCTGGTGGATGGCTGTCTGGATGATGGGTGCCTGGTGGATGGGTTCCTGGTGGTTGAGTTCCTGGTGGATGGGTGCCTGGTGGATGGCTGTCTGGATGATGGGTGCCTGGTGGATGGGTTCCTGGTGGTTGAGTTCCTGGTGGATGGGTGCCTGGTGGATGGCTGTCTGGATGATCGGTGCCTGGTGGATGGGTTCCTGGTGGTTGAGTTCCTGGTGGATGGGTGCCTGGTGGATGGCTGTCTGGATAATGGGTGCCTGCATGATGGGTGCCTGCATGATGGGTGCCTGGTGGTTGGGTGCCTGGTGGATGGGTGCCTGGTGGATGGGTTCCTGGTGGTTGAGTTCCTGGTGGATGGGTGCCTGGTGGATGGCTCTCTGGATGATGGGTGCCTGGTGGATGGGTGCCTGGTGGATGGGTGCCTGGTGGATGGGTGCCTGGTGGATGGGTGCCTGGTGGATGGGTGCCTGGTGGATGGGTGCCTGGTGGATGGGTGCCTGGTAGATGGTTGCTTGATAGATGGGTGTCTGGTTGATTGGTGCCTGGTGGATGGGTGTCTGGTGGATGGGTTTCTGCCTCATGGATCGAAGCTGAATGGATCTGGGCTGTGTGAGTTCCTGAAGGATGGATATCGATGTTTGAGTCTTCATTTATTTGAATTACGCAGGTAGGCACCCTGATATTTTGATCTTGGCTGTTGACGGTTGTTGCCTGCAGGCATTGCGCCCCCGTTGTCTCTGCGCGGTCAGTTCCACCACGTTCCTTGTTGGCGTCTCTGGAAGCTGCCGCCAAGTACTGTACCCGAGGTTGAGTCCGCTCACCTGGCCTCGAGGGTCGGTCACGTCTGCCATGGCGATGGTTTGGAGGGTTATCATGCCGTTGGCTGCGAGCACACCTGCGTGGCACCAAGGAAGAGAAGCATTCTGTCACTGCTGACCGGTACTTGGCATTTGTGATGCTGTAGATGAAGGTGTTGACCGAGCTGTTGATGATTTCTAAGGCCTGTCTGAATGCCCCAATGCTATACACCACCAAAAAGCTGTGCTCCATATTAGCCAGGTCCATGCTGTCTAGGGCGCCAATGGCAGTCTTTATGATCATAAATGAGTATATAATTGTCATGGAGCTCAGGAGGTAGAAGACGGCCGTGTTGAAGATGAGCATGCAGAGGGTCCTGTGCCTCGGGCGGGTTTTGTTTGTGTGTGGGAGCGCGATGGCGGCAGACTGCTTGTTCAGTCGGAACACCAAGTAGACGTACAGGGAAGCGGTGATGGATGCGTTGCTCATGGTAAACACCAGGCGGAGGATGCAGAAGGTAGCTGTTTGCGCCTCACCAGTTTTGTACGCCAGACCGTTGTGGGCCGCTCCTAAGCTGAGCCCAGCTATCCAGACTCCGGCCAGTATCTTGGCCGTCCGTGCCCTGCTGGCAGAAGCTCTGAAGGTGATGGGCCTGCAGACGGCCATGAAGCGTTCAGCGGCAATGGCCGTGATGAAACAGAGGGAGGTGGACTGTGCGCCATACATGAGCCAGAGGAGGAACTGGAACCACGGTTGGCCGACATCGGTCGGCGTCACACTCTCCTGGAATGTCAACGCTGCTTGGAGCATGATGCTTATTAGAAACATGGAATCAGCGATGGCCAGGTTGACCAGGAAGATGTTGAGACCAGTACGCATGGATCTGACACGAAACACCACCAGGAGGAAGACTGCATTGAGAAGGAGGCCCATTGGTGCGATGATGATGTAGCACAACTGCATTCGGTAGATTAGTCTCTGCCTGAAAATATAAATTCTGTTCGAAACATCTGCATAGTCCTGCAGGAATTGATCCGTCTCCATTTTCCTTTCTTCAATTGTTTTTTCTTTCCACCGGGTTGGTTGTCTTCTGTTCATAGCCCTGCCAGGAGTCCCTCATTTATTCCCCTGCATCTTTCCCTTGACTAATGAAAGTGACGCCTGACTTAAAATGGCAAAAGTGAAAGTCAAAACTAAATATCCCTGTTTACAGTCCGCCCCTGGTTAAGAAATTCCTCTCCCTTCCCCCACTTTTACTTTTGCTCTTCCCAAGCAATGTCTCCCCAGGGGTACATGTATGTGTTTGCTTTGTCTTAACCGATGGGACAGCAGGCATTCCAGAGGTCTCAGGCTATCCAACAATTTGAAGGGGAAAAAAGCTGCTGCAGTGCATCTGACAATGCAGTGGTCCTCGGGGCACTGCTTTTGGCAGCGGCTCGGGTGTCAGTGGCCAGTAAAAGCAGCACCAGGTCGCCTGAAACTCTGGGTTTTACTAGCCTGGGTAGCCTTGGTTTAATGTGGCCAAACTCATTGTCACTGAGGATTCCCTCGTAGGATGACCAATGGTCTGCAATAGGGCTATACAGCCAGCTTTAAGCTCAATTGTAATGAGTCATCCATTATAAGTTATAAGATACAGTGATTAGTATAATTCTGTAAATGTCAATCCTTTGCTGGTCTATAAAATGTCACTGTGGAAATGAATCCTTAAATTGCTGTTTTACTAAGATTTTTTTTTTTTTATCATTGAAAATAACAAAGAAAATTGACCAGGATTTTAGTCCGGTCTCCAATCTCCTTTTTTTTTTGGAGATTTCACAGTCTCTTTGTGTCTGTCTGTCCGTCCATCCGTCTGTCTGTCTGTCTTGACTTTCTTTCGGTCTGTTTGTTTGATTATTTTCCAGGCACCAGATATTAGACCAAAGCTGGCGGGGGCCTATCTGTCTCCCTATATAAAGGAAATATGCAAGAACCTTCCCTGATTTGAACCGTTTGAGATTGCACTGTCACTTGGGTGCATAAAGTATATAAAGCCATGGCTTACAGAAGTGTGGACTTTCACAATGCACAAACTCACCCGTCCCTGAGAATGTGTTTTTTTTTTTTTAATCTTTTCTTCTTGTTTTCTCTCCCCGAAGCAACTAAAGAAGATGCTTATCAACCAGAAACTCAAGCCCAAGAAAGTCAAGGCAGTGAATAAGGCAACCTACGCCTTTGTCACTTTCAGGTAAAATAAAGTCTACAAAAAAAAAAAAAAAAAAAACATCTGCAGTCCCTGAAATTGCTTGAGAAATTTTGCCCAAGAGTAAGGTTGCTAGAGTTTGAGTCACAAGAAATCGAGTCCACATCCAAGTCACATCTCTCAAATTCAAGTACAAGTCAGGAGTCGCCTGTGAATTTAATAGTGTAATTTTTTTTAAAGCAAATGAAGTAGTCAAGTAAATTGTTGTAAAGGCCTGGCATGCACAAGTTTCACACAGAAAAACCAACAATAATTGTACTTTGTCAAAATAGTCAAAATAGGCATTCCACGTGACAACAGCATTGACATGTGATAATATGTGTCAATAGCCTTTCCATATGAAAAAATCATTTGCCCGTGACAAAAGCTTTACCATGTGACAGCAGCCTTACGACATCACAATAACCTTTCCACATGAATTATAATAGCCTTACTACACGTGCATCATAATGGCCATACTACAATAGCCTTTCCATATGACAATAGCTTTACCATGTGACAATAGCCTTTCCATATGACAATAGCTTTACCATGTGACAATAGCCTTTTGTTGGTTCTAGTTAAGAAAATTGGGGTAGACATTGATACATGTGTGTCTTTGGTTTTACTTTGAAATTACATACTAATATTTTTTTTTGGGGGGGGCTGAATCGGTTGATGCAATAGAGCTGACATAATGAAACCAGGTGCTTTTTTATCCCGGTCTGGTTTGTAGGTTTCGGGTGCCCGGTTTGTTTTCCCAGCCCTAGATAGATCCAACACAGCATGTACTCCAGTCTGTGACTTGTTGCTCAGACTGCCATATAACTACTCTTGCCATCTAGGATTATAGAAAGTGCAACTCTTTTGTCACCGCTTCTGTATCTCCACCTTGTTTCAGCCCCTGGACATTCACAGAATGAGATCATACACAAAATTACACACTGAAAGAGAAATTCGCATTTGCCTCGAGTCACATGTCACATAGTCATGCTAGGGTGTGGGAACCGAAAGAACAGTCTGTTTGATTAATCCAGGCTTTAAAAATACAGGGATACGTGGACAGGCTGACCAATTCCTTAAATGGAATTGCGTACAGTATTTGCGCACTGTGGCATATGCTTGTGCAGCAATCCTTGTGTAAAGCCATTCGTTATTGACTCCATTGTTTACGTATCTCAAATCAAAGTCTTGTGCAAAGAGAAGGATTTGGTAATTGGGAGGGATGAGATTCAATACTGTTCAAAAAGGGGTTTGAATAGTGCTTTAACTGATTACCGACTTCCTCTCCCCTTCCCCTGTCTCTGTATTCCAGCTGCCAGGAAGATAAGGAATTAGCCTTGAAAGTTCTTAATGGACACAAATGGAAAGGCAACATTCTGAAGGCAAAGGTAACCACCCCATACTGACTACAGATGCTGTTTGCTGTGGCTGAATTGCTTTGCTGAGCAAGTCATGCATACAAATTACAAAATGAAGGCTTAGGCTTGGGCTGATGCTTCGGTCATATTGATCTTAATTGTTATAATATCACAGGCAAGTGTTCGGCCCACTATTTCTGTGAGATACCGGTAACCTTTTCAAGTGTGCACAAATAAACATTTATATTTCCACTCTTGTGGGAACATGTTAATGATGGATATTCATTGTTTTGGGGGTCGTCAGCTGGCCAAGCCAGTTGAAGACCCTTACACCAAGAGTGTCAGTCTGAAGAGGAAACTGGAAGAAGCCAACGAAGACACCGACGAAGGCAAGAGGAGGAGGGAGGAGGACACACTGCCTCCTGCGGAGAGGTACATGTGCCTCGTGAGCATTGGAATCAATCAGGAGAGGGTATCTGACCTCGGCCCCTCCTTCCTTGACCGCTGAGGTCACTCTAGGTCAAAGGTCATTCCAGGTCAACGGTCATCCTAGGACCAAGACCATTCCAGGTCAAAGGTCATCCCAGGACCAAGATCATTCCAGGACAAAGGTCATTCCCGGTCAAAGGTCGTTCCAGGTCAAAGACCTCGCTGAACCCAAGGTCATTTGTGGAAATTGTCATCCATGGTCAAAGGTCAGTTGTTGCTCAATTTCAAAGGCCACTCTCAGTCATGGGTCACTCGGTCAAAGGTCACTGACCTTTCTAAGGTAATTTTAGGTTTAGGTCATTCAAGATGTGGAAGTACCGGGTAAGTGAGCCAAGCACAACCATTGGAAAGCTATGTGATTTTCTGCAAAGCATCCAATTTCAAGTAACGGATGGCTGTGATTTGGTCTACCATTGTGGATGGTCTTTGCAGGAAAAAAAACATTCAGAAATTGCCAAAGAGACTGAAGAAAGCAGTAAGCATGTGTATGTCCCACAATATTTCCAATAAGTAAGCAAGGAAGGTGCCACTTGGCAAACCATATTAAAATAGAGCCCTTTTTTGGAAGAAATGTTTTAAAATGGCTCAGGTAAAAGCTGAATTAAATGGGCATATTGTTTATGATATTTTACCGAGGTAACCACCTTTAAAACTGGTCGAGGAGACAAAAGTGTATCAAGGAGATTTGATACTGTTGTTGATGTTGGCAGTGTGGATGTTGTTGGCTTGCAGGTTGAATAACACAGTCACTCCCCTATGGAAGCAGCCCTATGAGGACCAGCTGCACACCAAGCAGACGGGCACCAGGGAGTTTCTGCGCAACTTGGCCCGACAGCTGCAGAAGAACATAGGGGACATGACCCCATGGCTGACGCAGCAGAGGTGGGTTACCGGTACCTACCAGAGGTTTAGATTGATGTTGAGGTCATAGGAGTTGAGGTCGTAGCAAGTGTGGAGGTCATTGCTAGTGTTGAGGTCATAGCGAGTGTGGAGGCCATAGCAAGTGTGGAGGTCATAGCAAGTGTGGAGGCCATAGCAAGTGTGGAGGCCATAGCAAGTGTGGAGGTCATAGCAAGTGTTGAGGTCATAGCAAGTGTGGAGGCCATTGCAAGTGTGGAGGTCATAGCAAGTGCAGAGGTCACAGTAAGTGTGGAGGTCATTTTGCTGAGAATTGAGGTCATAGCTAATCTACCGAACAAAGGGAGGATTAACAGTATGGCAAGTCTTGAGGTCATTGTGAGGATTGAGGTCACAGCGAGCTCTGAGGTCACAGCAAGCTTTGAGGTCATATCGATGACCTCGTTCATGCAGAGTGTAGAGTTGACAGTAGGTGTTGAGGTACAGTAATAGAAACTATTCAAGATCGTAGCCAAGTTGTGTAGTAGTAAACCATTTGCCCTCTCCTGAAGTGTTCTAAGAACTCTGTGTTGGAATCCTTCTGTGCAAAAGGGCAGAAAAAAATATTGATTCTTTCTTTTCTTTTTGCAGGAAAACCCACGGCGGTATGGCATGTGAATTGGAACCTATCAAAGAATCTGTAAGTACCACCTCCCACCAGAACTCTGAACGGGAAATTCCCGGCAACACGCATGACAAAGTTTCTGTTTCATACTTAAAGGGGCTGTCCAGATTTCAGTTTCAATTTTTCGAAGAACCTTTGACTTTGCAGTTAATACAAACAAAAAATATTGCAAGCTGCTTTTGAGAAAGGTCCTGCTAGGATCGAAACGTCATGCCCTCTAACCTTTGACTTTGACTTTTAATGTATAGGATTTTTTTTTTTTTTTTTTTTTAAATTTAAAATCCTAGCCGATATTGGAGCACTACCGCAACAAGTGTGAGTTTACCGTGGGCAAAAGCGTGGATTGGCAGGGTGAGTGTGAGCCTTCTATATAAGTCTTCTTTGCCATTTTTCAATTATTATTTTTCAAGTAAATAGCAAATAAACAAAGTTTTACAAGTTTTACAAGGGACAATTTGTTACAAATCCCAGCTTTCATTTGCAATTGATTCAATTCTTGACGTTTTTTTCCTACTTTCAATAAACAGACAACACGGTGGGATTCCGACTAGGAACTTACAAAGGTGAGTCCTCTCCCGTGAATCATGAAAGGAATTGAACCAGGGACCTTTTTGCTTAAAGCCCCTACACAACATTGGTCGAGGTCAAAGAATAGCATCCATACCTTGTCTGATCCAACATAATACATGGAAAAGCACACCTGTGAAAATTTCAGCTCAATCCGCCAACCGCGTCTCGAGAAATTCGTGAAAACCGCTTCATTTGTTTCGCAAAAATGCAGCATTCAACGCCGTACTGTTCAGAAAAAAAAGTTTAGATCTCGATGAGACGTAAACTACTCATTTCTCCCAAAATACAACATTTTAGGCAGAAATATTTCAGTGAGAGGTAATTTCTACTATAACAATCTTTAAACTGTATAAGTTTCATGTAAATCTGTGAACATTTCTGTTTTTCGATCTTACCAATGTTGTGTAGGGGCTTTAATGCACTGGCGCTCTACCACCGGAGCCTTTAGACATGTCCGGCCAGTCGAAAGAAAAATCACATTTAACAACCGTATCACAAACCCAATTCTTAGTGTGATACAACTAGCAACTAACCTTGCAACTAAGCCTTGCAACAGCAGCAAGGGAATTGAACAAAATGGATGCAGCTTTAAAAAAGAAATTCAAACAAACGTAGGAAAATGGAATCTAATTGTAATAGAAGAGTCCGAGTGTATTCATTGCACCAACGCTCTTACCATCTGAACTATTCTGTCCTTAGATTCCCAAATAGTCAGTTTGTCTTTGCCGGGGTGGGGGTGCCAGTCTGAAGCATTAAAGGCCCTATTCAACATCGGTAAAGGTCAAAAGATTGCCACAGTTTTTCTGTTAAATCATTAAACATTCCCAAAAAGAAATCCTGCAAAGGGTTTTAGCTCAAATAGAAATCTGAGCAGAAAAGTAGAAAAAGCCAATAAACAAAAGTCATGGTTTTCACACTGTTCTGTAGTGTAAGAAATAGTTTATTACTCACGAGTGATATACTATTTGTTCATGTTTGAGTGAAGATTTCTCAAAAAAGTACAGCATCCCTGACCATAGATTTCAACATGAGAATTCTATCATGACCATCTACAAACAATTAGAAGGAAATCTGTGGACATTGATTTTTGTATTATCTTCCCAATTTTGTATTGGGCCTTTAAACCATTGACTGCCGTATAACTCCAGGAATCAAAGGATTTTTTGTTCTCATTTATTCATTTATCTGGTTGTTATGAAAGGCGGCCAGGTGTCTGTGGTCGAGCCGGCTGCCTGCAGCCACGTCTGCAGCGCCAGCAAGGCAATCGCGGCCGCTTTCCAGCGCTACATCCAGCGGGAGTCGTCGCTGTCCAGCTACGACCCGCAGCTGCACACGGGCCACTGGCGGATGCTGCTGGTGCGGACCAGCCGCCTGCAGGGGCAGCGGATGGCCGCTGCCTTCCTGCACCCGCAGGCGCTGTCGCCGGTCAGTCGCAGCGGGCCGGGAGGCTCGATCACTTTAGTGCTCGGACGTGGAAAGTTGGCGGTGGCTCCACGCGAGTGAGTCGGCCCCTCTTCTGAGAGAGAACAAAAAGTCTGGCTCTTGGCCGTTGCCATTCAAAATGCTGCGGGTTCTTCTCTGAGCCGTACTCCTCCTCGAAAGAGTTGACTTGCCACCGCAAACTTTCCACGTTGTGCTTCCACCACGTAAACCTTCGAGTCTTATTTATCTATACCTCACAATACTGGATGCCTACTTATATGTATCTTTAAATTTTGATATCTACATGTAGTCGCATAAACTGCTACCCCACAGTATTTTGATCGTTCTCATAGACTAATACAACTGCATATGAACCTTCAACTGGCAGTCGACGTATCTAACTAGCAATACCGACCTACTTACTCAACCCTTCTGTACCAATACCTGCCTGCCTGCCTGCCTGCCTGCCTGCCCTGCCTGCCTGCCCTGCTTGCCTGCCTGCCTGCCTGCCTGCCTGCCTGCCTGCCTGCCTGCCTGCCCTGCTTGCCTGCCTGCCTGCCTGCCTGCCTGCCTGCCTGCCTGCCTGCCTGCCTGCCTGCCTGCCTGCCTGCCTGCCCTGCTTGCCTGCCTGCCTGCCTGCCTGCCTGCCTGCCCTGCCTGCATGCCTGCCTGCCTGCCTGCCTGCCTGCCTGCCTGCCTGCCTGCCTGCCTGCCCTGCCTGCCTGCCCTGCCTGCCTGCCCTGCCTGCCTGCCTGCCTGCCTGCCTGCCCTGCCTGCCTGCCTGCCTGCCTACCTGCCTGCCTGCCCTGCCTGCCCTGCCTGCCTGCCTGCCCTGCCTGCCCTGCCTGCCTGCCTGCCTGCCTGCCTGCCTGCCTGCCTGCCTGCCTGCCCTGCCTGCCTGCCCTGCCTGCCTGCCTGTCTGCCCTGCCTGTCTGCCCTGCCTGCCTGCCTGTCTGCCCTGCCTGCCCTGCCTGCCTGCCTGCCTGCCTGCCTGTCTGCCTGCCTGCCTGCCCTGCCTGCCTGCCTGCCTGCCTGTCTGCCCTGCCTGTCTGCCCTGCCTGCCTGCCTGTCTGCCCTGCCTGCCTGCCCTGCCTGCCCTGCCTGCCCTGCCTGCCTGCCTGCCTGCCTGCCTGCCTGCCTGCCCTGCCTGCCTGCCTGTCTGCCCTGCCTGCCTGCCTGCCTGCCTACCTACCTACCCACCCACCCACCCACCCACCCAGTGGCACCCACCCATGGAGCCTGTTGCGGCAACAACAACAGCAATGTGGACAAAAAAGCCACCCCAAATCTTTATGATTTGTGGTTCTGTTGTTTTGTCTTCACAGGAGGAGATTGAAGCGGAGAAGAATAAACTTCGGATTTTCTTCAGGGAGGGGGAGGGCCGAGATTGTCAGCTCACCTCCTTGTATGTGAATCTTCATGATGGAAGGTTATTATTACCCGTTGTAATTTTCCTCAGCCTAGCGTTAAATCTTATCCACTTTGAGCCGGTCCAGTACAACCGCCTATGACCGCCACACAGGTGTGCTGTTTTTAGTGATGTGCCATGTTCACTTGACTCATTTCAATTCAGTTCAAGGGAATATTTGACTCTCTTAAAGCCCCTACACAACATTGGTATAGATCGAAAAACAGAAATGTCCACAGATTTACATGAAACTTATACAGGTTGAAGATGGTTATGGTAGAAACCTCGCACTGAAATATTTCTGCCTAAAATGCTGTATTTTAGGAGGAAAGAGTAAAAGAAATCGTTAACGTCTCACTGAGATCTAAACTATTTTTCGGAACAGTACGGCGTTGAATGCTGCATTTTCGCAAAACAAATGAAGTGGTTTTCACAATTTTCTCGAGACTCGGTTGGCGGATTGAGCTGAAATTTTCACAGGTGTGCTGTTTCATGCATATGTTGGGTCAGACAACGTATGGATGCTATTCTTTGACCTCGACCGATGTTGTGTAGGGGCTTTAAGCAAGTGGGAACAATAGATGCCCGTGAAATAAATCAACAAGAGGGTTCTGTGTGTACCTGTGAGCCAACCCTGGCTAACTTGAGTCTGTCCATGTGGCTTTTTGTCATGGGATTGTCCCACTGTGTGTAGTTCAGTGGAAGCGTTAATTGTTTCACAGCAGTCAAAGCTGTAACTTTAGACCCGTTTTGTAAATTTCTGGTGTTTTTTTTGTTTTAACTTATCTCCGGCCTAAAGTTTGAAACTTTGAAAAACACTGTTGTAGTTGCATGTAATGGTTGCTTCCTGTCATTCACGCTTCTTCCATGGGAGTGAAACCGTTCATAGTGTTCGCTTAGTGCATGTAAATCCTCCTTGCTCTCATTGTAAATCCTTCAGAAAAAGCAACCCTGAACCAGTAATGCAGAACAGAGCGATTTTGCAATTTTCAACTTCCGATATCTTAAGAAATGAATGAAAAATCCTTCTCAAATTTTCTAGAATTCTAGAAAATACACTTTGGTTGACCGCAAAATACACTTTGGTTGACTTTAGTTTATTTGTTAGGAAACAACTGTAAGGGCTGGGGGAAGTCTACTAATCATTGCACATGTACTGAGTGCACACACATTCAATTCAAACATGTACATTATTCTTCAAGTTTTGTTGTTCACTTTACTTGGTCATTAATGATTTATACACTGAACATGATTAACAACAAAACTTGTAGTAAAGTTAGTTTAATTGGTATCTACAACAGTACATGTAATGCAAGTATTGTTGTCATCATTTTTACTGCAGCCGCTAATCGCGAGGCTCCGTTCACGAGAACGACTTCTTGTTAGTGAAATTTGAACCACCACTAAAAATACCCTGGCTACATGT
Organism: Luidia sarsii; assembly: GCA_949987565.1. Taxonomy (NCBI): domain Eukaryota; kingdom Metazoa; phylum Echinodermata; class Asteroidea; order Paxillosida; family Luidiidae; genus Luidia; species Luidia sarsii. Next base: position 13,888,214 of record OX465105.1, read on the forward strand.
ATAAACACTGCCAGTGAGAGTCCATCACTGGATATTTTTGTTTCCGAGACCCTAAAACCGATGACGGTTCCCTCCACGGCCGTAAGCAAAGCTCTGGCAAAGCGTGAACCAGCTGCCGTGGATGAGCCCGAGTAATCCTTCCTCCTTCCCCCCCCCCCATCCCCTGTCCAATGCAGCAGTAAAAGCTACGTCCATCTTGACGGCAAGGAGCACATCACGGAGGATCTGCTTGGCTTCCAGTTCAGGATCTCGCCGGATGCATTCTTCCAAGGTGCGCGGGGGTAACGGGACAGCAAACTGTCTCCCATGGCAGCGCGCTATCCCTCAATCATCCACCGTAAAAGCCCTACAAAATCTGGCAATTCGCGTGGCAACTTGTGTCAAGAACGAGTCTTTGTCCTGGTATACATATTGCTTTGTTCTAGGCTGAAAAGTCCGACAATAGTGGTGCCCGGATTCGGGAGGGCCCATCACATAGCAACACCAGCCGCACTCCGATTTTAGGGGTCCCGGCGCGAAGTGATCAAGAGTGATCGGCGACGATCAATACTGATACAGAATCAATCAACACTCCCCGGCACTGATCAATACCGATACTGATTAGTGATTTGTCGGTGCTGATCAATGGCGATATAATCAGTGGCGACCCGTCTTCGTAGATAGATAGACTGTAATGATAGCTCTCTTTTATTTAACCACCTCGCCCCCCCTCGCCCACTCGTACCCCAGTGAACACCAAGGCAGCGGAGGTCCTGTACTCCACCGTGGCCGACTGGGCCGATGTCACCCCCTCCACCACCGTCCTGGACATCTGCTGTGGCACGGGCACCATCGGGATCACGCTGGCCAAGGTAAGGCCAAGTACCCAGTAAAACAAATTCTCATCTAAACTTTTTTTTTAAATTTGGATGACCCAAATGCAAAACTTCAAAATTTGAAGGCTGAGCCTGCGCTTCAAGCTGAACCTTTCTCCAGGGCAGAAAGGACATGAAAGTGGAATCTTGGGTTGCTCGATTACTACGGTACTTTTTTGTGGTGGCCCTGACTACTTTTTGTGGTGGCCCGGACCACTTTTTGTAGTGGCCTAGACTACTTTTTGTAGTGGCGCAAACTACTTTTTGTAGTGGCGCAAACTACTTTTTGTAGTGGCGCGAACTACTTTTTGTAGTGGCCCATACTACTTTTTGTAGGGGCCCGGACTACTTTTTGTAGTGGCCCAGATCACTTTTTGTAGTGGCCCGGCCTACTTTTTGTAGTGGCCCAGACTACTTTTTGTAGTGGCCCAGACAACTTTTTGAAGTGGCCCAGACTACTATTTGTAGTGGCCCGTACTACTTTTTTGTAACAACCCAGACTACATTTTGAAGTGGCCCAGACTATTTTTGTAGTGGCCCAGACTACTTTTTGTAGCGCCCCCGACTACTTTTTTGCGGTGGCCCAAGTGGTTGATAGAGATTCACTTCCTATTTCCTTCTCCTTTTGATTTCTTTGGGGGTATAGAGGGTGAAGAAAGTGATTGGGATTGAGATCAACCAGCAGGCCATCGATGATGCTGTCTTCAATGCCAGGACTAATGGTGAGCTTACTGGGCATGTGTAGTCCTCCATAACAAGGTCAGAAAGGAAGGGGAGGGCTCCTTGCAAAGTTGTCAGGTTGAAGAGGGTAGAGTCTGTTGATTAAGGGGAAAGTCAAGAAGGAGTCCGCTCTACTAGGCTAAGGGGAAGGGTTGCTGGGTCCTATGCCCCGAAATGTTTGTCTTCTTTCCAGTTGGTCTCCCTAGAGACTACAGACTTTGCTGATTCGAATTCAAATCTGCAAGTCATCCAGGTCAAGTCCCACCGTAGCCTACCACAAAATGATATGAAGCGCGTCAAAAAGCACACCGATGTCCGATTGTGCCAAGTTGGACACGCTTGTACACATAGTGTACTCTTTATGATTTACTTCACAGGTATTTATTGTTCCGAAAATGGCACATTATTACAACAAAAAAACACCCTGTGTAGTGGTCATACTAACTGGAAATTGACTTAACCCTTTCGGCCCTACAGAATGGCACAGAGATCTTAAGGCTCAGACCTACAGACCGCTGTTGAGTTCTTACAACAGGCAGTGTCAATATTAAATGAGTATATGTAGAGTTTGACCTCTGTACAGCAATTCAGTGCCTAAAGGGTTGATGCAGTGGCTATCAGCCTTGCTTGTTTGCTTTCTGCTGGGCCACTTTGTAAAGCAGGCATGCAACTTTTCCGCAGATCCGCGGATTTCCGTGTTTCTTTTTTAATTCGGCCGTAAAAAAAATGAAATCTGTAAAAATAAATAAATAAATAAATAAATAAATAAATAAATAAATAAATAAAATAATAATAATAATAATAATAATAAAACAAAATTCTTCTCCCCTAACTATCATTTAAAACACATGCTGAGATCAGGTTAAAAACTTTGATGTTTACTTTTCATTTTGTGTAAACAAAAATTCAATTTTCTGGGTGTATGCCTTGAAATAGGTTAAAATTTGCTCAGAAGTGGTCCAAAACTGCTCAGAATGCATCACATAGCATTTAGAATCCAAACCCCACGCCGTAAGGGCTTTGTGCTTCGCGCTCGCAGTTTCATTCGGACATTTTCCTCTTTTTTTTTCACAATTCAAGAGTTGCATGCCTGGTAAAGATAAGCGTCTCCCGCCAATTTGCCTTCAGGTCTGACCAACGTGGAGTACGTGTGCGGCAAGGCAGAGGTGGTGCTGCCAGACATGACCGCCAGCCTGAAGGAGTGCGGCGACATGGTTGGCATTGTGGATCCACCCAGGCCGGGAATACGTAAGTCGTCCACACTCCTAGGCCCTGCCCTCCTCTCCCCACCATCAAACTGAGATCCAACCCAGACGCACTGTCCTAAGGCCGTATAGACGAGGCGATGTTTGCAGGCGACTTGGAGTGAACCAACTGCACTTCATTTAGAAGGGGGCACTTCAATAGCACAAAGGGCATTTTTTCTTATACTGTCTTAATATCCCAAAGCAAACGATGTAATAATGTGAAATGGCGATGGATTTCTGAGCTAGGGCTTGGCTTTTTACTGACTGAGAATGGTTTGTGGTTTTCATTGAAATTGAATGGTTGTTGGCCCATTCTTCTACAATCAAAGTGATGGGCCAAAACATGCAGTCTGCAGTACATGTATCCCACCCAAGACATGTAAAGTCATGGAGAGCCTATGTTTAGGGTGTGGATTCAGAAAGGCTGGGGATATCTCCTCTTCCATGGTGGATGTGCTGAGGGTCTTTCATCCATTGTCCCCCCTATACGCACGCTTTGCTACAGCTTCACAACCCTTCTCTGTTTCTGTTCCGAAGTGCAGTACTGTGAAATGTTCCAATAGCTTCTTCCCCCGTACTGCTACGCTTTGGAACTCTCTACCTTCATCCTGTTTTCCATCTCCGTACAAACTGGATCTGTTCAAGAGGAACGTGAATACATACCTTCGTTCCTTTTGACTCTTCTTCGTTCCCTTTGACATTTCTTTCTTTATCTGTCTATTCCACTTCTAGTTTTCCTGTAGCCATCACCTCAAGTGGCCTTATAAGGCCTTATGTTTTGGCGATCTTTCATTAAAAAAAAATTATTACCACCCTCGTCCAAAATTGCCGGCGACAAGCATACTGATTTGGCAAAACTGACTGGGAAACAATTTTTCAAGAATTTTTTTTTTTAAATGCCAAAGAAAACTGTGACAGGACTGGGACTTGAACCCGGGGACCTCTGATCAGAATTCTTATCAGATCAGAATGATCGCAGAAATATTGTTTATATCTAACTATCTCTGATTTTTTTTGTTCACACATTCTTTCCTTCTTCTCCTCTTCTGGATTCATGTTCCTGTGTGCCTTGTCCAATTTTCTGAATGGATTTGATAGCCCATATTCATTATTATCGTCAAAATATGAGATTTTGAAGGTTTTCACGGTGAGAAGAGCAGAATACGTACGGTAATTGGTTTGCGTAACACCAGTTCTCTTTTGTGAGTATGTATAGTCCTGTAAGGAACCGGAGGAACTGTACATTTCAAACAGTATGCTCTGTTGGTCTGCTGGATTTTAACTGGGAGTGCCGCACTGGATCTTGGGTCTTGGTGTGTGCTCACTCAGTTGTGTCATACTTTTTTTCCCAGCCCCCAAAGTCTTACATGCCATCCGGAGATGCTCCCAACTCAGACGTCTCGTCTACGTCTCCTGTAACCCACAGAGTGTCGTCACCAACTTCATTGAGTAAGAACCCTTCCCTGTCACACATCTTCTTTTTCTTTAATGGTGTAGGTGTCGGAAGTTTGAATCCAGTCAAAGCACCCCTTGACATTATTTTTCCATTATTTGCAAACTGATGAACTCTTGTTTTGGAGAATCAACCCTTTTTCTTTATATTTTCTGCATCTTTAAAGGCCCTATACAACATTGGTAAAGGTCAAAAGATTGCCACAATTTGTGTGTTAAACCATTAAAACATTCCAAGAAAGTAAAGCTGCGAAGGTTTTAGCTCAAATTGTAATCTGTCACGGTTAACGCACCAGCCTGTAGGGTACGAAATACTGAAGTCTTTTTGTCAATATTTGAGTGAAGATTTCTCAAAAAGTACAGCATCCCAGACCGTAAACCTCTGACTACCGTAGTTCCAGTGTCAATTTCCCCCAATCAATCACCTGATTACAGGAACATCATTAATTGTATTTTACCGAGAAAAAAACAACCATTTGCCACTGACTTCAAGCAAGCACGATGAGTCCCTTTGAAAACCATTTATTTACTTCCTAGTAAAGTTTACTTCCCTGATGAGTCATGAATGGCATAAAGATTTTAAGAAAAACATTTACTGGTACAACTGAAACTGGTATCAAGCAGAACGAACTGGTATATACAGTTTGATCATAGATATAACATGATGTTTGCTTCGAGGAGAATGTAATTCAATGAGTTTTGCCCTTACTCGACGTTATAAACACAGAATGCTCAGTGCTTGATAAAAATATTTCAGGCAGCTCAGGCGGGATTGGAACCCACGACTCCCGCTTTCTAGTACGGACGTCTTAACCACTGGACCGCCGAGCTGGTCGAGGTCGTGTGGCGGAGCACTCGGTGTTTATCACGCCGAGTAAGGGCAAAACCTCATTGAATATATACAGTTTGACTCCTCTCACAAGCCATCGCACGATGGGACCCTTTGCTGAGGGAGTCGGCTCCCCGATCGGAGTTTTGAGCTGACGTTTGTGCGATTGGGTTCTCTCTCAGCCTCTGCAGGCCCACGTCCAACCGCAGCAAGGGTGTTCCCTTCCGCCCCACCAGGGCCGTGGCCATCGATCTCTTCCCCCACACCAGGCACTGCGAGCTCATCGTGCTCTTTGAGCGAGCCGACCGGGTCGACCCCTCCTACGGGTCGAGCGACGACGACAACGACGGTGGTGACGGCGGCGATGACATCAAGGCTGCCGCCGGGGCCGGGGACGGCGAGTAATGCCACGGGCCTCTGGTCTCGGATTGTTCCGTTGCAGCGACTGGCCGACCTCGAGCAGGCAGCGGCCGGTGCATCATCAAGTCATGTACCATTGGGAGCACCTTGCCTGAGCTAAGACGTCACTCAGCAAACCCCATTAAAAAAACAAAAAACAGTGCGTCTCACAATGAGCGATCAGTTTGGGTCTCAGTCATTGATCGTAGCTTGCAACCAATCGCAGGGCGATGAACGGTGCACAGAAACAACATGGCCTAATGATGGCTTCAAGCAGAAGGCTTTCTGAAATCTATCCCCAGTGTTCCCTGTCAGGAAAGCAAAGAGCTTGGGTTTGGTCCAAACTGCAGATGCAGAGGAGTGAGGTCTGTTCTCAAGGGCTCAATCTGTAGACAGCTCATCGTTCAGTCTGAACCAATGAAAGACAATTACAGTCTGGTGCCGATCGGATACACCAACCACACTACAGAACCACCCGAGAGTCCCTCTAGGAGCGTGACCGATGGAGAGGCCGCCTCCGCCCACTCAGTCGTACTCGTTGTACTTTTTGCTGGAGCCGTAGGCCTTGTCCACCGGGTACTTGTCGGCGTTGAGCCCCATCTTGTCCACCACGGCTCGGGGCAGGTCCACCCGGCACTTGTCGGCGAGTCGGATCAGGTACAGGAGCACGTCGCTCAGCTCCTGGCCCAGGTGCTTCTTGTCATGCTCAGACCAGTCTGTGGGAGGTGAAGAGTGGGTGAGGGAGGAGGAGAGAAGGAGTGGGAGTACGAGAGAGAGAGAGACGGAGAGTGTTAGTGAGAGAGTAGTGTAACATAAAGCGGGAAAGAGTTGGTGATAGAGGATAAACGACTGAGAAAGAGACATAATAATTAGCACCGTGTGGTCAGTGCTTTGCCCAAATGCCAGCTGAAAAAAACAAATACAGGCAGCTTGGGCAGGATTCGAATCCCCGACTCCTGCTTTCTAGTGCAGATGTCTTAACCACATCCTGTCCGATCCGCTTGCAGTTTTTTTTTTCTTTTTTGGCAGGCAATCGGGCAAAGCACCGAGCACACAATGCCATCTATGTGCCGGGCAGGGCAAACTGCAGGAGAGAAATGAGGTCCACTTCATATTGTGTTACATTATGGAGGGATTGGGGATTCTACTCTTGAATGAAGTGGCTCTCTTTTGTTAGCGACAAAAAACCGATCAATAGCTTACCTTCTAATCCAACCTTGCACTCGCCACGCCACTGACTGCTCCCAAAAAAAATACACAAGAAAGAAAATGTGGAATGAGCTGTATGGTAAATCTGATGATGTGAAATCAGTGACTCCCACGTCACAGAGGCAAAGGGGCAAGTCATCTGAAAGAGTTGACACTCTGGCTTAATAGGTGTAGTCAGACGTACATTGGATGTCCTATTTTTCTGTAAATTAATTATTATATTTTTAAAGATGGTCTACATTGTTATAGCATTGTAATACTTCCATACGGAAAAAGGATGATGAAACGGGGTAGTGACTTGGAAATGTGGGACCTTTTCCAAAACGCAGTGGCTGTGTTTACGGCAGTCATCCATATGGTTCCCTGACTTAACAATATTTGTCAGGATGTTTAGCTCTTGGAACCAGACTATCAAGTAATAGTCTGGTTCCACCAGCCTCCAATGCTGACGAATACTTTCAAGTGAGGGAACCGCACGGACGACTGCCGTAACAATAGCCACTGCCTTTCCAAAACCCGGCTTAGGCTCAGGCTTCGGGATTTTCTTTCTTTCGTCCATTTCAAAGAACAAGGCATGAAAACGGGAGGCCTTTGGCTTCTTTTTTTTAATGTTACACTGCATTTTGAAAAAGACGCTAAAGCTTCAACTTCAACTAAGAACTCCAACCTGTGATTTCAGCTTTTGGATAACAGAGACGAAGCCGGAGCCGAAGTCTAAACCGGGTTTTGGCCATTCTGATTTAAAAGGCACTCAAACCCAGGTATTCCTAATTCCTACAGGCTTGTGCCATGCATTGAGTAAGTGTGGACAATACATTGTATAGTATTTACAACACTCTTTACTCTTTTCAACTAGTCTGTCTTATATTATTCCAAACGAGCTTCCTGTTGATATCGATTTGTATCTTTGAAATGTCGCATGTATGTCAGGGTTTTCCAATCAATCTTCCAGGAACTAGGCGGTGGCTGACAGCCTGACAGGTGCAGAAGAGTTTGTAAAATGTTTCCAGAGGAAAATCCTCCCTAAGGACAATCTACAAGAAAATGCATTGCTCATAATCTATGGTGCAAATGATTTAGTGGTTTAGAAGTGAACTACTTACAACAGTTCAGAAAGCTCGCCGACTTCCGCAATCTGCAAATCAAAACAGAGACAAGAGGTGACCGACAGTGCCCAAATAATTACCCAAAATGGTCCCATGTTCTCACATGATTGTAGAGGAAGGACTGGGTGGTGGGCCCCAGACTCCATGGCTTTAAATAGTGCCCAGTGTGTGACCCTATGGGCCAGTCTACAGTCCCTGACCATATCAGTCCCTGTGTCAGATGGGATCTACACCTTGGGCCGTAGGAGTTAGCCGGACTAGAGGCTTGACATAAACACTGCCACCAAGGTCATTGACTTCAGGATCAACCTAGTACTAGTACTAGTACTAGTAGATTAGGCTGATAGGTGGTTACACCGTGGTTTATCATTTGCCAGTGTTAATTTATTCGTCTTCTGAAAATTATGGGGAAAAAACCCATGAAATATGAGAATAGTTGAGGCTATGGTGAGAATCAAAATCTAGTAATTCAGTCTGAGATGAATGTCCAATAGTCTGCTGTATTTTTGTTTTTATCCCAAAACACACATTTTGAGCCAAGGCACAGTAAGATTAAACTGAACACTATGCCTGAGCATTATACAGTTTGGAAAATTGTTGGTCGTAGGCGAGCATTTTGTTCCAGACTTCTAGTCGGTCCTCGCGCACGTGTACATCCATGCTGAATATCAGCATTGCTATTCGTTTCTGAGAGATGACATGAATATGGTGCAAGTTTTGACACTACCACCGCTTAGCCTGAGAATTCTCGGGAGACACTTACCCACAGCAAGGTGCTATGCCCGAGATTTCTCGGGCTAACAGTGCAATGCTTTGCTGCCCTTTTCGGTTCAAGCATTGTTATATTTATACTGTGCACAATGAAACAGGTAACATAGCAGAATAATTTTTAGGTTGGTTTATGCTGTAGCTACCGGAAAGCTGTGCAAGGATAACAGTTTAACAAATGCAGCGGTGAGTGTTTAAGCATGAAGCATTGCTACGATTCACGGCAATGAAATAAATCTACAAATATCTGTAATTGACCTGCCCAATTGATTGGATCAGTCCTTTTGAATGATTTTCTTTTGTTTGCTTGCTTGTTTGTTTGTCGTTTGTCTGTGGAGAATCCTGCAATTTTTCATTATTTTATTAAAAATTTCTCCTTTTATTTTTGCCCAGATTTATGGGGATGGCCTCACCATGGCGATGAGAAGGTTCCGTGGCTGGTGGAACTGGTCCCAGTCTCGTTGCTTGGCAAAGTCTGCCTGCAAGACCCTCCTACAGAAAACAGAGGGGGAAACCAAATTTGAAAGATTAATCCTGGTTGATTTGTTTTATCTTAAAAAGCCCTAACATCTGAGATGCAAAGTTTTTTGGAGCTGGAGAAAAACAAGGGAAGAAAATTATTTGCTGGGTTTTGAAAATTAGAATATTTTTTTTATAGAAGCATATGGGCAGGTTCAACACTGCTTCTTGGTGTGTAGCAATTTGTCTGCAATTGTCCTTTTGAAAGGAGGAAAGATTCGTAGATTCTATGTTAAAGCATTAAACATGCAAAAAAAACATCACGGTGAAGTTTTTAGCTCAAACGATAATCTAAGTAAAGGAGAAAAGGGCAAAAAAAAACACTTTTTTTTCCAACCAACCCGTGATAGATGATTCGGTCAGATTTTTAAATAGCGCCCTCATGGGTTTTTAACCCACTATGGACGACTGATTTGTGTCGTAATCACCACAGACCTGCGCATAAATTTACACGTACGTGACTTCTGTACATAATACATGTACGTCCGTGGGGTTTACAATGCAATTCGAAACTGTCATTGGATTTGTGAGGGCAGCATTCAACGAATCGCACAAAAAACTTGAGGTTTTATCTTGCGATATAAAAAACCTGTTGTCAGTGGTTGAGTGAAGATTTCTCGAAAAGTACAGCATCCCAGACCATTTTCAACATGAGAGGATACATGACATGAGGATTACTTTCAAATTCAACATTATGAGGGTTAGGCAAAAAAAAAAAAAGTTCTGCTTCTGATTACATCAAAATAGGGTAAGTAGGTAGGGATTTTTTTCGGCCCTTTTTTGTGTGTGTACAATCATATGGAAGCATCTGCATGTGGTCAAGCCTTATAATACCATCAATTTTATTTTTTATTAGACATTGAATTTTTATCATCATTGTTTCTCGATAAAGAAATTAGGGTTGCAGGCTAGAAATAGGGTTGGTTGGGTGACCGGAAGCAGAACTATTTTTTTGGGGGGGGGGGCCTTATAAGTTATAGGGCCACTAAGCCTACTTACAGCTCTTCTAATGAGGGTCCCTTGCTGAAATGGAACCCTTTCTCCTCTGCCTTCCCTGAAGATGCCGCTGCAGCCAGACAGTCACCCTCCTCTTTGCACCTGAAGGCCAGACTCTGGCCATCGGACGCTGCTAAGTGCCCCTCCGCCTGCTCGCTGCTGAACTGGCTCGGACTCAGAGGGCCCTGGCTTGCGTAGTGTGGCGATGCGCCCTCTTCCACCTTGACCTCCACCAAAGGCGAGTCGGGACGGCTGCTGTGGAAATCAAAAACACCGAGAGGACTGGGGTAAGTCTAGTTCATACAGTTGAGCTAGTAGCCTGTAGTAACATTTACTTGGAGTTGGATGAAGAGATTTCAAAGCCAAATATCAAGATTGAGATGAAAGAGGATTTTCGAACGGGACAAGGAAGCAGAGGAAACCGGGAGAAAAAAATAAAACAATTGCAAAGCAAAGGCTTTTCCATGCAATTGAGTTTTACTTCTTACAGAATAGTCACAGTGTACTACTTTTTTTTACTTTTACTTGGTTACTAATGCTGGAAATTGGGAGCAGATAATTTATTAAGACTTGGGCTAGACCCATACTGGCCATAGTCGCTCTATTCTTTGTTAGAGATATTATATGGTCAATGCCGTGGTCATACAATATGACTACGTATGTCTATACGTCTATAACTATGTTGTTGTAACTATCACTGTAGTGAAACTGTAAAAGTTAAGTAAGTAAGTTGTTTGAGCGGCAAGAGACCCGTAGTCTCCAGTCCAGTGATCAGACAGAGGGTACTGGGGATCTGGGTCCTGATCACGGGTCTAATTAGTTTTCCCCTCGCTCAAACACACACAGTAATCATGACGATATCGAATATCATTCATTATTAGATCGTTAAACGGTGGTTGTTGACACCGAATGCCAGGTTACCGCGCGTTGTCCGCGGCTTGTGCGCATTGCTCCATGGGGGCGGCCATGTTGAAATCTGTTTGACTGTCTGCTGCCACCAACGTCCAAAAGATTCCCCAATTCTCGATACCGGCCGTACACAATGCATTCATCATACTGGCACGTTTCATTGGCGGTTACCATTACTCCACTGAGCTTTTCCGTGGGAATTTTACTCGTCACACCAGGTGGAATGAGCTGGAATGCCTCCGGAATGAAAGTTCATTCGTTCGGTCTGAAATATTCTTACTGCATTCAGTCTTTTAACAGTATTTGTATTCTATGAAGTAAATACAAAAAACAGTTGCAAACTGCTCACCGAATATTAAAGTAAAATAACCTGCAATACATAACATTTAAAAAGTAAAAGGGCATGACGGAACAAAAGTGTGACGGGCGCCATGAGTTTGAGCATGGAGGTAGATGGTTTGAGTTACACTCGATGATGAAGTACACAGCCCCATGCGAGACAGAACACTGGTTTACTATACTACTAAACTAGCCAGTTGATCAAGTCGTTGGCCGACGATATCGAAATCAGAACCCGTCCTGGCCTTCAGAATTGTGTGGTGTTTCGAGCAATATCCGACATGCACCCCCTTTCTACGCTCATAGCTTTCCGCAGCTTCTCATGCGCACATGTTGTGACGAGTGTGCCGGTCTTTTCCGAGGGATACCAGCAGCCGATTGTCCAGAAAAAGTTGCGTAAGTTAAAACGCAACTTACAAAATGTCTTGCGTCACAAAGACTCTTTTTAGTAATACTTAGCAAAGGCAGCAAAGTGTTGCGTACGCAACATTTTGAAGTTTCGCGAAATCGGCTGCCGGACGGCTGCGTACGCACTCGTACACAATGCATTGTAGCCTACTGTACGCACACAGACTGCATGTTGCGTGTGGTATGGCAGCGATGCGGTCAGCGTGCTCGTACAGCTTGGATCCGGCGTGGTAGTGCCGTTGTACCGCGGTTTGCGTGCGTTTGGCCCGGATATCTGCCCGGTGCCGTACCACAGAGACCGCCTTCAGTGGACAGTGAACCAAGGCTATAGGTTATGACGGGGCCCCAACTAAACCCACCCCCAGTCGTCGTATACCTTTGGCGGGTGAAGGCGCGCCCAAGTCCGTTGGCTCTCCCTTCGTCGTCGTGCGAGGCGCCCTCCAGTCCGGCGAGCCCGGTGCCGTCCTCCGGCGGGCCTGCGTGTGGCGACCGACCCGCCCCCGGCGTCACCGTCCAGGCGCGGCCCACGCGTAGCCCGACGGTGTCGCGGTCGACGCGGCCGAAGAAGTCTTCCACGTCGGGCGAGGCCGGGGCCTCGAGGCCGTGGCCGCGGGGGTCTGCTCTCCCCTCTCGCCCCTCGGTTACGGCGACGGGGTCGCTGCTGCCGGCCGGGTCTGGCTCGCCGTTCTTCGCCTTGCTCTCGCCGCATCTCAGGCTTTTCTGCCTCTGCCTGAACCAGTACCGATAATCAAATGGTCGGTCAAGTCAAGGTTAATGTGTGATATCCCCAACCACTGAAGCTGCTGTTGATTTCACCAAAACCCGTCGCAAGACGGTGAGCGAAGCATGGAAACCATGTGTGTCACAACTTATACTAATGGGTTATGCATCGTAAGTTGAGTTACGATGCATCGTATAAGGCTTTGTGAAATCCACCCCTGGTTTTACAACGAGGGCCTATAGCCGTTCTTCACATCTGAATAATTATGCAAATGAGGGGAGGGGATGATCTTTAGACAGTTAATGGTTAAAAGCATCTGAACTGCCCATCAGCAAAGATAGTTGACTCTTGATTTGGGAAGGGTCCCATCTAAGGGCTGAACAGCTCCGTTGTCGCGGTCAGGTACCGGTCCTGTCAAGTTTTCTGGGCTATTTGCAATGAATCGTTTAAATTGTACTAGTCAGTTTCCCTTTCCTTGTGTTACTTTAAACAAATAATTATCAATTTATCATAGGGTTGAATTGCTTCTGACTGGCGCCCCACCCCGGCAAAGACTAGTTGACTATCACTATCTATGGGCTAGATAGCTCAGATGATAAGATTAAGAGCGCTGGTACGCAAAACCAGATGTCTCGGGTTCAAATTTCGGTCAACTCAAATTGTTCTTCGCCAATTTTTTCAATTTAAAACAAAACAAAATCCGATAGATTAGGCTTGTAAGTAATGATTGAGTCCTGTATTCTCCTGCCGATTCAAGATAAAACATTATTACTTTGCTCTTTCAATGTTTGTTCTGTCTGACTGTCTCTACACTTACTTTCTCTTGTAGTGCGTGACGGCATTGCATATGTAGGACTTGATGGCTCGCTTGACCCTGTTCTTCACCGTGACCTCATTCCTCAGCATGGGACAGAGCCGCATGACCTGCGCATAATAATTTGGTAGACATTGTTATGCGTATAACGCAGTGGCTGTTGTTACGGCAGTCGTCCGTGTGGTTCCCTGACTTCACAGAATTTGTCAGGATGTTTAGCTCTTGGAGCCAGACTATCAGCTAATAGACTGGTTCCACCAGCCTGCAATGCTGACGAAATACAATCAAGTCAGGGAACCCCACGGACGACTGCCGTAACAACAGCCACTGCGTTGTTATAAACTATGTAATACAACATTGGTAAGATCGGAAAATAGAAACTTATACAGTTTGAAGATGGTGATGGTAGAAACCATAATATTTATGCCTAAAATGCTGTATTTTTGGAGAAAAGAGTCAAATAAATCGTTAACGTCTCACCGAGATTTAAACTATTTTTCGGAACAGTACGGAGTTGAAGTGCTGCATTTTCGCAAAAACAAATGAAGTGTTTTCACGATTTTCTCGAGACTCGGTTGGCGGATTGAGCTGAAATTTTCACATGTGTGCCATTCCTTGCATATGTTGGATCAGATAACGTATGGATGCTATTCTTTGACCTCGACCAATGTTTTGCAGGGACTTTAAGCCCTTTTCACACCGACAGGGCGGGGATTTTTTTACCCCACCTACACCCCCGCAACCGTTCACACTGGACCCATTTTGGAAACTCCCCGGGACCCTATTTCCCCGTGGAAATCAGAAAACCCCCGGGGTTTTCTCCTTCTACCCCACTCCCGAGCAGAGGTATAAAAAAAATCCCCGGGGAAAAGCTTATCCCCGGGAATTTCTTCCGTAGTGTGACCGTGAATTGCCCAACCGAAATCCCCCGGGGATTCTTCGAGAAATTCCCGGGGATGTCGTCTAGTGTGAAAGCAAAAAATAGTGTGGGAAGTTTGCGGTGACGCGATCGAAGTGAGTCATCTCTATCGAGGAGGGGAACTCCGAAAACAACTACATTGTATATTGTTGAAGCTGACGGTTTAATTACTGCATCTTTTGAGTGCTCAGAAGAATTTCAAAAGATGGAGGGCATGCATGCGGGCTTTGATTGGTCCACACGCGATTTGAAAAATATTCAATAGACATGCCCCGATGTCCCAAGCACTTCTTCTGCATAGATCAGGGGCCAATTTCAAAGAGCATTAGAAATTTCAACATGAGGATTATAATTATTGGGACCATCTACAAACTGATGTGTAAATTAGACGGGAATCTGTGGACATCGAAGTTTTCCGATCTTCTCAATGTTGTATAAACGGCCATTTTAAGTGCCAACATTTTGCACAAAAGGGTTCTTACTTAGGATCACCTTGCGAACCTAAATTGTCCCTATTTTTTCATCCTGGGTGTAAAGAAGAGTGGAATGCCAGTCACATCGCAGTGCGGTTTGTATATTCCTGTTTAAACAAGGAAGACTTTTCCTGCTGAGCATATTTTCACGCCTAAGCGACTTGATGAAATTGGCCCCCGCTAATACGGGCCTGTGTATACTATTACACCGTGCCCAAATCGGCCATGTAAAAGATTTAGTACCGGTATACCACCAAGAGTTCTATTAGGACTGCCTCCATTATTTTAAGTTTCCACTTTACATTGGATTTCTCATGGCGGTCGAGCCCCACAAAAAAGATGCACGTATGGTATACATACCTCTCTGATGATGTCTTCCATGTGTTGGCACTTCATACTCGACAAGACATCCGAGTATTTCTCAACTGCCTGTCGGACTGCCGACTGAGAGAAAACAACAACAATGAAATAGGCTAAGGAACGCTTTCAATAGAAAACCCCCCATTTGTCTTGGTTGTGAAATAATGTTGCCACAAAGCTCATGTAGTCTCTATACGTTATCCATTTCGCACCAGGACCTCCGAATCCAGGCAATGCTATATTGCCCCAAGTTTTAAACAAAGACTCCTTTCAGCCTACCGCAGACACGAACCGACTAATTATGTCAGGTTTGACTTGCTGGTACACACCATTTTCTCGTTTTATTTATTTCACAGGTATCTATTGTTCCCAATTTAGCGAGTTTTGAAAATGGCGCGTAATTCAAAAGCCCCCGTTTGGCGGTCATGTACACAGAAAAGTGGTTCAGTACAAACATAGTCTAGTATTACTAGTATGGTGCAGCATTAAATTTAGGGTCTGTTAATATTTTGGGCCCTTTTCCAAAACCAGTCTTAGGCTTCGGCTTCGGCTCCGGCTTCGTCTCTGTTATTCAAAAGCTGAAAACACAGGTTGGAGTTCTTTGTTGAAAGTTGAAAGTTGAAACTTTGGATTTCTCTTCAAAACTAATGCAGTGTAACAATACCATAACATTCAAAAGCGAAGCTTCACGATTGATGTTTTTATGATCACCGATGGAAAGAAAAGACAAATGATGCTGAAAAAAGTTGGTATCCCTTCCTTTCCCTCACCCAAGTTTGGAACAAAACACAAGTTGAAGTTGAAACTTTGGATTCTTCTACAAAACTAATGCAGTGTAACAATACTAACATTCAAAAACGTAGCCAAAGGCCTACCGTTTTCATGCCTTTTATTTCAAAATTAACTCCTTAAAAGAAAGAAAGACGGAGCCTGAGCCTAGGCCGTGATTAGGAAAAGGAGCTTGATCTTGTATTTGGGCGTATTGTTAACTCACGTTGAAGTGGAGGTGTGCTTTGGGATTGGGGGCGGGGTTGATCAGCTCCGGGCCCTTCCAGCTGACGTCGTCCCCTGCCCTCGCCTCCTCCTCCCCAGCGCCGTCGTCCCAGCCGTGGCGGCGAGAGCGAGGGCTGTAGAACAGATCGCCCTGCGAGTACATCATGGGCACGAGGCTGTACATGGACGAGGTGTGCTTGGAGCTGAGGATGTCGCGCAGGCTCTTGTGCAGTCCGCAGAAGACGGCCGGCCGCACTGCGGTGATGGCGGCGGTGGTGCTACTGCTAGCGGCGGTGGTGTTGGTAACGGGGCTGGCCAGGCCCAAGCCCAGCCCGTGCATCCCTAGACCGGTGTAGCAGTAGCGGGCCGCCGTGGGGGCTGCCGTGGCCGTGGCCGTGGCCCGGTGCAGGCTGCTCGGAGGATCTAGAGGGCCCGCCACCGGCACGAGGAAGGGGTGGTAGGCCGCCCGGCTCACCAGCGGAGGCGGCTGGCGGGCACGCCCGAGCATCGCCACCGTCATGGGGCACGGCTCCTCCGGCCACTTGGTGCTGCTGACCGGTCCCGACATCGGACGTGTGGTAGTTTGCGTGGTGCCTGGTGGTTGTGGTGGTTGCGGTTTCTCACGGTCGCTGATGATTTCGCTGCTGTTGCTGTCGCTGCTGCTGTTACTAGTACTAGTAGTGCTGGTGTTGCTCTGGATGTTGGACGCTGTTCCTGCTGCTGTTGCTGTTGTTGCATGCAGTAGTGTCGTTGCTTCCGTTGGCGCTGTTACTGCTGCTATTGTCGGCCCACTGCTACCGTTGCTGGCGCAGTATCGCCAGTTACAGCGGCCGTTGTCTGTCTTCACAGACCCGAATATCCCTATACGGTAGTCGTGTGTGTATAGGCTGTGTTCTTCCTTTCAGATCGGGACAGCTGTGACGTGACGACCGACAGAGAACGTCTTCGATTTGTCAGATTCCAGTCTCTGGAGAGCAGCCCCTGAGAAACGACTGGTCTTGATCTGGAGAGAAAGTCAAAAGAGAATGTTTCGGTGTTTTCGTTGCGTAACGACTTGGTCTTGGTAAGTATATAACGCTTTTCACCTTCCACACAGGACAAGTACTGTGTAACGCAATTTATTACAGCGCCTCGGGGGTGTAGGCTCACATTCCAAAGAACGCCACAAAAACACGTGGTACACGTATATTGGTTATGTGGTATATTATGGGTCTTATCCTGACATGCACAGCATATACTTCACTGCACGTGCAGTGCCCTGACGGCTTATATGCCAAAACACACACATCCTGTTGTGGTGCACTTTGGTATACAGCTGAAATATGGGCCTTATCCTGCCACACTGCATTAGTGCGTACCGGGCCATATAATTATAACAGAATACAACAAACATTTGTGTGTTGGGGACTGAATACCACAACATAATAATTATACCGCAGAAAAACCGTCCATGTGCGGTAACATTATAACAATGATGTTTGCTTCGAGGAGAATTTAATTCAATGAGGTTTTGCCCTGCTCGTCTGCACTAGAAAGCGGGAGTCGTGGGTTCGAATCCCGCCCGTGCTGCCTGATTTTTTTTCATCAGGCATCTGTGAGCAAAGCACTGAGCATTCAGTGTTTATATCACACCGAGCAGGGCAAAACCTCCTTGAATTAAATGTGTGGTAATATTGAGGTATACATGTCGGTTAAAATTCCCCTTCTTCAGGAGACGACGGGACAGAATACACAACTTACACACTACCCGAAACGTTGAAAATCATGCTCTTTTCAGAACCATCTTCAAATATGATAACATACAGTAGGGTGTCACCGCAAACCTTCTACTTACTTGGTAGTTCAACCATGCAAACCTTCAATCTTATCTGACTTGGTCTTGGCTGCATGACAGCGAGTGGGTGAGTTTTCCAAATTCGGGCAGAATCTTCAGTACTCTTCTTTTTTTCTATACCAATAGGCCTAGATGATCCCGGGACCAATTTCATAGATCTGTTTATGTACAAAAAATGTGCTTAAGCATTAAAAAAAACCTTCCTCAATTGAATTTCCACCAAATGTCCACTTGTATTTCCCGGGAAGCAACCGATACTGGAATGCAAGTCAGTTATAAAGTACAACAAACATCAAGTGAAATTTGGTTTAGCAATTTCATTTCAACCAGGGACAAAAACAAATCGCTAGCGATTTCTCCCCCGAGCTAGTCTGGGGGTGAGTGTCGACCTATTTGCAGCCTGACGCCCTAACACCGTACGAGAAAAAAATACAACACAACTCACCAAAAAGAATGTGAGAGAAAAGCTGCAGTCTCTCCCAGTCAAATCGCGTCTACAATCTTGACTGACGGTTAGATGCTCTCTGGGTTTTTGATGTCTCGTTTCAGAGCCAGACGTGCTTTTTGACTCTTGTTGCACTTTTCCAACGAGTTTTAAAACCGCTCCCCACCCTGCCACACCCGTAGAGTAGACGGTGGCTTTTCCAGAAAGATGATTGGCCATTGGATATGGAACAACCAGGGCGATGTCATAATTATGTAAATCAACCCCTCCCTCCAAAAAAAAAATTAAAAAAAAAATCCGAATACGAACGACGTGAAATGATGTATTCAGTGACCTCACGATTGATGTTTTTACGATCATCGATGGAAAGAAAAGACAAAATGCTGAAAATAGTTGGTAGTCCTATCCTCTCACTCACCCAAGTTTGGAACAAAACACAAGTTGAAATAAAACCGTGGAAATATTCAATGAGTGATCACGACCCGATTATTATTCTATGTCTAGTTCCCATTATTCATGAACCGGAACATAAAAACTTATTGTGCCGTTCAAGGATAAACAAAACAGTGGGCACGCTGAATAGAAAAAAAAACAAATCACAAAAAGTACACTAAAAAGAATGTACACTATATAGTCACCAGAGTGGTGCTGCAGAGTTGTCTTCGGACGTCGCATTTCAAGCCTAGTATAACGCGTTTGATTGAGGAGATCTGATCTGAGAGCAGTGCAAGGGTAATTCTCTAAACCCCTGACATCTGTTCCTGTGCTACCAAAGCAATACTCCCAATGATCATGTCCCTCCGAACGACTGATAAGGAGGGCATTCTACAAGCGCACTGTCCATCCGCATGTACCTTTAGCTCAATCGACGATCCACATACTGGGGACCTCGATCTGTATTCCCAAAACATCTTCCCGCCAAAGACTCTGCCAAAGGTCAGTCAGTCCCCACGATCCTCTCTCAGATGGGCACACGACTCGTAACTCTCTCAGACAATAGGTACCTTGTGAGTTGTGACCTACCTCAGTCAAGCTGCTGCTAATTCAGACGGGGTGTAGTTGCAATTATACGAAATACCGCCGTGATGGAGTTTCAACGATATCGGACGAGAGAAACAGTAATGACCTATGATTTTAATACGTCGACGTTTGGGCTATCAAAGCAACCAAGTTGTTCGTCACATTTAGATACGCTGTACGCGATCGTAGTTGTTGTTGAAAACGAACAGAAACCTTTTAGATAAAAATGTGCTTGAAACTCGACAAGCAGTGGTTTTTCATTTCCATTTCTGTTCCCCATTCATTCCAAAGCGTGACAATGACAGGGTTATTCGGAACCACTATACCCCATCTTTCCAACTCCCCTGAAAATGGAAAAAAAAATAGCCTCTGGATTTGTATTGTAACTGTTGTGCCCGGCAAGTTGATCGATCGTGCAAGACGACTTGTATTTAGTTGTTGCGTGGCACGACTTTCATATTATCATCTTTTTCGTCTTTTCACAATGCAGGCGGCAAAGAGCTTCACGCTTGATTGGCGAAAAGCCAGCAAACCCCCTAGTGTACACACACTGTAACCCGTGCATTGGACACCACAATTCCAATGCCCGTGGCGATGAATTTTATTTTTAAGAATGACAATAATACCCATTCTCACTTTGCTCATTAATCATCTAAAATGATGTGGAATTGACTTTTTACTTGACTTTTTTATCTATCTTGACTTTTTATCTATCAAATTATCTTTCAGCCCCATTTTCATTGGCACGGTGGCTCTTTTCAAAGCGGGGACGTGATCCTTGGGGGATATATACCACAGTTAATGGTTAGAATGCCTCTGTGACTGGCAAAGACTATACCGCTAGTTGACTATTTTGGGAAGGCCGCCATCTAAGGGCAGTATAGCTCAGATGGTAAGAGCGCTGGTACACAAAACCAAAGGACTCGCCTTCAAGTCCCGGCCCAGTCGAAGTTTTCTTTGCCTTTTTTTTTCTTTTCAAAATTGATTTCAGTAATAATTCTGCAAACATGCTGCAAACTGCTTACTGACTAAAATTACCAAAATGCAAATGTGAAAAATTAGGAGGATCTTATTTAGTCCTAGTGGGACCTTCCTCAAAGGCAAATGGGAATTCAGATTTTGTGCAGAAAACATTGTTCCGTGGATGATTTGTAAAATGAAGAATGTGTTTGATTAATGTTGAAAACAAAAATTTAAAATTGGTCCCTCCAGTGCTCAACCCACGGGGCTCAGTTGTGCCCTGTCTACAACTACAAGATCCAGCTTAAAGCCTCTACACAACATTGGTCGAGGTCAAAGAATAGCATCCATAAGTTGTCTGATCCAACATAATAATGCGTGAAATAGCACACACGTGTGAAAATTTCAGCTCAATCCGCCAACCGAGTCTCGAGAAAATCGTGAAAACCGCTTCATTTGTTTCGCAAAAATGCAGCATTCAACGCCGTACTGTTCCGAAAAATAGTTTAGATCTCGGTGAGACGTAAACTATTTCTTTTACTCATTTCTCCCAAAATACAACATTTTAGGCAGAAATATTTCAGTGCGAGGTTTCTACAATAACCATCTTCAAACTGTATAAGTTTCATGTAAATCCGTGAACATTTCTGTTTTTCGATCTTACCAATGTTGTGTATAGGGCTTTAAAGGCCCAATACAACATTGGGAAGATCGTAAAAACAACGAAGTCCACAGATTTCCTCCTAATTTACACAGTTTGTAGATGGTCATGATAGAATCCTCATGTTGAAATCTTACGGTCTGGGATGCTGTACTTCTCTAGAAATCTTCACTCAAACATCGACTAATAGTTTATTACTTGCGAGTAATAAACTATTTCTTACACTACAGAACGGTGCAAAAACCGTGACGGTTTTTTTACCTTTTTGTACTTTCTCAGATCACCATTTGAGCTAAAACCTTCGCAGGATTCCTTTTTTGGAATGTTTAATGGTTTAATACTGTGGCAATCTCTAGACATTTACCGATGTTGTATAGGGCCTGTAACCCTGAAAGGCCATAATTTATATCAACATGCGCCAGTGGTCCTCAGATACTGTCCAACGCCTGTGAGCCTGTGTACTTTGAGAAAGGCCCTGCTATAGGATCCAAACGTCAGGCCCTCCTATTAAAAAAAATCAACAAACAAAAAGGTATTTTTTTTTAAAATGTTCTGAGTAAGTTTTCTGTACTTGTTCGACCGAAAAAAGAATGACATTTGTATGACATTTACAGAGGGCCTTTGAAAAGAACACGAAATTGCATAGGCCTGTATTGATATGCATATGCCTAGTTTGAATGTAATCCATCAGCACCATACCAATGGACAAAACTCTGTATACAAATTATGACATGGAGGTTTCTGGCCAATTATAAAGTCTAATTCAGTTTGCAACGAACGGAATAACGGTCAATCTGGGAGGGAACGAAATTCGCAATTCATACTCTCGTTTACCATATGGCTGAAAGTCCTAATAAATAGTGGAATTATTGGTTGACCACCGTGAGACAGGCACGGAGTTTTGGCTGCCCCCTGTATCTCACCTTGAAAACACAATTCAAGAAAACAATGTAGGGCTTATGCGAAAAACGGGGTACTGTAGCCTATGTATACCCGCATCATATATTAAAGACCTATACAACATTGGTAAGATCGAAAAACAGAAATGTTCACAGATTTACACGAAACTTTTACACTCTAAAGATGGTTATGGTTGAAACCTCGCACTGAAATATTTCTGTCTCAAATGCTGTATATTTGGAGAAAAGAGTAAAAGAAATCGTTTACGTCTCACCCCTAGATCTGAACGGTTTTTTTTCGGAACAATGCGTTGAATGCTGCATTTTCGCGAAACAAATGAAGCGGTTTTCATTATTTTCTCGAGACTCGGTTTGGCGGATTGAGCTGAAATTTGCACAGGTGTGCTATTTCATGCATATTATGTTGGATCAGACAACGTACTGTATGGATGCTATTCTTTGACTGTTGCGTTAGTGACGATTCAGATTGACTAAGGACCAACCTACCAAAGTGCATAATAGGACCTGGTGATTTGTTTTCTAATCCATACGTACGGATTACTATTCTGTACGTACGGATTACTCTTCTGTCCGTACGTACGAAAGATTAATCCGTACGTACGAATGAGTAATCCGTACGTACGGATTAGTATTTTGTACGTACGGATTAGAACAAAAATCACCAGGTCCTTTTTTCCACTCTGTACCAACCAGCACGGGTGTCGATTCAGTGGGGTTTTTTTTTTGCTCGTATATCTTCATCAGAATAACCAATATTTACTTCGTTGACAAGTGGAGTTGTTGCTTGTGTAAAATGATTTATTTTCTGGGTTGTTTTTTTTTGGCTCCTTTTACATTAGTTTTTCTTCCCCTTTTCGTTCTCAAAATAAAAATCAGAACAAGTCCTTTACTTTCCATTTAATTTAATTAAGTAAGTTTGATTTATTCTTTATTTCAAGGCTGTGTGCATTCATTAGATGATAACCTTGAAAACACCATATTGTATTAAACAGTTGTTGGTAACCCCGTAGAGTATTTAATACACAGTGTTCATTATGGTGCATCTTGTTCATAGTCCTACCTTTTTCAACCATGGGTCTAAGCTAATTGTGTGGCTCCCAGTTACCTTGCAAATAATCATAGGGGATTAGTTCTAAATAAACCATATTAGTAGGATACTGAATTTGATAAGAATTGAAAGTTCCTAAGATTGTAAGTTTTTCCCATCATTTGCTTGAATTATCTTTACTGGTCGTACATATCAATCATTGTACCATTAGGAAGGATTCGCAGATAGCTGTAAACATAGTGGCTTGGTTCAATGGTTAATTTTATAGGCAATACTGTACATGTTTTGATATTAATTTTGATAAGATTTAGGGGAAAAAAATGACAAAGAATACTATGACTGGACCGAAACTTGAACCCGAGACCTCTGGATGAATGTACCAGCGTTCTTCCCATCTGAGCTATCCAGCCCTTAAATTGTACATTTGCCTTCCCTTATAGTCAACTTGTCTTTGCCGGGGTGGGGCACCAGTCAGAAGCAGTTCAACCATTAACTGCTGTGTATCTCAGTCACACCCCAGCTTTCATTCAGATCTACAAAACAATCAATGGTTGTAAACATGGCTACAGCAGCTCGGGGATCACACAGAGTGGATGCAGCATTTTTTTAATTCACGTCAAACAAATCAATGCGAAACTGAATGGGTACATTTGAACAAATTGAAAACAATCCCTGTTCAGTTCCCAGTACGTCAATTCCCCGTCATCGATTTGTTAAAATTGGATAAGAATTAATTTTACTTTTCATGTAATACCCCAAAATTTACCATCATCCCTGTATAAAACCATAAAAAAAGACCACGCGGTTTCCAATCCACGTGATAGCTGCATGTGCAGGTTCGGAGGAATAACGCCGTGAATGCGACGCACGTTTAGTATTCGCGGGGACTATTTGCTGGTTGGGTAATGCTGGTGGCCTTGACAATGAATACTCCGAGCCATAAAGAACCCGCTTTACAAAGCCTGTGGTATTAATTCAACCCCCGCGGGTAAGCCGTATAACTCCCTTACCCTGGAGCCAAACCGTGCAATTATTTAGATTAATACGCATCAAAGCAAATTGATGCCGAGAAAAAGCGGTCGGCTAATAGTATTATCACCGCACAGCCCATTTACAGGTCGATGACTTTGCAATGCACTCTTTTTTGGTAAAAATTTGCGATTTAAAAAAAAGAAGAAAAAAAAAGAAAGGAAATCAGAAACAATGCAATGATAATCTGAATTGGGAAAGGAATGTCAGTCAAACTAATTGCCGGGACTAAGTGAAGTACAGAAAAAGCTATGTAAAAGTCACAGTAGGGAAGAAACAAAGCAACTATGACCTGAATCGCCGAGTATCAAAATCAAAAGACTTGAAAATTGAAGTAAAAGAAGTCGAGAAGTTTATTCTAAGGAGAACGGCCGTAGACCTTCTTGAAATGTGTAACCAATTTCACACACATACACCCATGCTGGGTTGCTTAAATTGACAGAAGTTAACACATGCATCCCAGTTGTAATAATAGTGATGCTATGGTCCGCCGTGTACCGCGAATCTTCCCGCGACTGATCATAAGTTAGCCTACTTTTGAGTTTGAGACTAAATTATCAAGTGAAAACCAAAAGCCAGACAAAATCAATTACAACAACAGCAAAAAAGGAGATTGATGGGAATCGTACGAACTCTCGAAGGCACATTTAATATTATATTTTAGTTGGATAATGTATTTTTGCAGATACGTATGCCATTCGTGATAACAATCTTTCAGGTTCAATGAAATTGAAAAAAAACCGTAGGTTTCATGTAAGTTGCAGGTGTACCCTCACTGTCTGTCCCTCAGCAAGGCAATGCCCATGTACCATGTGTACGTGCACAAGGTAATGTACATGTACATGTACTATGTGTACATGCACAATGTAATGTACATGTACTATGTGTACATGCACAAGGTAATGTACATGTACCATGTGTACATGCACAAGGTAATGTACATGTACCATGTGTACATGCACAAGGTAATGTACATGTAATATGTGTACATGCACAAGGTAATGTACATGTACATGTACAATGTACATGTACATGTACCATGTGTAGTACATGCACAAGGTAATGCACATGTACCATGTGTACATGCACAAGGTAATGTACGTATGTACTTGTACCACGTGTACATGCACAATGCAATGTACATGTACTGTACATGTTGTGCATGTGTGTGATGAAAGACCCATACCTATGCCATTGCACGCGGCAGTTAAGTCATTACACTTCTATAACCTTGGATTTTTCCTTTTACCACACAAAATGCATAATGCAATTCCCTTACACCACTTAACTCATCTTCATCCGCAACAGTAAACGATGTTTTAATTGCAGTTGCAGCGCACGATTGACATTTATTACCCCCATAAAGGCGGAATACCAAATTGGGTCCCTCTTTCTGACGAGTTTTATTTCCAACCAAGCGAAGGCAGTATTAACTCATCTAATTTTTATTTGGATGATTTATGAACTGAATTATTCAGACTGCTGGTTCTGAATTAGGATGGGAGATGGAAGCTTTATATTAAAATTATATTCACTGATTTGGGTTCGGTTGCGGAGTATATCGTTAGATCTTCCCATTATTTACACTCTAATTAGCTCACATTAATCCCCCCCCGCCCAAAAGTAATAATCTTGATTGATACTCCTTAATATAGAAGTGCTGCAAACTCCTCACTGGAATAGATGGCTCAAAACGTACGATTCTTAGATGTTTCCAACCTAGGAGGGTCTTTCTCAAAATTAATGCAGATTTGATAGAGACGAAAACAGCTAGGAAGGTAATAGGATATGGATGACAGAAGATAGAAAATTAAAGGTGTGGCATCTGTGTGGGGGTCTGTGGGGCATCTGTGTGGGGGTCTGTGGGGTATCTGTGTGGGTATATGGGGGCATCTGTATAGGGGTCTGTGGGGCATCTGTGTGGGGGTCTGTGGGGTATCTGTGTGGGTATATGGGGGCATCTGTATAGGGGTCTGTGGGGCATCTGTGTGGGGGTCTGTGGGGTATCTGTGTGGGGGGGGTCTGTATGGGGTCTGTGTGGGGGTCTGTGGGGCATTATGTGTGGGGGTCTGTGGGAGCATTGTGTATGGGGGTCTGTGGGGCATCTGTGTGTGGGTCTGTGGAGTATCTATGTGGGGTCTGTGGGGGTATGTGGGAGCATTGTGTACGGGGGTCTGTGGGGCATCTGTGTGGGTGTCTGTGGAGTATCTATGTGGGGTCTGTGGGGGTCTGTGGGGCATCTGTGTGTGGGTCTGTGGAGTATCTATGTGGGGTCTGTGGGGGTATGTGGGAGCATTGTGTATGGGGGTCTGTGGGGCATCTGTGTGGGTGTCTGTGGAGTATCTATGTGGGGTCTGTGGGGGTCTGTGGGGCATCTGTGTGGGTGTCTGTGGAGTATCTATGTGGGGTCTGTGGGGGTCTGTGGGAGCATGTGTATGGGGCTCTGTGGGGCATCTGTGTGGGGGTCTGTGGGGTATCTATGTGGGGTCTGTGGGGCATCTGTGTGGGTGTCTGTGGGGGCATCTGTGTGGGGGTCTCTGGGGGTCTGTGGGAGCATGTGTATGGGGGTCTGTGGGGCATCTGTGTGGGGGTCTGTGGGGGTCTGTGGGGCATGTTTATGGGGGTCTGTGTGAGGCTCTGTGGGGGCATCTGTCTGGGGTCTGTGGGTATCTATGTGGGGTCTGTGGGGGTCTGTGGGAGCATGTGTATTGGGGTCTGTGGGGCATCTGTGTGGGTGTCTGAGGGGGCATCTGTGTGGGGGTCTGTGGGGCATCTGTGTGGGGGTATGTGGGCATCTGTTTGGGGGTCTGTGGGGGCATCTGTGTGGGGGTCTGTTGGGGCATCTGTGTTGGGGTCTGTGGGTCATCTGTGTGGGGGTCTGTTGGGGCATCTGTGTTGGGGTCTGTGGGTCATCTGTGTGGGGGTCTGTTGGGGCATCTGTGTGGGCGTCTGTGGGATATCTGTGTGGGTATGTGGGGCATCTGTGTGGGGGTCTGTGGGGCATCTGTGTGTGGGTCTGTGGGGGCATCTGTATAGGGGTCTGTGGGGTATCTGTGTGGGGATCTATGGGGGCATCTGTGTGGGGACTGTGGGGGCATCTGTGTGGGGACTGTGGGGGCATCTGTGTGGGGGTCTGTGGGGCATCTGTGTGTGGGTCTGTGGGGGCATCTGTGTGGGGACTGTGGGGCATATGTGTGGGGGTCTGTGGGCGTCTGTGGGGGCATCTGTATGGGGGTCTGTGAGGGCATCGTTGTGGGGGTCTGTGGGGGCATCTGTGTGTCGATCTGTGGGGTATCTGTGTGGGTCTGTGGGGGCATCTGTATGGGGGTCTGTGGGGGCATCTGTGTGGGGGTCTGTGGGGGCATCTGTTTAGGGGTCTGTGGGGGCATCTTTGTGGAGATATGTGGGGGCAATTGTGTGGTGGTTTGTGGGGCATCTGTGTTGGGGTCTGTGGGGCATCTGTGTGGTAGTCTGTGGGCATCTGTGTTGGGGTCTGTGGGGATCTGTGGGGGCATCTGTGTGGCATCTGTGTGGGGGTCAGTGGGGGTTTGTGGGGGCATCTGTGTGGGGGTCTGTGGAACATCTGTATGGGGTCTGTGGGGACATCTGTGTGGGGATCTGTTGGGGGTTCGTGGGGCATCTGTGTGGGAGTCTGTGGACATTTGTGTGGGGGTCTGTGGGTGTATCTGTGTGGGGGTCTGTGGGGCATCTGTATGGGGTCTGTGGGGGCATCTGTGTGGGGATCTGTTGGGGTTCGTGGGGCATCTGTGTGGGGGTCTGTGGGGCATCTGTGTGGGGGTATGTGGGGGCATCTATGTGGGGGTCTGTGGGACATCTATGTGGGGGTCTGTGGGGCATCTGTGTGGTAGTCTGTGGGGCATCTGTGTTGGGGTCTGTGGGGATCTGTGTGGCATCTGTGTGGGGGTCAGTGGGGGTTTGTGGGGGCATCTGTGTGGGGGTCTGTGGAACATCTGTATGGGGTCTGTGGGGACATCTGTGTGGGGATCTGTTGGGGGTTCGTGGGGCATCTGTGTGGGAGTCTGGACATTTGTGTGGGGGTCTGTGGGTGTATCTGTGTGGGGGTATGTGGGGCATCTGTTTGGGGGTCTGTGGGGGCATCTGTGTGGGGGTCTGTTGGGGCATCTGTGTTGGGGTCTGTGGGTCATCTGTGTGGGGGTCTGTTGGGGCATCTGTGTTGGGGTCTGTGGGTCATCTGTGTGGGGGTCTGTTGGGGCATCTGTGTGGGCGTCTGTGGGATATCTGTGTGGGTATGTGGGGCATCTGTGTGGGGGTCTGTGGGGCATCTGTGTGTGGGTCTGTGGGGGCATCTGTATAGGGGTCTGTGGGGTATCTGTGTGGGGATCTATGGGGGCATCTGTGTGGGGACTGTGGGGGCATCTGTGTGGGGACTGTGGGGGCATCTGTGTGGGGGTCTGTGGGGCATCTGTGTGTGGGTCTGTGGGGGCATCTGTGTGGGGACTGTGGGGCATATGTGTGGGGGTCTGTGGGCGTCTGTGGGGGCATCTGTATGGGGGTCTGTGAGGGCATCGTTGTGGGGGTCTGTGGGGGCATCTGTGTGTCGATCTGTGGGGTATCTGTGTGGGTCTGTGGGGGCATCTGTATGGGGGTCTGTGGGGGCATCTGTGTGGGGGTCTGTGGGGGCATCTGTTTAGGGGTCTGTGGGGGCATCTTTGTGGAGATATGTGGGGGCAATTGTGTGGTGGTTTGTGGGGCATCTGTGTTGGGGTCTGTGGGGCATCTGTGTGGTAGTCTGTGGGCATCTGTGTTGGGGTCTGTGGGGATCTGTGGGGGCATCTGTGTGGCATCTGTGTGGGGGTCAGTGGGGGTTTGTGGGGGCATCTGTGTGGGGGTCTGTGGAACATCTGTATGGGGTCTGTGGGGACATCTGTGTGGGGATCTGTTGGGGGTTCGTGGGGCATCTGTGTGGGAGTCTGTGGACATTTGTGTGGGGGTCTGTGGGTGTATCTGTGTGGGGGTCTGTGGGGCATCTGTATGGGGTCTGTGGGGGCATCTGTGTGGGGATCTGTTGGGGTTCGTGGGGCATCTGTGTGGGGGTCTGTGGGGCATCTGTGTGGGGGTATGTGGGGGCATCTATGTGGGGGTCTGTGGGGCATCTATGTGGGGGTCTGTGGGGCATCTGTGTGGTAGTCTGTGGGGCATCTGTGTTGGGGTCTGTGGGGATCTGTGTGGCATCTGTGTGGGGGTCAGTGGGGGTTTGTGGGGGCATCTGTGTGGGGGTCTGTGGAACATCTGTATGGGGTCTGTGGGGACATCTGTGTGGGGATCTGTTGGGGGTTCGTGGGGCATCTGTGTGGGAGTCTGGACATTTGTGTGGGGGTCTGTGGGTGTATCTGTGTGGGGGTATGTGGGGCATCTGTTTGGGGGTCTGTGGGGGCATCTGTGTGGGGGTCTGTTGGGGCATCTGTGTGTGGGTCTGTGGGGGCATCTGTATAGGGGTCTGTGGGGTATCTGTGTGGGGATCTATGGGGGCATCTGTGTGGGGACTGTGGGGGCATCTGTGTGGGGACTGTGGGGGCATCTGTGTGGGGGTCTGTGGGGCATCTGTGTATGGGTCTGTGGGGGCATCTGTGTGGGGACTGTGGGGCATATGTGTGGGGACTGTGGGGGCATCTGTGTGGGGGTCTGTGGGGCATCTGTGTGTGGGTCTGTGGGGGCATCTGTGTGGGGACTGTGGGGCATATGTGTGGGGGTCTGTGGGCGTCTGTGGGGGCATCTGTATGGGGGTCTGTGAGGGCATCTTTGTGGGGGTCTGTGGGGGCATCTGTGTGTCGATCTGTGGGGCATCTGTGTGGGGGTCTGTGGGGTATCTGTGTGGGGGTCTGTGGGGCATCTGTTTGGGAGTCTGTGAGGGCATCTTTGTGGAGGTCTGTGGGGCATCTGTTTTGGAGTCTGTGGAGGTCTGTGGGGCATCTGTGTGAGGGTCTGTGGGCGTCTGTGGGGGCATCTGTATGGGGGTCTGTGGGGGCATCTGTGTGGGGGTCTGTGGGGGCATCTGTTTAGGGGTCTGTGGGGGCATCTTTGTGGAGATATGTGGGGGCAATTGTGTGGTGGTTTGTTGGGCATCTGTGTTGGGGTCTGTGGGGCATCTGTGTGGTAGTCTGTGGGCATCTGTGTTGGGGTCTGTGGGCATCTGTGTGGCATCTGTGTGGGGGTCAGTGGGGGTTTGTGGGGGCATCTGTGTGGGGGTCTGTGGAACATCTGTATGGGGTCTGTGGGGACATCTGTGTGGGGATCTGTTGGGGGTTCGTGGGGCATCTGTGTGGGAGTCTGTGGACATTTGTGTGGGGGTCTGTGGGTGTATCTGTGTGGGGGTCTGTGGGGCATCTGTATGGGGTCTGTGGGGGCATCTGTGTGGGGATCTGTTGGGGTTCGTGGGGCATCTGTGTGGGGGTCTGTGGGGCATCTGTGTGGGGGTCTGTGGGGCATCTGTGTGGGGGTATGTGGGGGCATCTGTGTGGGGGTCTATGGGACATCTGTGTGGGGGTCTGTGGGGGCATCTGTCGGGGGTCTGTGTGGGATCTGTGTGGGGGTCTGTGGGGAATCTGTGTGGGGGTCTGTGGGGGCATCTGTGTGGGGGTCTGTGGGACATCTGTATGGGGTCTGTAGGGGCATCTGTGTGGGGATCTTTTGGGGTTCGTTGGGCATCTGTGTGGGAGTCTGTGGACATTTGTGTGGGGGTCTGTGTGGGCATCTGTGTGGGGGTCTGTGGGATATCTGTGTGGGTATGTTGGGCATCTGTGTGGTAGTCTGTGAGGCATCTGTGTGGGGGTCTGTGGGGCATCTGTGTGGGGGTCTGTGGGGGCATCTATGTGGGGGTCTGTGGGGCATCTATGTGGGGGTCTGTGGGGCATCTGTGTGGTAGTCTGTGGGGCATCTGTGTTGGGGTCTGTGGGGATCTGTGTGGCATCTGTGTGGGGGTCAGTGGGGGTTTGTGGGGGCATCTGTGTGGGGGTCTGTGGAACATCTGTATGGGGTCTGTGGGGACATCTGTGTGGGGATCTGTTGGGGGTTCGTGGGGCATCTGTGTGGGAGTCTGGACATTTGTGTGGGGGTCTGTGGGTGTATCTGTGTGGGGGTATGTGGGGCATCTGTTTGGGGGTCTGTGGGGGCATCTGTGTGGGGGTCTGTTGGGGCATCTGTGTGTGGGTCTGTGGGGGCATCTGTATAGGGGTCTGTGGGGTATCTGTGTGGGGATCTATGGGGGCATCTGTGTGGGGACTGTGGGGGCATCTGTGTGGGGACTGTGGGGGCATCTGTGTGGGGGTCTGTGGGGCATCTGTGTATGGGTCTGTGGGGGCATCTGTGTGGGGACTGTGGGGCATATGTGTGGGGACTGTGGGGGCATCTGTGTGGGGGTCTGTGGGGCATCTGTGTGTGGGTCTGTGGGGGCATCTGTGTGGGGACTGTGGGGCATATGTGTGGGGGTCTGTGGGCGTCTGTGGGGGCATCTGTATGGGGGTCTGTGAGGGCATCTTTGTGGGGGTCTGTGGGGGCATCTGTGTGTCGATCTGTGGGGCATCTGTGTGGGGGTCTGTGGGGTATCTGTGTGGGGGTCTGTGGGGCATCTGTTTGGGAGTCTGTGAGGGCATCTTTGTGGAGGTCTGTGGGGCATCTGTTTTGGAGTCTGTGGAGGTCTGTGGGGCATCTGTGTGAGGGTCTATGGGCGTCTGTGGGGGCATCTGTATGGGGGTCTGTGGGGGCATCTGTGTGGGGGTCTGTGGGGGCATCTGTTTAGGGGTCTGTGGGGGCATCTTTGTGGAGATATGTGGGGGCAATTGTGTGGTGGTTTGTTGGGCATCTGTGTTGGGGTCTGTGGGGCATCTGTGTGGTAGTCTGTGGGCATCTGTGTTGGGGTCTGTGGGCATCTGTGTGGCATCTGTGTGGGGGTCAGTGGGGGTTTGTGGGGGCATCTGTGTGGGGGTCTGTGGAACATCTGTATGGGGTCTGTGGGGACATCTGTGTGGGGATCTGTTGGGGGTTCGTGGGGCATCTGTGTGGGAGTCTGTGGACATTTGTGTGGGGGTCTGTGGGTGTATCTGTGTGGGGGTCTGTGGGGCATCTGTATGGGGTCTGTGGGGGCATCTGTGTGGGGATCTGTTGGGGTTCGTGGGGCATCTGTGTGGGGGTCTGTGGGGCATCTGTGTGGGGGTCTGTGGGGCATCTGTGTGGGGGTATGTGGGGGCATCTGTGTGGGGGTCTATGGGACATCTGTGTGGGGGTCTGTGGGGGCATCTGTCGGGGGTCTGTGTGGGATCTGTGTGGGGGTCTGTGGGGAATCTGTGTGGGGGTCTGTGGGGGCATCTGTGTGGGGGTCTGTGGGACATCTGTATGGGGTCTGTAGGGGCATCTGTGTGGGGATCTTTTGGGGTTCGTTGGGCATCTGTGTGGGAGTCTGTGGACATTTGTGTGGGGGTCTGTGTGGGCATCTGTGTGGGGGTCTGTGGGATATCTGTGTGGGTATGTTGGGCATCTGTGTGGTAGTCTGTGAGGCATCTGTGTGGGGGTCTGTGGGGCATCTGTGTGGGGGTCTGTGGGGCATCTGTGTGGGGGTCTGTGGGGCATCTGTGTGGGGGTCTGTGGGGCATCTGTGTGGGGGTATGTGGGACATAATTATGTATGAGGTCTGTGGGGGCATCTGTGTGGGGACTGTGGGGCATCTTTGTGGGGGTCTGTGGGGCATCTGTGTGGTAGTCTGTGGGCATCTGTGTTGGGGTCTGTGGGGATCTGTGGGGGCATCTGTGTGGCATCTGTGTGGGGGTCAGTGGGGAATCTATGTGGGGGTTTGTGGGGCATCTGTGTGGGGGTCTGTGGGGCATGTGTATTGGGGTCTGTGGGGGCATCTGTGTGGGGGTCTGTGGGGCATCTGTGTGGGGGTCTGTGGGGCATCTGTGTGGGGGTATGTGGGACATAATTATGTATGAGGTCTGTGGGGGCATCTGTGTGGGGACTGTGGGGGCATCTTTGTGGGGGTCTGTGGGGCATCTGTGTGGTAGTCTGTGGGCATCTGTGTTGGGGTCTGTGGGGATCTGTGGGGGCATCTGTGTGGCATCTGTGTGGGGGTCAGTGGGGAATCTATGTGGGGGTTTGTGGGGGCATCTGTGTGGGGGTCTGTGGGACATCTGTATGGGGTCTGTGGGGGCATCTGTGTGGGGATCTGTTGGGGTTCGTGGGGTATCTGTTTGGGAGTCTGTGGACATTTGTGTGGGGGTCTGTAGGGGCATCTGTTTGGGGGTCTGTGGGGCATCTGTGTTGGGGTCTGCGGGGGCATCTGTGTGGGGGTCTATGGGACATCTGTGTGGGGGTCTGTGGGGGCAACTGTCGGGGGTCTGTGTGGGATCTGTGTGGGGGTCTGTGGGGAATCTGTGTGGGGGTCTGTGGGGGCATCTGTGTGGGGGTCTGTGGGACATCTGTATGGGGTCTGTAGGGGCATCTGTGTGGGGATCTTTTGGGGTTCGTTGGGCATCTGTGTGGGAGTCTGTGGACATTTGTGTGGGGGTCTGTGTGGGCATCTGTGTGGGGGTCTGTGGGATATCTGTGTGGGTATGTGGGGCATCTGTGTGGGGGTCTGTGGGGCATCTGTGTGGGGGTCTGTGGGGCATCTGTGTGGGGGTCTGTGGGGCATCTGTGTGGGGGTTATTTGGGGCATCTGTGTGGGGGTCTGTGGGGCATCTGTGTGGGGGTATGTGGGGCATCTGTGTGGGGGTCTGTGGGGCATCTGTGTGTGGGTCTGTGGGGGCATCTGTATGGGGGTCTGTGTGGGCATCTGTGTGGGGGTCTGTGGGATATCTGTGTGGGTATGTGGGGGCATCTGTGTGGGGGTCTTTGGGGCATCTGTGTGGGGATCTGTGGGGGCATCTGTGTGGGGATCTGTTGGGGTTCTTGGGGCATCTGTGTGGGAGTCTGTGGACATTCGTGTGGTGGTCTGTAGGGGCATCTGTGTGGGAGTCTATGGGGCATCTGTGTTGGGGTCTGTGGGGGCATCTGTGTGGGGTCTGTTGGGGCATCTGTGTGGGGATCTGTGAGGGTATCTGTGTGGGGGTCTGTGGGGCATCTTTTTCGGGTCTGTGGGGGTCTGTGTGGGGGTCTGTGGGGCATCTGTGTAGGGTCTGGGGGCATCTGTGTGGGGGTCTGTGGGGGCATCTGTGTGGGGGTCTGTGGGACATCTGTGTAGGGGTCTGTCGACATTTTTGTTGGGGTCTGTTGGCATCTGTGGGGGGGGGTCTCTGGGGGCATTTGTGTGGGGGTCTGCGGGGGCATCAGTGTGGGGGTATGTGGGACATCTGTATGGGGTCTGTGGGGGCATCTGTGTGGGGACTGTGGGGGCATCTGTGTGGTAGTCTGTGGGCATCTGTGTTGGGGTCTGTGGGGATTTGTGGGGGCATCTGTGTGGCATCTGTGTGGGGGTCTGTGGGGAATCTGTGTGGGGGTTTGTGGGGCATCTGTGTGGGGGTCTGTGGGACATCTGTATGGGGTCTGTGGGGTATCTGTGTGGGGGTCTGTGGGGAATCTGTGTGAGGGTTTGTGGGGCATCTGTGTGGGGGTCTGTGGGACATCTGTATGGGGCTGTGTGGGGATCTGTTGGGGATCGTGGGGCATCTGTGTGGGAGTCTGTGGACATTTGTGTGTGGGGTCTGTGGGGGTATCTGTGTGGGGGTCTGTGGGGCATCTGTATGGGGTCTGTAGGGGCATCTGTATGGTGTCTGTGGGGGCATCTGTGTGGGGATCTGTTGGGGTTCGTGGGGCATCTGTGTGGGAGTCTGTTGGGCATTTGTGTGGGGGTCTGTGGGGGTCTGTTGCATTTGTGTGGGGTCTGTAGGGGCATCTGTGTGGGTGTATGTGGGGATCTGTAGGGGTCTGTGTGGGGTCTGTGGGGTATCTGTTTGGGGTCTGTGGGGCATCTCTGTGGGCGTCTGTGGGGGCAATTGTGTGGGGTCTATGGGGCATCTGTCTGTGGGTCTGTGTGGCATCTGTGTGGGGGTCTGTGGGGGCATCTGTGTGGGGGTCTGTGGGGGCATCTGTGTGGGGACTGTGGGGGCATCTGTGTGGGGGTCTATGGGGCATCTGTGTGGGGGTCTATGGGGCATCTGTGTGGGGGTCTGTGGGGCATCTGTGTGGGGTTCTGTGGGACATCTGTGTGGGGGTATGGGGCATCTGTGTGGGGGTCTGTGGGGCATCTGTATGGGGGTCTGTGGGGGCATCTGTGTGGGGGTATGGGGCATCTGTTTGGACGTCTGTGGGGCATCTGTATGGGGGTCTGTGGGGGCATCTGTGTGGGGGTCTGTGGGGGCAATTGTGTGGGGGTCTATGGGGCATCTGTCTGTGGGTCTGTGTGGCATCTGTGTGGGGGTCTGTGGGGGCATATATGTTGCGGTCTGTGGGGGCATCTGTGTGGGTGTCTGTGGGACATCTGCGTGGGGGTCTGTTGACATTTTTGTAGGGGTCTTTGGGGATCTGTGGGGGGGGTCTCTGGAGGAATTTATGTGGGGGTCTGTGGGGGCATCTGTGTGGGGATCTGTGGGGGCATCTGTGGGGTATCTGTGTTGGGGTCTGTAGGGGCATCTGTGTGGGGTTCTGTGGGGCATCTGTTTGGGGCATGTTGGGCATTTGTATGGGGGTCTGTGGGGGCATTTGTGTGGGGGGTCTTTGGGGGCATTTGTGTGGGGGTCTGTGGGGCATCTGAAGGGCATCTTGGAGGTTTGTTGGGCAAAGGGGGGGCTTTGGGCATAGGTAGGGCAGCTGAGTACATGTTTGCTGCTGGAAACAATTCTTAATTTAAAAAAGCATGAATGTGAATAAAGTATAGGGCGTGATACCTATAAAGTATAGGGCGTGATACCTATAAAGTATAGGGCGTGATACCTATAAAGTATAGGGCGTGATACCTATAAAGTATAGGGCCTGATACCTATAAAGTATAGGGGCTGATACCTATAAAGTATAGGGGCTGATACCTATAAAGTATAGGGCCTGATACCTATAAAGTATAGGGGCTGATACCTATAGAGTATAGGGCCTGATACCTATAAAGTATAGGGCCTGATACCTATAGAGTATAGGGCGTGATACCTATAAAGTATAGGGCGTGATACCTATAAAGTATAGGGCCTGATACCTATAAAGTATAGGGCCTGATACCTATAAGTATAGGGCCTGATACCTATAAAGTATAGGGCCTGATACCTACAAAGTATAGGGCCTGATACCTATAAAGTATAGGGCCTGATACCTATAAAGTATAGGGCCTGATACCTATAAAGTATAGGGCCTGATACCTTATAAACAACTTTGAGGCAAAGTGGAAGAAGCCACAAATTAAAACAGGTTGCTTCACTTGATGACTTGGTTTATAACTTTCTCCTTGAATGTTAATACAATTGATAATAAAATACGCCTAAGATGGTAACAGGGCATTATTTACAAGTCTTACACTGGAAGTTACTGCAAGATAAAACAATAGATTCCACTTACTCCTGACCTACACCATAACCTTTTTAATTTTACTTAAAAAACATCATGCCAATATTGACCGCTGATATGAACAAAGTTCACCACGACTGTTATAAACAAACATTTCGCAATAGAGGTCAAATTATAATTTCTGGATGATTAATTTTGTTATTAATAATAGCAAATATTTCATACAACTTCAAGCCCCTACACACCATTGGTAAAGGTCGTAGGAACGCGTCCATACTTTGTCTAATCCAGCATATGCATGAAATAGCACACCTGTGAAAGTTTCAGCTCAATCTGTCAACCATGTCGCGAGAAAATGGTGAAAAAGTGGCAAACTGTGTTGACTCCCAGGATTGTAAACTGGAAAATTGTGAGTAAATCTCGAAAGTCGTCGGTAATTTGGAATGGACCATGTGTGATTTGTGCAAATGGTGTGCAGAGGCTTCAAGGGTGGCTGGCCGGTATGTGTTTTTCTCTCTCCAAAAGTCGTTCTAAAATGACTGTTGGAAATTTATGCAAAATTCCACTTTTCATGAAAATGGCAGCATTCCAAGTTCACAGCATGTCTGAAACTGGTATTGACTTTCACTTGAGTAAGTTACTTTAACAAAATTTGTCAGCTTGGATTTTGTGCAAATGGTGTGTAGGGGCTTCAATACTTATGCATCAATAGCACTGTTTCTGAAAAAAATACCAGCAGAAAAAATAAAGGCAGCTCGGGTGGGATTCAACCCCACGACTCTGGCTTTCTAGTGCAGACATCTTATCCACTTCCACCATCTGGCTGATCTAGGTGGTGGATTTAAACCTGCATACTATAGAGGTCTTTCAGTCACATGCTTTTACACGGTCAGCGTTCAATTCACGCGGATGTACGCGGAACGTGCGCGCCCTCGAGTCATCAAATGTCCAATGGAAATACTTCTATTCGATATTTGCCTGCGCTTCCACGGATTCCGACCGCTCCTGCAGGCATGCTTTGGTGATCAAGTGGAGTCAAGTGAAAAACCTCTAAAGGGCTGGGTACTGCCAGACGTGATGCCGAACCCAAGAAAAAACAACAACCAAACAAACAAACACATACACTAACAAGGAATATTATTAAATTCCGAATATGATGCAGCATGACTCACTAATAACAACTGCATTTGGAGGCTTTGTTCCTAAAGTAATGAATAAATCTGTGATCACTCAGAGAGCACTTCATTAAATTAATTCTTAAGACGAAAAAATACAAATAAAATGAACAATTATTTTCACAATTCAATAATTCCATACCTAGGCTACTACATTACACCATATCATCCCCACCACCAGTATACACCAGTAAAAACCGTACGCAAAGTTCTAGCAGTGAGGGCAGTAAGACCTGCCTACATTATGTATACGAGAGAAATTCACAGCACAAGAATGCACAATAACGAGCCCAAATTGCTTGATGAAAAGATGCACCCTTTGTGTACGGTCTGGCGGATGGATTGGGGAAAGGAAAAGTCCGGAACCAGACTGGGTTAACTGTGAGTACAATGATTATTATACATTATTCAATAATAGTTTCCTAAGTAGAGTCAGGCTGGTGAGAAGATAAGGCTATTAAAGTGTAAAGACAGTTCACGCCATTTCCATGGTCACAGAATTTGTACGTGTACTTCTGGTATATTACAATTGTAAAAGTGCAATCTGAAAACCGATAGGTCGGGTGAAATGCACGCAAGGCTATAGAGATGTAAGTTATGTGTGTACTCTCGCAGCTCTCCAAAAGTGATGTGATTGCATATCTGATGTGATAAAGACGCGGAAGTGGCTTATGTCATGTAGAGCACTGGTGTAGTCAGAAACCAGACCATCCAGACTACTAGCATCCATTTAGTTATGACACAGTACGGGTAATGCTGCCCCGCAAACCAAAATTGCCTCGCTTCCAAAGATACAGTGGAACGTCGCTATAATGAACATCCCGGGATCCATGAAATCTTTTCGGTATATAGTGGCAATTCGTTGTAGCAGTAGCAGTTCGTTGTGGCCACGTACATGTATTTTGTTCACAAAAATAAGGGAGCCAAAAGGCATGTTCGTTACAGCCGAATGTTCGGTATAACGGCGTTCATTATAGGGACGTTCCACTGTAATGGATTAAAATCAAAGAGATTACAGAATCTTTTCCCCCATATCCCAATGAAAATAAAAGAAAATGAAATTTAAAGACGTGACTCTCCACATGGCACGTACATGTACAGTCTTCAAGCATTTCTGGCATTGGCAAACTCATACTAAAGCGTTTTCGTTTTTTTGGCGCACAAACATCAGTCTGTACATGCAAGCGAATGGCTCTTGGATCCTTCTACCTCAGCTCTTACCAGTTCCCCGTCCTTCCCTCTGTCCTGTAGCTCAATTTCATGGAATCAGTCCCGGCATATTTCAGGGAAAACACAACCCCCACCCCCAAACAAAAATGTACGTGCGCTCTTTGCATAGCTGACAACCATTGCTATTTTGGAGGAATCTTTCCTCTTTTTTGGTAAACATTAATCACTTTTGACAAGCTCTTGACAACAGAATATGATTTTTTTGCTTGGAAATACACGTGTAGTTTGCTCCGTGCTTCCTCTTTTTAAGCAGAAGTATTCCTAATCTCCTCTTTGTCTTTGCTGCCCAAATTATCTCCACTGATCCTAGAAAAGCAATGAATCCCCATCACAACATGATGTTTGCGTCAAGGAGAATGTAATTCAATGAGGGTTTTTTTCCCTGGCCCGACGTGATAAACACTGAGCACTGAGCATTCAGAGTTTATCACGTCGAGCAAAAGGCAAAACCTCATTGAATGAATCCCTGGTTATATGTACTGCACAGGCTGACACTGAAGCCACGATCCCCTTTCCAACATTGAAATCGGCTTCCTGTGAGCACGGTCAGCCCTTTGCTGATTGTAACAGATTCCACGACAACCGAGACCGGTAAGAGCGAGGTAACCGCTCCAGATGGCCAAACCATTGACCAAGTGAGGGCTCTACATCAACACCACCATTTCTCAACTTTTCAAAGACGGAGGAATAATACTATACTAAAATGTATACTATTACATGAAGTATATTTACAACTGTGTAATACTTAAATATTGCAAGTAGTATATGAATGTTATCACATTTGCATGATATCTAACATGTCTAATGTCTTCGGGGAGGAGAGGGCATGTACATGTAATAATTTATGAATCTTGTGACCTCCAAGAGTGGTGTTCATGGAGCGCCCTCGCTTAGCCAACATGCTCCATTTCACAGAGCCGCTATACATCTTATAAATCCCATTCACTGATGACACGTACAAATATATATATACACACAGTGTCTACGGTAGTACAAAATATAGATCTATCAGAAAAAGGTTACATGAGATTAACTTCATTTTTGTTTTCTTTACATAATTTCGTTTCTCCAAAAAGTGCACTATTCTGAAGAGAGCATTTTCATTCAGCTTTTAAATGGTCAGCAAATTTGGCATGACAGACAACCACATTGGGATGTTTCGATTTCAGGATTTTCAGTTTTTCGCCCAGGCAGACCCTCAAACTGAAACTGATTCCACAAACCCTTACCACCCATACCGTACCTTGATTTATGACAGCACTGGCACGCATTGCCTATCCTAAAATTGGTCAAAAACGTCAGCTTTCCTGAAACCAATCTCAGGCTTTATAGCATTGCATACCTTTTTGGTTTGGGGCTCCGAGACTGGGTGATTTTTAATTTTTTTTGGAGGGGGGGGGGGGTTGAATTCTACTATGATAGCTGGGTTTTTTTTAACTGGTAGTAGTGAATTGGGAAAGCTGACCTTCATATACTTTGCGCATTGGCTGCTCATACTTGATCAAATATGAGAAATTATGACTGTACAGGAAAAATATCAAACAGGCTAGCATACATATACCTGTGAAAAATCTGTAGATTCAATGGGAATGGAAGCAGAAAAATCCACTAAGAAACCAAATGATACCTAAATTCGAGTTTAACTAGCGATCCCTAATATGTAGATAGGTTCTCTGTTTCTCACATCTGTTGCCAGTGGTCCCCAATTGCATTCAGTCGACTCCCGTTTCAACAAGCTCGGATATATAAAGACAACTCGGTTACAACGAGCAAATCTGCAATTTCCCTGATCAATTTGTGCCCATTTGTATGGGGAAATATTTGTGTAATTACGAGCACGCACATTACGAGACTACGGTTATAACGGACAGTGGCCCATGCTGAACAAATCCCCTTGACATGTGCTGCGCACTGCACAGACGATGCGAAACGAACTTCTGCACGGCGCCCCCAATGTTGGCAGTGGAAAAATAAACCCCGATGTGGGATTCCTGGAAGTCAAAACACTCGAGCTGCCACGGTTGCATTTCACAAGACCATACGATGCATCCTAAATCAACTTATCATGCATAACCCATCATCCCAAGTTGTGATAGGCCATAGTTTCTGTGCATCAGTCATCGTCTTGTGAGTAAAAGATGAGCTTGGTAAGCGAAGATCGTCTTGTAAGTAATGATGAGCTAGGTGATAATGGGGTACAATGGCTGCGAGTTGACTGTGGAATGGGGTGGGGCGTTTGGGTGGGGCGTTTGGGTGGGGCGTTTGGGTGGGGCGTTTGGGTGGGGCGTTTGGGTGGGGAGTTTGGGTGGGGCGTTTGGGTGGGGCGTTTGGGTGGGGCGTTTGGGTGGGGCAGGGAGCGAGGTCACAATTCCTAGAATACTACCAACATGCCATACAAATGGACTTGCAAACTGTGCATGGAGGGAGAACAAAAATGGAGGGGAAAAAAAAGGAACAGAATAACCACGCTGCATTACTTGACTTTCTGTAAGTTTTCTAACATCTTTTCAATTGCTTTTTGTCTTACTCTTCAATCTCAAACTGCACCTCTACCCCCTAAAAACCCCTCCATCCCCTACTCCCACTCCTCCGTGAAATACTGTCAAAAATTTCGAAAAAAAGTCCACCAGACTCCACCAGATTTTAAGGGAATACGGCCACAGACTCCCAGCAACAAAAATGCCGCCAGCTAAAAAGATTTTTTTTTTGGAAACCTCACACAGTAGTGTTGATAGAGGGCAGTGTTGCATCGGGGTCGGCTGTTGGAGTCATTGCACCTTCTCCCCCTGGAGTGCTGTTCTCTGTCTGTGGTGTGGACAGGTTGCTGTGCTCAGTACTGCTGACGAAGGCAGGGGGGCTGGGTAGGATTGCCGGCACGCCTGCTGATAAAGAATAAGAGAGGTTTCCCAATGCTTTTAATGCACGTAGGCAGGCGGCAGTGTGATTTCTGCTTGTCTTAACCACTTGGTGGCCTGGGCGTGAAGAGAACCAAGCCAATGGGTTGCTGTGGGATTGTCAGCACAAAGGACAGATTTCCGGGACTAGCCTTAAAGTAGCTGATGAAGATGAAATCAAATAGAGATTGAAAAAAGAAATGGCAATGAAATCTTTGACTGGGTCAGGACTTGAACCCGAGACCTCTGGCTTTGTGTACCAGCGCTCTTACCATCTGAGCTATCCAGCCCTTAGATGGTGGCCTTCCCAGATAGTGAACTTGCCTTTGCTGGGGTGGGGGCGCCAGTCGGAAGCGATTCATGGGTCACGCTTGGCTCAAGTCTTTGTTCACTT
This sequence comes from Luidia sarsii, assembly GCA_949987565.1. NCBI lineage: Eukaryota > Metazoa > Echinodermata > Asteroidea > Paxillosida > Luidiidae > Luidia > Luidia sarsii. The sequence goes on from OX465105.1 coordinate 13,930,318, forward strand.
TCATAAGTGTTGCAAAGTACAGTTTCCTTGAAATTCACTATGTGGATTTCTGTTCGGAGTATCAACTTGTAAAAACTGGAGGCCAAATAAGACTTAAGGCTTTGCATGGTGGGTCAATCAATATAGGAAGGTTTGCGGTGACACCATGTATAAGGTCGATTAAAGGAGAATGAAACCCAGAGAAAAATTTTGGCTTATCTGATTGGGTGTTAAAAACAACCTACAATTACCTATGTGCTACTCCCCAACGAGTTTCATAAAGAGGAAAAAATCATGGAATTCGGTAGTCGAATTCGCGTTCCCGCAAACCGCCATCTTTTCGCATGGCCCGCCAGTCACTGCGGGGGGTATGACATCGCAACGGAAAACTCCCAGGTTTCATCCCCCTTTAAAGAAAAGGTGTGGTTCTGAAAAGAACCTGAGTGGTGACTCGACGTTTCGACCAGTATCCTCTGGCCGTCATCAGGAGGCCAAATGTTGGTCTCAACTGCCCTCCAAGCGAAAAACGGAGATGAAAACTCGACTCCAAAGCCCAGCGCCCAAAGCCACAGCCCTGAGCCGGCGGTTTTTGTGTCGCCAGCCGAGAAGGCGGATGGTGTCTAGTTCCCGGCCTCTCACCTGTTATTAGTGTAGGCGTGTTGGGCTCGGAGCTGACCGAGCCGTCCAGGAGGGCCACGGCGTCGCTGTCCTGCTGGAAGACGCTGCGCCGGTCCCGGTTGCGGTTGACGTCCATGGGGAGAGTCACCGTGGAGATGTACGGGGGCGGCTGCTCCGTTGGGATGTGGTGCTCTTCCTTCAAGAATCTGTCCGGGGTGGGGAGGGACGGGAAGCGGACAAATGATACCGCTTCATTGAATGCTCACCGGCATATCTGCCAATCCAGACCAATGAACAACTATAGCCACGACTCTGAACGGAAGCTGTGGATGCCCCTCAGCAGACTCCGCACGGGTACGGGCCGCAGTCAAAACCAACTTGAGTCAACGGGGCTATGCAGTGATTGTGGGACCTCAGAGCAGACCATGTAACACCCTACTGAGATGCCCACTCCTTGAAAATGAATGCAGCCTGGAAGATGTGGCAACTGATAATGAGAAGGCTCCGCACTGTGCTAGAGCCTGGCCAAACATAGGACCTGGTTCATGAAAGAAGAATATCAATCCTCACTTGACATCCCATGTACAGATCCTATGAAACTAGTCGGTTATCACACCAAACGCCTATATACAAAAATGCTGCCAACTGCTTATTGATTTCAACGACGGCAAATCCAACCCTCAAACCTATAGTGGACCTGAAGTTCTAATCCCAACAGGACCTTTCTTTAATTCTCAACGGAAGAAAAAAAATGTGGCACACTCCTGACTGAATGACCTGGGGCCAATTTCCTAGAGCCGAACTTAAGCACACAATGTCAGAATTCATAGGATCACTTTGCCAACCCAAACTTCACAATTGTTTCATTCTTAGTAAAGAAGATGGGAATACAAGTCCAAAGCAATTGACTTCACATCACAAGGTGGTTTGTAATCCTGTTTCCACAAGGGAGACTTTACCTGCTTAGCAGATTTTCACGCTTAAAGCGGCTCCACGAAATTGGCCCCAGACAATTCAAATTTTCTCAACTTTCTCAATGGCGACTTCTGCCTGTGAATTGAAACGCCAGGCGCTCCGAAAATGTCTACTCACGAATATGGGGGTGGTGGTTCCCGGTAGACGGCGCCCTCTATGTCGTCGAGATTAGGGGGAGGAGGTGGTCCAGTGCCGGGCTCAAAGTCCATCATGTTGCCCTCGTGCATCTGCTGGGCCCCTGAACGGACAAACAGACAAATAACCTGGCTTCAGAAGACTAACAAATTGACAGTGGGGGCTGATGTTAGTAAACAGACACAAGGGTAATATCTCCTGTGAACTTCTCATTTCATTGTTTGAACTTCAAACAAAGGGAAAAAATGACCGGGAACTTTTGAACAAATTGAAAAAAATTGGGGAAGAAAACTTTGACTGGACAGGAATCCCGGGTCCAGTCAGAGTTTTCTTTGCCAATTTTCCAATTTGTTTAATTAACTTGTTACTTCTGAAAAATCTGGTAACTGCAAAATAAACAAAAGAATGCAAAGTGTTTGGGGGGGGGTGCTAACTGACTTAATAACCAAAATCTAAAAGAAAAATAAAGGACCTTTTTTAAATGCAAGATCATTGATAAGGTCCTGCTAGGAACACACTGTCTTGCACTCTAAATGTTTGAGAATAAATAGAAACTGTCCTTACAAACTAACTGATAAACCCTTGCTGAGTGAAATAAGCGAAAATCTACAAATCCAAACGGCCAAATCACTTGATGTTTCACTCTATTTTGCAGGACTTTTAGTTTTTTGTTCAGGTTTAGGGGAAGACTTACGGTATCGCAGGTAGGCAATCCGCTTCTGTCGCATGCGGTACACCATGAACAGCATCATGCCCAGCAGAATGAAGGAGGTCAGCATTGTCAGTACCCAGCGCATGTTGTCAGAGACATTCACTGCAGCAGACAAAACAAGTCAGTGGAATAACAGTCTTTCAAGCTTCCAGGAACACTCCGAATGTCTGCTGACATAATTTCAGACTGAAAAGTAAATCTCGAGGTAACGGGGTAAGGGGTATTTATATGGGACAATGTTCTGAGATTGGGCCTGAGTTCCTTAGATGGGCATGGATTCTTAGGTGGGCCTGGGGTTCCTTAGGTGGGCCTGGGGTTCCTTAGGTGGGGCTGGGGTTCCTTAGGTGGGGCTGGGGCTCCTTAGGTGGGGCTGGGGCTCCTTAGGTGTGGCTGGGGTTCCTTAGGTGGGGCTGGGGCTCCTTAGGTGGGGCTGGGGTTCCTTAGGTGGGCCTGGGGTTCCTTAGGTGGGGCTGGGGCTCCTTAGGTGTGGCTGGGGTTCCTTAGGTGGGGCTGGGGCTCCTTAGGTGGGGCTGGGGTTCCTTAGGTGGGCCTGGGGTTCCTTATGAGAGGCTGGAGCTCCTTAGGTGGGGCTGGGGCTCCTTAGGTGGGGCTGGGGCTCCTTAGGTGTGGCTGGGGTTCCTTAGGTGGGGCTGGGGCTCCTTAGGTGGGGCTGGGGTTCCTTAGGTGGGCCTGGGGTTCCTTAGGTGGGGCTGGGGCTCCTTAGGTGTGGCTGGGGTTCCTTAGGTGGGGCTGGGGCTCCTTAGGTGTGGCTGGGGTTCCTTAGGTGGGGCTGGGGCTCCTTAGGTGTGGCTGGGGTTCCTTAGGTGGAGCTGGGGTTCCTTAGGTGGAGCTGGGGCTCCTTAGGTGTGGCTGGGGCTCCTTAGGTGTGGCTGGGGCTCCGTAGGTGGGGCTGGGGTTCCTTAGGTGGGGCTGGGGTTCCTTAGGTGGGGCTGGGGTTCCTTAGGTGGGGCTGGGGTTCCTTATGAGAGGCTGGAGCTCCTTAGGTGGGGCTGGGGTTCCTTAGGAGAGGCTGGAGCTCCTTAGGTGTGGCTGGGGTTCCTTAGGTGAGGGTAGGGTTCCTTAGATAGGGCTAGGATTGCTAATTGGACAAGGGTTTTGCAGTTGGAATGGGCTGTTAGCTTGGGTTGGATTCATTTGACTGGGAATGGCTCATGGAGTGAAAGGTGGGGAGGTTCTCAGATGGGGCAAAATTCTCAGACTGGCCTGGGCTTTGTAACTTGTGGCAGGGTTCTTAGACTGGTCTAGGTTCCTTGAGCGGGGCTAGGGGTCTTACGGCAAATTGGGGGGGGGGGGTGGGGTCTCTTTGATTGGGGAAAGAGTCCTTTAAACAGGGGCAGTGCTCGAAGACCGTGCTAGGGGGGGGGGGGGGTGGGGTGGATGGCCAGAGTGGAGAGCCTTACGGTTTGGCGTATCGCCACCGTTGCCGCCGTCCGTGCAGATGTACTGGCAGCACTGGTCCGGGTCGGGCCGGTAGAGCTCACAGTGGGGCTGGGCGCACATGGTGGTCAGGCACATGCCCGGCCTGCCCTCCATGCAGCGGCAGAAGTAGCAGGCGTCGTGGCCGGGGGGAACGTAGCGCTCGTTCTCCATCACCTTGTTGCCCTTACGGTCGATGCAGACCGGCTCGGCATCTGAAATGCGCAGGATGCACGGACTGATAATAATCTAACGCAAGGTGACCCAAAAATGTATCTTCAAACAATACAGGGGCCTTTCTCAGTGACAGAATCAGTGTAGTTGCAATATGGTGGAACGTCGCTATAACAAACATCCCGGGATCCATTATTGTTTGTTATAGCGATCATTTGTTATAGCAGTTGCAGCCACATATTTTGTACACAAATTTTGGTAGTCAAAGGGCACATCGATATAGCCGAATGTTCAGTATATTGGCGCTCGTTATAGCGACGTTCCACTGTACCGACTAGAAAGCTCCATTCAATGAGGGTTCGCCCTGCTCGACGTGATAAGCACCGAGCACTCAGTGCTTATCAATTCGAGCAGGGCAAACCCTCATTGAATAACATTCTCCTTGACGCAAAACATCATGTTATATCTATATGATAGAAAGCTTGAGACAAAATAAATTTCCCAACAAAAGTCGAGGGCCTGACTTTTTCAATCCTAGCAGGACCTTGCGAAGAAAGCTTCTGCTGGGATCAAAATGTCAGGGCTTCTTATGTTGAAATTTAGTGGGCCTGACGTTTCGATCCTAGCAGGACCTTTCTCAAAGGCAGTGTGACAAGGACAAAACAGATACATGTACACGAAGGAAGGGGGAAGAGAGTGAATAGGACACAAATGAGAAACAAAGGATAAAGAGGAAAGCTGGTTAGGTGAGATCAAAGGGAAGGGCAAGGAGTAAAGTAGGGATTAGTGAGAAGAGGGGGAAAAGATCACTTAAGAGAGAAGTGTGGAGGAGTGAACACAAAAGAAGGATTATCAGAAAGCTGCATGGTGTTAGTCATTACCCTCCTGGATGTTGAGACCATGTGGTTGAATAATACGAAGATGCTTCATCCACATTTTCTCAGGGCTAAGCCGGACAGCATTACTACGGTGAACGGCTTCTTCTGTTTTCTTGTTCAGAATCTTTAGGGGACTACATGTAGCTCACCTTGTGCACAGAGGAATCCCGACTTCTCCTTGCAGGAGCGGAGCTCCAGCTTGCTGACCACCGTCTCCCCGTCCTGCATGTTCAGGACCACGCACAGCTTGGTCTCTGCCTCCTCGGACAGCGGTGGCTCCGGGGTCGCCAGTCCCATCCAGCCCAGGTCCTGCCCCCGGCCAGACAGGTCCACCAGCTGCCAGTCGCTGGAGTTGCTGTCTCCGACCCGCTGCATCTCGTAGCCCAGCCACCACGTGGCCAACGACGACGAGGACGAGGGCGGGGAGTCGTGCCGACTGCGCGCCTCGCCGGCCATGTACTCCAGCTGGGCTCGGCTGGCCGAGGCCAGCCGGCCGCCGGTCATGGTGCAGTAGTCCAGGGCGCTCTGCTGCACCAGGCCCGACCAGATGCTGCGGAAGCAGGTCTGGGTGGGCTCGTACAGGGTCCAGCCGTCCTCACAGACTGCGCCTGAGGTGAACAGGTTTATAGGGATAGGATCAGACTTGATGGTTTGCACGGTGGAAATAATACCAAGGGGAAGGTTTGCGGTGACACCGTGTAGCACTTCTCTTTCAAGAAGGAGTGTGGCTCTGAAAAGAGCCGGTAACTCAATGTTTTGGGTAGTGTGTACTCTGGCCGTCATCAGGAGACTTACTGCCTGGCCTGAGTACACACTACCTGAAACGTTGAGTTACCGTCTCTTTTCAGAGCCACACTCCTTCTTGAAAGAGAAGTGCTACATGGTGTCATCGCAAACCTTTCACTTTTTATAAGGAGTAGGCGATTATAGGAGTAGGCGATTAGAGGAGTAGGCGATTAGAGGAGTAGGCGATTAGAGGAGTAGGCGATTAGAGGACTAGGCGATTAGAGGAGTAGGCAATTAGAGGAGTAGGCGATTAGAGGAGTAGGCAATTAGAGGAGTAGGTGATTAGAGGAGTAGGCGATTATAGGAGTAGGCGATTAGAGGAGTAGGCAATTAAAGGAGTAGGCGATTAGAGGAGTAGGCGATTATAGAAGTAGGCGATTAGAGGAGTAGGCGATTATAGGAGTAGGCGATTAGAGGAGTAGGCGATTAGAGGAGTAGGCGATTATAGGAGTAGGCGATTAGAGGAGTAGGCAATTAGAGTAGGCGATTAGAGGAGTAGGCGATTATAGGAGTAGGCGATTAGAGGAGTAGGCGATTAGAGGAGTAGGCAATTAGAGGAGTAGGTGATTAGAGGAGTAGGCGATTAGAGGAGTAGGCGATTAGAGGAGTAGGCAATTAGAGGAGTAGGCGATTAGAGGAGTAGGCAATTAGAGGAGTAGGTGATTAGAGGAGTAGGCGATTATAGGAGTAGGCGATTAGAGGAGTAGGCAATTAAAGGAGTAGGCGATTAGAGGAGTAGGCGATTATAGGAGTAGGCGATTAGAGGAGTAGGCGATTATAGGAGTAGGCGATTATAGGAGTAGGCGATTAGAGGAGTAGGCGATTAGAGGAGTAGGCGATTATAGGAGTAGGCGATTAGAGGAGTAGGCAATTAGAGTAGGCGATTAGAGGAGTAGGCGATTATAGGAGTAGGCAATTAGAGGAGTAGGCGATTATAGGAGTAGGCGATTATAGGAGTAGGCGATTATAGGAGTAGGCGATTAGATGAGTAGGCAATTAGAGGAGTAGGCGATTAGAGGAGTAGGCAATTAGAGGACTAGGCGATTAGAGGAGTAGGCAATTAGAGGAGTAGGTGATTAGAGGAGTAGGCAATTAAAGGAGTAGGCGATTAGAGGAGTAGGCGATTATAGGAGTAGGCGATTAGAGGAGTAGGCGATTATAGGAGTAGGCGATTAGAGGAGTAGGCGATTAGAGGAGTAGGCGATTATAGGAGTAGGCGATTAGAGGAGTAGGCAATTAGAGTAGGCGATTATAGGAGTAGGCGATTAGAGGAGTAGGCGATTAGAGGAGTAGGCGATTATAGGAGTAGGCGATTAGAGGAGTAGGCGATTAGAGGAGTAGGCGATTATAGGAGTAGGCGATTAGAGGAGTAGGCAATTAGAGTAGGCGATTAGAGGAGTAGGCGATTATAGGAGTAGGCGATTAGAGGAGTAGGCGATTAGAGGAGTAGGCAATTAGAGGAGTAGGTGATTAGAGGAGTAGGCGATTATAGGAGTAGGCGATTAGAGGAGTAGGCGATTATAGGAGTAGGCGATTAGAGGAGTAGGCAATTAGAGGAGTAGGCGATTAGAGGAGTAGGCGATTATAAGAGAGGTGACTCTGAGGGGCAGCTCCTAGAAGAGCAGCAGACAGGGCCAGGTGGAGGTCCTCATATTGCTTCCAGCGCCAGACAGCTCAGAAGAGGATTGAGCGAGTGAGCTACTTTGAGGGGGAAATCTGTTGGAATCGGATGGAATCTTTGGGGATATTCAATTTTTTTTTTTGGGGGGGGAGGTTGTGCTGGGATCTGAGGGAGTCTATAGGATACAGGTTTTGAAGGGCTCTGCGAGGATTTATGGATTTTTATTGGGAGCAGTGTTGGAGATTTTGAGGGGCATCTCGCTCATCTAGCAAGTATCCAAACAAAATTTACAGAAAGGGAGGGTGATGGATGTTGGCCGACATACCAGAGTCGGTTGAACTGCTGCTGTGGTCCTCAGTTATGTTTGTCATGGTCCCGGGAATGGCATCCGTTTGAAGAAACAGGAAAACTGTTGAAGATAAATGTGCAACAAGAATAATTTGCATTCAACAGCCGCTCTGAAGAAGAAATTCTTTCATCCCTTCACTGCCTGAAATGTCCAGTTATCAGCTCTTTTCAGAGCCACACTCCATTTCATTTACCGCAAACCTACCACTTGGAACTTCCACCATGCAAACCTTCAAATCTAATACAAAATTCCTTCATAGTTTTGATAACAGTTTCTGTAACTTCAGTTCCTCTTTGGTCAATATATTAGCCTAATAAATGCAGTGGTAGATTTCATCAAACTCACAGTAAATTAGGACCAACCATAAGACAATACTTGTGATGTACAGAAATCATACAACCTACTATGGGATATGATGAATTATCAGAGCTATAAATGGAGTTATGATGCATCATACATGTATAAATATAATTATAAGGCTTTGTGGAATCCACCCTTACCCTAGGGCTTCATAACACTGCCCTAAGCTAATGCTGTGAATGATTCAGACGGCCTATGACAGCATGTGACAATGCAAAGTTTATGTAAAACGCAGTGGCTGTTGTTACGGCAGTCGTCCGTGTGGTTCCCTGACTTCACAGTATTTGTCAGGATGTTTAGCTCTTGGAACCAGACTATCAGCAAATAGACTGGTTCAACCAGCCTGCAATGCTGACGAAATACAATCAAGTCAGGGAACCACACGGACAACTGCCGTAACAACAGCCACTGCGTATGTAAAAAGTATTATTAGTTCACCAAACGTTTGCCATAACATATGCAAGTTTGAAAAATTACCTCTGTTTTTTGTTTTCGTTTTTTTAAGCCACGCCCCATAGACAAGAAACCACAGTCATAGTAAAAGTTTTTTTCAGACTTTGGCAATTGGTCTATCTGGCAGCCTGGTACTTGTAATGTAGTCTGCCTGCAACTGCTCTGACTCTGAGTCAATGAGTTTCCAGCTAGGATTAGGTCTCATACTCACACTAGAGAATACATCCCACAATTATGCAGTGTCCAATTGAAGCTATGCATGGAGAAAGGAAGGCCTCCATCCATGGTATGATGGTATAATTATCAATAAACTAAGGTTAAGCTGCAACACTACACTACACAACACTGGCCTGACTAGGCAGAATAGACCAGCAGAGTGCTGTCTTTCCTGGTTATTATATATTATTATTAATCAGGTAAGACCAATGGCTCACTATTCAATTTTCTCAACCAAAACAACATCAAACTCAAAAGATCCCTTTTCACTGGGAGTGGGACATTTTCAGAAAAAACAAACTGTTTAATAAAGTTACTTTGGGGTCTTAATTTCCCTCTCTATACCAGTATTAATCAGTATAAGGGAACTGGGAAGTATGTCAATCCGTTTCATAACATGTTTTTAGTCAACACTGTGAATTGAAACGCGTTAAGAGTAGACTAAGAGTAAGACTTAGACTGGAGTGACATCCGGGTTTTGGGCAAAACGTCATTCATCCATTCGATCGCACGAGTCGTGAACCAAGTGCACAGTCCTCCTGAACAAGTTGAAGTCGGTCTCTCTTTACCTTGTAAAACAAGCGGTATGCAGAACCGCAGCGCCGACTCCTTCATGGTGACGGGATTCTACCACTCTTCATGAAAACGGCCCACCGCTTTATTTCCAGCCAAACACGGCAAATTCCGTGTCATTGACAGACCAAACATGGGCGATAAAACCCCGATAAGGGCCGCAGACTCGAACGTGATGAGTACAATCTGTTTCATTTAATCAATCCATCATGGCCGCTACGGCAGTACACAAGCTATCGCCCAGTGCACAAACCGATGTAGGGTGGATGGGTAAGATTACTCCCTAAATCCCAAATCTAAATTGCTCAAATCCCGATCGCAGTCCCTGAATATTAACATCTAACCTTAAAGTATAATTAAAGTACTGTATTTTATTATTTTGAACATCAAAGCGTACGAAACTCTCTAGAACGGGCCGCATAATTATCGGGTGGGCGCACCCTCGGATAGACGAACGAGTCAATCACCCCTACAATAAAAAATGGAATGGCCGCCCAAAAGTAAACACGTAGACAGGTCACCAGGTAGAGCTGTCAGTGAATATTTGAGGAAAGACAACGCTATCGCGTAAAGGTTACCAGACCAGCAGGTGAACCTCAGTCACACCGCCAAAGTGTTGCACAATTTGTTATCCCCCTAAAATTGTGGTCATTCTCAACAAACGCCATGCTCTCTTTTTAGAGAAAATTTCTTATTTAAGCATGCCTATTACGAATACAGAAAGAGAAATTGTAGTTAAGAGGAGGCAAAAACGCCCATTTTGGGATAGTATTTGATCACTCGGACCTGGTCGGACAATTCCTTTGAGGAACTTTAATTTTGCAAGCACCAGAACTTCTTGCCAAAATAATTAATAGGGGTGTACTGTTATATTGGTAAAAATAGTAAACAAACAAGGTCTCTTATCGCAGACGGTTGTGCTAGTGCGGCCTCCTTTTGCACCGGAATTACCAGATTCCACCGCTGCAAAAGAGTTTGTATCTTTTTTTGCGTCCGGTTCTAAAGAGAGAGGGTGAGCTGAGAGAAAGAAAATGTCGGTCACGTCAGCCAAGGAAGAGTCTGCTCCGAAAAGACTTCTGGCGGAATATCTACGGCTTTTGCGAACTTATCCGATCATCACAAAGTCACTCACCAGGTAGCGTGATCTAAAGCATAGAGCCTTGCTCAATGTTTGACCGTGGAGCTATATTATTATACACCTCCATGATGATTATACGTAGTAATAATAGTAATTAGTATATAGTTCCATGTATTAACTCTTGATGAGTTTCCTTCCTCCGTGGTAGTCCGAGTAACTTGGACCCGACAAGTCACCCTTTTCGAATTTTGAAAATTTGAGGGTCGGGTGAGTGTCATGTGACAAGTCACCCTTTTTTTTTATCGAATTTTGAAAAGTTGAAGGTCGGGTGAGCGTCGGATGACTGTAGGTCACCCGACCCTCAAATTTTCAAAATTTGATAAAAAAGGGTGACTTGTCGGCTCCAAGTTACTCGGACCATGGAGCTCCATGCTCGGACTACCTCCGACTCTCCGTGGTTACCTCCTACATGTACCTCCTACCTCCCGACCGGGAGAGCAGCGGATGAAATAGAACCCCACAGTTCTGGGGGTAGTTACCTCCATTACTGCACTGAGTGACTGTACTAGTATTAAATTAGTATTAATTAATTTATTATTACTAGTAATATTAATAAGGGCCTCATTTCTACTTTAATTTTCGCTTCGTTAATTGTTCCCGCCCCAACTATTCCCGCCCCCTTTTCGTTGCAACTTTTTGATAACTTTTTGAAATTAATGTTTTACAAGTGTCGATAAGCTCACAGAAATTACATTTTCAAAGTGACAGTTTGGCTTTGACATTTCAGAGGGACAATTTTTAACTAAGGTCAAAGTTTTGTCTAAAGCAAAGGTAATAATGGAAGATCACTGACAGTCTAGACTAGTTGTGATGTTAGTATAAAATCGGCAGAATGATTTATTTAGAAACAGTAGCCTTGAGTAGCCAAGTAATTAGGTGTTCACAGTATTTACTAGTACTTTAGTACTAAAGTACTAGGCTAGACCACTTATTACTAGTACTTTTTATAGTAGTACCGTACTACCACTAAGTACTAGTACTAGTACTTAGTAAGTTAGTAGTACCCACCTGTGTTGTGCACAAAAGACGACAGCCTACAGTACAGGGGTTTTCCCTGTAGTGTTACTGTTAGATATCAACTTCATTCAATTTCCTTTATGATTAAATATGAGTAAGCAGGGTGTGGAACTACGTCAAGGATGCTCTCTGTCTCAGCAGATAAAAAGCTGTGGATGAGTCATCTCCGGACCAGCCAATGATCCCAACCTCATTTCTCACAAGATCCATGGCCATGCTCTATTCCGCAGTGTTTTCATTTACATTCCACCCCTTGAAGTTATGCCTCCCCCATGCGGTCTGCCCTCCCTGCAATCTTAGCCCCATTTCTTGGCCGTCTCATTCTCCAAACCTTCGTCAATTTTTTGAGCTAAAGGGCACATTTTTATGGAATCTCTAGGTCCAGCCCTTTCACTTCTTTCTTCAACAATATTTTATTTTAATTCAAACAATTATCAGAAAGACAGACTGGGAACCAGTAGGCCCTAAACAATTAAAATTTTCTATTTTTTTATTTTGTTTTAAATTTTGTTTTAAATAATCGTTGTACGGCAGTTGTTTGCATGTGAATGGAAAACAGGGACAGGGGTGTGATCCCGAGTTATATGGCTTCTGGCTGGTGCTTCCACCCCGGCAAAGACCAATCACCAATTGACTAATTTTGGAAGGCCACCATCTAAGGGCTGAATCATTTAGATGGTATTCAAGAGCACTGACTGTGCAAAACCAGAGGTTTCAGGTTCAAGTCCCGTTCCAGTCAAAGTTTTCTTTGCCTTTAAAAAAAACACCCAAAAAACCCCACCACAATTGTTGCAAAAAGGAGTAAACAGGCTACAGCTACATGTACATGTACCTACCATAGTAATCCTTTGTCCATCCTCTGCCATCCATATCAGATCATTTTCTTCTACCATCCTGGCCATTTGGTCTTTGAAAAAAGTCCATCTAGGATCTTAACTTCGGGCCCCCTCTGTTTCAAGATTTAGAGAAGGCAGTGTATATTCGCCCGGCAAGAACTTTCTTCCTAGAGGTTGTTAATTATGCTGATGTTTGTTTATGCATATTCATGAACACTCTTTACTCTGATTGACCAATGACATCTGAGTGCAGAGCATACATGAATATGCATCAAAATGATGTACATGTAATTGGGCAATTGGCCAATCAAGCTATTAGGGACTGGCAAAATAGCATTTGCAGAAGAATGCCGCAGTCATTGCCGGGTGATTATAACCTGCCTAAAAAACATGTACCAGTATTGAGCCTGACTTTTCAATCATGGGAGGATCTTTCCAAGGCAGACCAGTATGTCTCTACATTTGTTAGAGATACATTTTGAGTATTCAAGTTAAGTCATTACTCTGTAACTTGCAACATTTTGGTATTATTTTCAAGATCTGAATTTTCACTTTCAGTGGAACTATATCAGCAGTCAGTAACATCATCGCACAGAAGTTGGTCTCTGGAAAGGATGGCCAGATAGCCTGGAGAACCATCGGGGCCTTTGCTACCACAGGGTAAGTCGTGGAAGAGCAGCCTGCAATCTGTGCATTCTCTTCCCAATATTGATCTGGTAGCTAGGCTGCCACCTATTCATTCTCTTTCCAGTCTCCTGACGAGGGGCCGAGTACACACTGGCAGAAATGTTGAATTACCGGCTCTTTTCAGAGCCACGCTGCATCTCACAAGAGATTGTTAACGTGGTATTCGGTTTACTGGGGTCTCCCCCTGCCATACACTCTCACTCTCTCCCTCTCTGTCTCTCCCTCTCTGTCTCTCTCTCTCCCTCCCTCTTTCTCTCTCTCTGTCTATCTGCCTTGGTCATGTTGGTGTATCTCCTCTCTCTCCCTCTCTCCTTCTCCGATCTCTCCCACTCCCACTATCTCCAGAGCTCTCTCTGTCTTCCTCTTTCCCCATCGTCCGTCTCTCGATCTCCCCCTTTGCCATACTCTCTCACACTCTCTCTCACTCTCTCTCCCCGCTCCAGCATCTTCTACACGGGGCCCGTGACTCACTTCTTCTACCGCTGGCTGGAGAGAGCCGTGCCCGGCAAGGACGGATCCTCCAAGGTCTTGAAGGTGATAATGGACAGGCTGGTGGTGGCACCACCCTTCCTGCTTGGCTACTTCTACTGCATCAAGAGGATCGAGGTAAAAATAACATCCCACTCGACTCGGTAGACAGTGAGCTCGTGTAGCCCCACTTCACTCAGCTCCACACTAATTATACATAAAAAATTCTGAGCATGGAAATCTGCCTTCCACTGTAAAAACGTGTACTATAAAAGCGTTGGCCACAATCTTGCACCCTATATATTTGGTCTGATAGATATGTCATGATGTTTGCGTCAAGGAGAATGTAATTCAATGAGGTTTTTGCCCTCGCTCAACGTGATAAACACTGAATGCTCAGTGCTTTGCCCGGTGCCTGATGAAAATATTTCAGGCAGACGACCTCGACCAGCTTGGTGGTCCAGTGGTTAAGACATCCGTACTAGAATTCGGGAGTCGCAGGGTTCAAACCCCAACCCGAGCTGCCTGAAATATTTTTATCAGGCACCTGGCAATTGGCAAAGCACTGAGCATTCAGTGTTTATCACTTCGAGCAAGGACAAAAACCTCATTGAATTACATAGGGTCTGGTTGAGGATGCATGACTGATTTTGATCAGCACAATGCAATAGCTGGGCTTGTGCCCTACCTGATGTGTAATCAGTATTTAAACTAGGGTTGGTCTGCTTGACATGTAATTGACACTGTACACTCAGTACTTTGCCCGTTTGCCTGCTGAAAGAAAATAATAACAAAAGGAGACTGCTCAAAAGTTTCCAGCCAGTTTGTCCTTTGATTTTTTTTTGATTTTTTTTGTGAGACTAAAATTTAGTGGGCCTGACGTTTCGATCCTAGCAGGACCTTTCTCTGCCTGCTAGGATCGAAACGTCAGGCCCACTAAATTTTAGATTTACATTTTGGTAATTTTAGTCAGTAAGCAGTTTGCAACATTTTTGTATATCACCTTTGTTTGTGAGAATGTAATTCAATGATGGTTTGTCTTGCCTGATGTGTATTCACACTGCGCGCCCAATGCTGTGCTTGATTGCTTGGTCCCGTGCCAAAGGTTTTGTTGCATGTCTGTCTTTACTCAGGGCCTGAACCACGATGCCACCTTGGCCTTCATCAAGCAGACCTACTGGACGGTGCTCAAGATGAACTGGAAGGTGTGGACCATCTTCCAGTACATCAACGTCAACTTTGTCCCCATTCAGGTTTGTAGCCGATATCTCCTGAACCCACGCCCAGGCTCCAGCCTAAAGCCAACTCCAAACCCCGGCCCAAAGCCTGACCACAACTTCAACCCCATGCCCACACCTATTAGCTCAAGCACAAGTCCAATTCCACCCCAACTCCAAACCCAATTCCACCCAAACCCAAGCCCAATCCCACCCCAACTCCAAACCCAAGCCCAATTCCACCCAAACCCAAGTCCAATCCCACCCCAACTCCAAACCCAAGCCCAATTCCACCCAAACCCAAGCCCAATCCCACCCCAATTCCAAACCCAAGCCCAATTCCACCCAAACCCAAGTCCAATCCCATCCCAACTCCAAACCCAAGCCCAATTCCACCCAAACCCAAGCCCAAGCCCACCCCAACTCCAAACCCAAGCCCAATTCCACCCAAACCCAAGCCCAAGCCCACCCCAACTCCAAACCCAAGCCCAATCCCACCCAACTCCAAACCCAAGCCCAATTCCACCCAAACCCAAGCCCAAGCCCACCCTAACTCCAAACCCAAGCCCAATCCCACCCAACTCCAAACCCAAGCCCAATTCCACCCAAACCCAAGCCCAAGCCCACCCCAACTCCAAACCCAAGCCCAATCCCACCCAACTCCAAACCCAAGCCCAATTCCACCCAAACCCAAGTCCAATCCCACCCCAATTCCACCCCAACTCTAAACCCAAGCCCAATTCCATCCAAACCCAAGCCCAATCCCACCCCAACTCCAAACCCAAGCCCAATTCCACCCAAACCCAAGCCCAATTCCACCCCAACTCCAAACCCAAGCCCAATCCCACCCCAACTCTAAACCCAAGCCCAATTCCATCCAAACCCAAGCCCAATCCCACCCCAACTCCAAACCCAAGCCCAATTCCACCCAAACCCCAGCCCAATCCCACCCCAACTCCAAACCCAAGCCCAATTCCACCCAAACCCCAGCCCAATCCCACCCCAACTCCAAACCCAAGCCCAATTCCACCCAAACCCAAACCCAAGCCCAATCCCACCCCAACTCAAAACCCAAGCCCAATTCCACCCAAACCCAAGCCCAATCCCATCCCAACTCCAAACCCAAGCCCAATCCCATCCCAACTGCAAACCCAATCCCAATTCCACCCAAAGCCAAGCCCAATTTCATCCCAACTCCAAACCCAATTCCATCCCCAACTCCAAACCCAAGCCCAATTCCACCCAAACCCAAGCCCAATTCCACCCCAACTCAAAACCCAAGCCAAATCCTAATCCCAACTTCATTCCCGTGACCACACCCAAGTCAACCCAAAACCTAAACCAGGCGCAAGGCCAAACCCAGACCCAAACCCATCCCCAAGCTTAACCCCCATCCATACCCCCAAGCCGTGATTCTGGAATGCCCCACAGCTTTCCTGACCTTCATGTTTGTTTGTTTAACCTGATTCCCATAGTACCGGGTCATCTTTGCCAGTGCCATAGCCTTCTTCTGGACACTGTACATGGCCACCGTCAGCAGAAGGTAGTCCCTCGACTGGCACCAAAAATACCTCTCACCAACTGACTTGGAGGAAGGCCCATCAACTGATTCACAGAGTGCCTGTCAACTAATTCAAACTAATGGAAATTCAGGTCCCTTGATTGCTTTTTGTCCCTTTAGATTAGTGAACAACACACATGTATCGGTATCACCACTTTAAAGGCCCAATTGAACATTGGGAAGATCGGAAAACATCCATGTCCACATATTTCCTTCTAATTTACACAGTTTGTAGATGGTCATGATAGAATCCTCATGTTGAAATCTTACGGTCTGGGATGCTATACTTCTCGAGAAATCTTCTCTCAAACATAGACAATAGTTTATTACTCATGAGTAATAAACTATTTCTTACACTACAGAACGTTGCAAAAACTGCGACGTTTGTTTGCAGTTTTTCTACTTTCTCAGATTACCGTTTGAGCTTAAACCTTTGCAGGATTTATTTTTTGGAATGTTTAATGGTTTAACATACAAACTGTGGCAATCTTTTGACTTTTACCAATGTTGTATAGGGCCTTAAGCTGTCTCTCCTTGTAGAGCTAGCTACAAATTTGTAGCACAGCAGCTGATCTCGCATTCATTCAATATCATTTTGAAAGTATGGACTTTCTGAGCTGACTTTTCGGGTGAACATTCTCGTCAGAGCCATTTCCTCCGAAATATCGTCTTCACAAAGACTGTGGTTTTTCACAGGCCATAAGTCACTACCTCAAATTCCAAAATGGCTGAGTTAGGACCCCCGCTTTCACTTTTCCAGGCCAGATTTTACAGCGTAGATGCGAATTGTTTATCAAATGTAATTACGAGATGATTTTGTGAACAGGTGCAAAAACCAAATATTCCTCTTTTTGGAAGTTGGGGTACCTCATTCTTTGCACCTGTAAGCAGCAAGTGCTGAGGATACTGTGAAAGTTGAGATTATTCATAACAATACATCCCGTTTTTTCAGTGATTTACATTTTCAGCAAATTGTATTTGCCGGGTAATGGACGAGTTCAGTAACAATTGAAAATAAAAGTAATTTACGATTCAAATTTCAGGCAGTGAAATCTGCTTTGATTTAGTATCTCGAGTGTAAAAGCACTTTTTATTATTACCTTGACTAATTGTGCACAGATGATATATTTTCGATATTAAAAACTTTACTTTTTTGATCAACCTTTTGGTGGCGAGTGTGTGATGTTAATTGTGTCTTACTGAGATATTGGTTAATCTGTGATAATGTAGAAAATAATGGAATATTGACGCGGGTCAAATGAATGGCAAGTGACTCGGTTCACACAATCATGGCCAGATAAGAAATCAAAGGACCAATTGAATGACCGACGGTGGTCACTTGACCAGAGTGAAATGACCAGGGTGAAATGACTGAGGTGAAATGACCGGGTTGAAATGACCAGGGTGAAATGACCAGGGTGAAATGACCGAGGCGAAATGACCAAGGTGAAATGACCAGGTTGAAATGACCGGGTTGAAATGACCAGGGTGAAATGACCGGGCTGAAATGACCGGGCTGAAATGACCGGGCTGAAATGACCAGGGTGAAATGACCAGGGTGAAATGACCAGGGTGAAATGACAAGGGTGAAATGTCCGAGGTGAAATGACCGGGTTGAAATGACCGGGTTGAAATGACCGGGTTGAAATGACCAGGCTGAAATGACCAGGCTGAAATGACCAGGTTGAAATGACCAGGTTGAAATGACCAGGGTGAAATGACCAGGGTGAAATGACCAGGTTGAAATGACCGAGGTGAAATGACCAGGTTGAAATGACCGGGGTGAAATGACCAGGGTGAAATGACCAGGGTGAAATGACCAGGTTGAAATGACCGGGGTGAAATGACCAGGTTGTAATGACCGGGGTGAAATGACGGGTGAAATGACCAGGTTGTAATGACCGGGGTGAAATGACCGGGGTGAAATGACCGGGTTGAAATGACCGGGGTGAAATGACCGGGGTGAAATGACCGGGGTGAAATGACTGGAGTGTAATGACCAGGTTGTAATGACCAGGGTGAAACGACCGGGGTGAAATGACCGGGTTGAAATGACCAGGGTGAAATGACCAGGGTTAAATGACAATGGTGAAATGACCAGGGTGAAATGACAGGGGTGAAATGACCGGGGTGAAATGACCAGGGTGAAATGACCAGGGTGAAATGACCAAGGTGAAATGAGCTGTAATTACTTCACAGAGGTACGGTAAAACAATTGACCGATGGCGCTTTATACGTGACCTACAGTGGGTATCAAACAATAAAAAAAACATGCCAGCCCCCATATCAAGGTGCCACTGTGGTAAAGTACATGACGACTGTTGCACTAGTTTATTCGATTGAGGCTTTTCTTTCTCAAAATCTATGAAGAATATTACAAAGTTTGAACCCGAGACCTTACTGGGATACCCACTATAAGTCACGTGATGACATCGTGTGATGACATCGGTCTATTGGGTCAAACGAGTGCTTTCAAATGACTAGGGCCAACTGACTGGGATAACTGACTTGTGCAAAATGGCATAAAAAAGTCATGACTAGGTGCAAATGATGGGTCAAGCAACTGGGTCCAGTGACTGCAATTGGACAGCTGGATCATACTGACTGGGTATGAAAGGAAGCAGATTGGTAAGTGGAGTCACACATTTGGTCAAATATCCCAAGTATGACTGGACCAGGGATTAATGACTCATCGAGCTAATTCCTAACTTCAGCTTCGTAAAGGAGCTTCTATGCTTCCTTGACACGTTCAAAGTACAAAAAAGGTTCAGATATACACACCATAGCTGCCAAACCTTCCTACATGTACTTTGGATGAATCATTCCTTTTTCTGGTGAAAATGTATCACTTTTTACAAGCTCTTGACAACAGATTCTGATTTTTGGCTTGGAAATACACATGTATTCCTATGTAGTTTGCTCTGTGATTCCTCTTTTTTAGCAGAAGTACAAGTATTCCTAATTTCCTTTAAGATAGGTTGGCAGTATTCCTAATTTCCTTTAAGATAGGTTGGCAGTATGACACACACATGTACTAAACTCCAACCAGAATTTTGTTTAAAGTCAATTAAAATTTATTTATATATGCCGATAAATGATCATTCATTACAGTAGTATGATGTCACAAAGAAGTAAAACAAACTCATTAAAAAATAACACAACCACAAAAGACTTACTAAATGGCATGGGTTTGCCTACAGTAAAACCTGTAAGTCAAATTCAGATGGGTCTGAGAAAAAAAAAACACACGAAAAGCTTGATTTGAAAGATACAGAAATCAGTGAGAATTGACGGACTAGGGCAAGCCACTGCGCAGAGAAAATGTGGGGAGGATTGGTAGCCCCAGAAACTCAATGGAATTTCATCACTGGGCTGCCGGTTTCTGAGTAATCCAGAGCAAAAGCTCTGTCTGTGAACTTGAGCCAACATTATCGACAACTCTATTCCCATGAAGTTTTTGTGGTCTTACCTCAGCCCAGAAAATGCACTGAAACCTGGGCTACCTTTCAAATTCATCCACCAATCCACTCCTGGTGTCGATTTCACTAAACTCATCGTAAATGACAACCAATCGCAAGACGATGCGCAGAAACTATACTGCCCAACACAACCTACGATGGGTAATCCATCGTAAGCTGACTTACGATGCATCGCAAAGCTTTGTGAAATCGATCCCGGTTCTGTTTGCAGTAAGAAATGAGCTTAGGTCTGCTGTAGCAGTCTCAATTCAAAAGCATCTGGTTGGTTTGAGGACCGAAACACTATGGACCACTTCACATCCTGCAATGTACAAAGTGGATATAAAATGCTTTAATGCACGCCGGTGTTGGGGATAAGACGAACAGAGGTAGGGTAGCTTGTGATTGGCGTAAGATGTTTAAGGCCATCCCCTGCTGTCATACCACCATGTCATGGCTGCCACTGTTGACTGATTGTCACTTTGCAGGGCCACCAAATCAACTGACAACATTGCATGGTATGTATTTCACAAGCCCCCATATGACATTCGCCCGTGCCCACGCAACAAAAATCATACTCCACAGACGGCAAAACTTCATCAAGTTGATCAGATATTCCACTTTGAAGCTTACAGGATATGAAGTGGCCCCTTAACATCCCAACCCTTTTCCCCATGCACATCCTTCGGATCAGGATTGAAAAAAAAAAAATGAGAATAAGAAAGAAAACGAAAAGAAAAATCACTGACGAGCTACTTGATGTTTAGTACACAACTACTGTTTGCTAATTGTATATACAATTACGTATTGCTTCAATACACTGTAGCGACCATCTCCAAGACGGTGAGACTGCTCCCCCATGAAATCATTTTTTCTTTATATTTAATTTGTTAACTTTTATGTGCAATCATTATAATCACTGATTGATGAGAGACTCCTTTGCCACAAGAGGGCAGCAGACATGGTGGCTGCCTTGACGACGTGGGTAGATAACCGCAACCATGGGTAAAACTGACTGACAAAAATACAAAAAGCATGAGAAGTCCCGTACGTACTGGACTTTTCGACTCGGTTAAACTGACCTGGTCAATTTTAACCGGGCAGAAGTCAGTCGGTTAAATTACCCATTCAAGTTGGGTAATCACTTCCTGGGCTGTACTCATTGGACTTAAAATGGTCAAGTTACCCATTTGCTCGGTTAGTTTCCCCCCTAAAAAAGTCCAGTGCGGTCAGGGCTATTGTCTCCCAGCCCCTTACTGTGTCAAGGAGTCTCCCACAAACTGCCTTAAACTTTAACAAATTCTGTACATGTTTCAGGAAAATCTTCGTCCCCCCCCAAAAAAAAACCCCCAAAAACCCAATCCAAAATCGAACACAAAACCAAGTTACTGCTCGATTTCAATTCAACACATTTTTTTCAAAGCTGTCAAAACACAGCCAGAAAAAGGTGATTCTTCACTTATTTAAAAGTAATACTTACATCCGTACAAAAAAGAACACCACCTCTGAACATCCTGTCAAGATTAGTTAAAGTGGATAATTTAAAAAAAACATCTACTTGCTGGTCTCCCAATGGGAGGGGTCATGACAGACAAAAGAGTGACGCAGAATTCCAAGACAGATTTACTGTAAGGCTCTTTAAAGCTTGGTAAAAACAAGATGGCATTTTAATTTTGGGGACTTTTGTGGATTTTATAGAAGCTACACCCTACCAGATCCAATCTGTAATTTACAATTTTAAAGCCTTTTAGGGAGGGGAGTCAATTTTGAAAAAAAAATGGTAAAGAACACTTTGACTGAACAGTGACTTGAACCAGAGACCTTTGGTTTTGCATACCAGAGGTTTCGGGTTCAAGTCCTGGTCCAGTCAAATTTTTTTTTTTCAAAATTACTAAATAATTTTTTTTTTTAAATCATTCATTAGTCCCCAGTCATTTTTTTTCTTTTATTGTATGCCAGAATAATTTTTTATTTTCTTTTGGATGTCTAGCCACAATTTCCATGTGGTCTTTATTTTTTTACATCATTTTTACTATTTTCTGAAATCAAAAATGCTCCATGACTGACATACTTGGGAGAGTTGAGACTGGCAGAATTCAGCTGGCTTAAGTCAGTCTTCAATACTGCATTACAAAACTTGTAAAAAAAAATGAAGGAAAATTGTATTCAATGTTGGTAATCACTGTATCAAAAAACTGTACATGTGCAGACATTCTGTTATTACTGTGTACTATGATAGCATTTATGCTTCTTTGTTGAAAAAAAAAAAATCACAACTCACTTAATTTTTGTATTAATTTGGATTTTTGATTTGTTTTTTGTGAACCAGCCGTTCAATGATGTACATGTACGGTTAGCACGAGCCTTGAACATTTTTAGGGGTGTGTATTAGTAGAACAAAGCAATGGCTGAAACTTCTTATTCAAATAGTGAACAAATAGAGTTACCAGCTCTTTTCAGAGCCACACACTCCTTCTCAGAAGAGATGCGCTACACGGTGTCACCGCAAAACTTCCACTTGGTACTTACACCATGCAAACCTTGAAGTCTTATTCAGGGAAAAATAAAAAAAAACATGTGCAAATAATTATTGTCATTTCCCCCCCCCCCCAACCAACACACAAAACCACGTTGGCCCTGGTTTCAGGTCATAGAAAATAACCCAAGCCAAACTGTGCCAATCTTGGAACAGTTTTTGAAGTTAGTGGTCGTTAAAACTAGTCAGTAAAATGGAACTCCAACAATAAAACAAATGGAATTGGCAATCAATCGTTTACACATGTATAAAAAGAAGATCATTTTTTTCAGTTACGTTATCCTGATGATTTACAGTGTGCCTTCTGGCTCGTTATTTAGTCTCTATTATACATTCCCAACAGCAGGGTAGGTTTGAAGGTACAACACAGCATTTGTGTAAAGAAAACAAAACATTGATCACAATTCCAGAAATTTGAGGTTCCATACAAATGCTGTATTGTACCTCCATTAAGGATTGCACCACAAGCGCATCCTCTTCTCCTTGTTTACAGCCACGTTCAGCTCACGCCACAAAACCAAAATAAATCTTTAAAACGGATGCGGCATCCAAATATTCAAAGGAATGTATGAGGATATTCTTTTGGTCGTCTATATTCATAAAACAACCGCGACACAAACATTTTATGATTTAAAAAAAAACCTCTAAGCCATGGCATCTCATAATGTATTCACATTTCGGTTTTGAAAAGTCGGAACGTGAACAAAAACCCATAAATAAATTGCACGGATCCCGGTCGTTGGCAGCTCAGCTCAGCTCCTAGCAAGAAACTCCTGAGAGAAACAACTCCAAAAATTTCAGAGCGAGGAAAAAGTCAGTCAGGATACTACGACAAACCTTTGCAAGGCGACGACAGCCGGCGCGTCATAACGAGCCGAAAAAAAAGACGAAAAAAGCAATACAAAAATGGGGGGAAAAATCAGAGAGATTGAAGAATGCTTTCAGACATGTGCCTTGTGGCTGACACCTCGAAATTCAGCTTCCTTGAGGTATGAGAGGAACTATGGGGATTTGTGTCAAATCCCTCAACGATCTATCAATAAAGAACTTATCATTTCCCCCCAATTCATTCTTGGACTTTTCTATCAGAGAGCGAATCTCTCAGAGAACCCATTCCTTTTTTTTTGAAAATTTTTGAGTCGTAGTAGTACTGACTGAAAAAAACAAAAACAACGAGAGACGAACAGAAAGGAAATTGAACGTCGGTATCTGCGTGCTGGTCGTCACCGCTCGTAGCTGCTGCGACTGTAGTAGCTACGACTGGGACTGGCTGAGCGCGACCGCGACCGGGAGCGCGAGCGGGTGTGAGAGCGGGAGCGCGAGCCCCTGGGGCTGCGCGAGGGGCTGCGCGAGGGCGTTCTGCTGTAGCCCCGGCTGTCGTAGGAGAAGTAGGAGCTCTCGCTGGTGGAGGGGCTGGCGACCACCGGGCGGTGGTAGGGGATGGGCAACTTGCGGGCACTGTGCAGAGAGAGAGAGAGAGAGGAGGAGGGGGGGGGGATTCCGTCCAGGGGAAAATAAGGAAGAGAGGAAACAGAATCAATTGAATCCTTGAAAGTGTTACAACAAAGGGAGACTACAAAATGCTTTTTGGACTATTAGGAAACAGATAGAACCTCTCAATTGAATCCTGAAATTTTTATAACGGAGGGAGACTACAAAATGCTTTTTGGACTATTAGGAAACAGATAGAACCTCTCAATTGAATCCTGAAATTGTTATAACGAAGGGAGTCTACAAAATGCTTTTTGGACTAAGAGGAAACAGATAGAACCTCTCAATTGAATCCTGAAATTGTTATAACGGAGGGAGACTACAAAATGCTTTTTGGACTATTAGGAAACAGATATTAAACCTCTCAATTGAATCCTGAAATTGTTATAACGAAGGGAGACTACAAAAATGCTCTTCAGACTTATGAGGACTTCCTTATCATGACTGAAACTTTCAAATGTCAGAAAATTGCAAGGGTCTGACGTTTTCATCCTAGCAGGACCTTTGTCAAATTCCTGCCATTGACAAAGGTCCTGCTAGGACCGAAGAGTCAGGCCTGTAAAGGAAGAAGTTTGCAGGGGAGTCCTTATCACCTTTTTCACAAAGGCCTTCTTCAAAGGAAACCTTTGTGACAGGCCCGGCTATTGTCCAGCTCTTCAGACCCTCTAAATTCATTTTGGGACTGTGTGGCAAAGGCAGAAAACACGCCTGTCCACTGCAAACGCATGCAACTCGGTTCCCTATTAAAGCTATAATGTACGTGTGAAATGTCAGCGTTAGGCTGGGTGGTTTTGTCAGTGGCGATCATGGGGCAGTATGTCAGGGAGGTTGAGTGTAAGGGAAAATGGCAGAGTGAGGGGGAGAGAGAGGGGGAGAGAGGGGAGAGACTGGGGGGGGGGGGGAGAAAAGGAGAGAGAGGGAGAGAGGCAGAGAGGGGGACAGAGGGCAAGAGGGAGGGGGTGAGAGAGCGAGGGGGTGAGAGAGCGAGGGGGTGAGATGCAGAGAGAGGGGGAGAGAGGGGGAGAGAGAGAGGGGGAGAGAGGGCGAGAGGGAGGGGGTGAGGGGGAGAGAGGGCGAGAGGGAGGGGTTGAGAGGGCGAGGGGGAGGGGGTGAGAGGCAGAGAGGGGGACAGAGGGCAAGAGGGAGGGGGTGAGAGAGCGAGGGGGTGAGATGCAGAGAGAGGGGGAGAGAGGGGGAGAGAGAGAGGGGGAGAGAGGGGGAGAGGGAGGGGGTGAGGGGGAGAGAGGGTGAGGGGGAGAGAGGGCGAGAGGGAGGGGGTGAGAGGGCGAGGGGGAGGGGGTGAGAGGCAGAGAGAGAGGGGGAGAGAGGGGGAGAGAGAGGGGGTGAGAGGGCGAGAGGGAGTGGGTGAGAGGGCAAGAGGGAGGGAGGGAGAGAGAGAGAGAGAGGGAGAGAGATAGCTGAGAGTAAGAGAGGTGGTGGTAAAAAGGTCCCCCATGGTTTCTTAAAAAAGGGGATAAGTGTTGGCATATTCTAGTAATGGTATTAGCTGAATGTTACTGCTACTCAGTCCATTGGAATTTCATCTCCTGACTTGAGTATAAACAATTAGTTGCTAGGCATAGTACACTGCGGGTTAATAGATTAGAGGCAGTGTATATGTGAACAGTCGCAGCGGGGATAAAGTCTGCTGTGAACGAGGACGAATGAGGGTTAGTACATGGCTGAGAGATGCAGTGAAGCAAAGACAGGAAAGAGAAGAAAGAAAATGTTGTGAGCTTAAAATGGCTCAGAACAAACCAGAATTGGCAAGTTATCAAACAAACCATCTTACAAGTCCAGGGGGTGGATTTCACCAAGCCGTACGATGCATCGTAACTCAACTCCGATGGATAACCCATCGTACAGTAAGTTGTGAAACACCGTATGGTTTCTGTGCATCGCTCATCGTCTTGCGATTGATCGTAAGTTAAGATGAACTTTGGTGAAATCGACCGATGTAGACTTACTTATCTATAAATCGGGGCCAAGAAATGAGATTCAACGCTTCAATGGTGCCCTTTCTGATGTGTCTTGCAGTAATGGCTTTCAACAAGTTGGCGGTCAAGTTAAAACGCATTACCACTACAACAGTAGAAAGCAGAAGTCGCGGGTTCGAATCTCACCCAAGCAGCCTCGGATTTTCTTTTTCCCTTTTCAAGCAGAAAAACAACTGAGCACGCACTGCTGACAACACATCAGAAAGGGCAACACCTTCCCACAGAATTGTGTCAGACTTGAGACATCCACGAGATATTTCTTTAATAGCTACATGTACTGAAAGCAATCACTGCAAACGGGTGGGTGAGACTAACGAGGGAAGATTATGTGAGGGGAAATGACTGGTGGGTTAATTAATGATGAAGTCGTGTCGGCTAGTGACGCAGAGGAGCTGAGAGGATTAGCGAGTCTGCTGGTGAGAAGAGAGGGAAGCATCGGACGGTGTGCAAGGACCAACCTGCCTGAAAACAAAGCCGGGTTGGAATGGGTTAAAATTAGTTTGAACGAGGTGATCCGACGAGTCTGAGGGAGGTTGAGGTGGCTTCGCTTTGAATGTTAAGTAGCGTGGTGCCGCATGGCAAAATGGTGTCACAGCAGGGTGAGTAGAGAAGCCATTGGCTGTATCACTGTCAGTTGGTATTAAAAGTTAATAACAAACTCTCTTACTTTACACAGCACACGATTAGTGGTGATTCTAGGTACTAGACGTCAATCATTCGTCACAGAAAGGCAATGGGTTAAGGTCAACACACAGTTTGTGAAGTAAACTACATACTACCTGACTGTTAGGGACAATATATCCCACTCACGCAGCAAGCATTGGCTTTGCTACATGTATGGCTGTGGCTTCAAATAACACACGACTCTATGGAAACTGCTACACACATGTAGCTGGCTAGGGCTGTGAGAGCCGTTACCAATAGACTGCTACCAATCGCTAACAACGTCAATAGTGACTCCAAGCTGCATGAGCCTAGCTACATGTACATGCATGTGCTGAGAGTGTGCAGTGCAAGAGATGTCACACCAACATAAAAACGGAGGTACATGTATAGGCCATATTCACATGCACATTACACCCCCCCCAAAAAAAAAAAAAAAACAAGCAACAAGAACATCAACAAAACTCTATGAACAGAACCAGTGGCAGGCAAAACAAGCCTCGCTGAAACAAGCCCCCCCAAAAAAGCCAAACATGCAATGGAATCTACATACTGTAGCATGCCAGACTGAAGCATGCCAGGCAAAAGTTTCCCCAATGTCATCCAAAGTAAAGTCCCTCACTTCTTAATACTGTACTGCATGTCCTTTTATGTAGGTATTCTTTACCTGTGAATGTACAGTACTAGGATTAGCTCTACAGTGCCTGCCAGTGTACAAGATGCATTGCCTTCTGACAGTTTGGTTCACTGATGGGGATTACATGTACCTTTACCACAGGCGCACTACTGCTCTATGATCAACTATCTATAATGGCTTACGGTACTTTGTTGTATGGGGTGAGGTTGTATCCACAGCTGCTGTGACTGTGTACACTGAATAGCCAGCCTGTTTGATCATAGCAGGACCTCTCTAGAGGGCAGAATGGGGTCATTATCTCCACAGCTGTGACTATGACAGCTGTGACATCTTCTTGTAAACAAAACAGCTCTAGCTACATGCACCCTGCCTTAATGTGGCATTCCAACCAAATTTTTAATCCATCTTTTTCATCGCCTAGCACTGCCTACTCGAATATCATAGACATACATTACTATAGACAGTCAGCGTCAATTAGAAATGAAGTCAGGATACTGCAATGCAATGGGGGACCTGACTAGCGTCAAAGTATGGGCAGAAGTACCGGTAAAGAGCACCGCAACACGTTTGTATGGCGTGTGTCATGCCACATGTTTGAATGGCGTGTGGCATGACACACATTCAAATTTGCCAGTGGTTCTATGATGTTATGCAGCGACGCTCACACACATACATGTACAGTACATGTATGTGGTTTTTCTATATACGTGCAAGGCAGTGCTCTTTACTTCCGCCCATACTTTTGTAAAGATGGCAACCTCCAAGGTATTTCAGTCCGGTGCCGGCTATCGACCGTCTATAGGTTATAAACAGTATGTCTATGTCAAATCTACATGTACACTACTGTATACTAGTGATGTTACCTTGAAACTGAGTGTGTACCTGGACTATGGAGAGTATTTTGGCAGAAGAAACTCACACCATATGATGCATGCAAATTTCATGAATGATAGAAGTGAGTGCAGCCAATTGGAAAAGATGAAGGCATGCAGTGGGTTATCAGCATAAATGTTTTATGCAAATACAATCAACTGATGCATATTATGCATGATGAGATATGAATATGCATGAGGAAAGCCCAGCACCAGGTGATCATCAGAGAGGAGGCAGACGGAAACTTCCCGGCGATGTTTGAGGGAGGCCGTGAGAGCCAGACACACCACATTAACATGCTGCTGATGAATATGCAGGACAGAGCTCAGCATTTTTCATGAATATTGATTGAGCTAATTTGCATAATAAGCACTAATCAGAGGTTTGCGACCAATTGATATCATAACAATTTCCTATCCTTTCTGAACTGTTTTGATGAACTATCCATAAATATGGATATACATTGATTACTGATTTTGCTGAGCTCCTAAATTAGTACCGGGTAACTGCCAAGATTAAAAAAAAACTCTTTAAGGGATAACACAACATTGGTTGAGGTCAAAGAATAGCATCCATACTGTACATTGTACGTTGTCTGATCCAACATACGCATGAAATAGCACACCTGTGAAAATGTTTGCTTAATCCGCTTGTTTCACAAAAATGCAGCATTAAACAAATTGTTAAAAAAACAACGTTTAGATCTCGGTGATCTGTAAACGATTTCTTTTACTCTTTTCTCCAAAAAATACACCATTTTAGGCAGAAATAGTTCAGTGCGAGGTTTCTACTATTACCATCTTCAAACTGTATAAGTTTCATGTAAATCTGTGAACATTTCTCTTTTTCGATCTTACCAATGTTGTGTAGGGGCTTTAAGTGAAGGCCCATAAGAATGCCAGCCGTGTAATTGTAAATCCTTTGTGTGTGTGCTGGCATTCTCATAGACACATGCGATTGAATTCCAAAAATAGGGGATTAGTCGTGTCTAAAGAAAGTTTCTCTGCACCAAACAGAAGCTGTGTTAGGCAGTAACAACTTTCAAAAACTGGCCAACTTCTTTCAAGATGCTTTCAAGAAGCGTAGGAAACAAATGCTCAACAAACAAATCAAAATGGCGGCCGCATGCCGTACGTATACACACATATCTGCTGTTGAGTCTTCCGCGGGAGGTTGGTGGCATTTGAGACAAGGAGGGGGAAGAAGAAGGGGGCGGAGCTTATCTCCGGTAGCGATCCCGCCCCCTGGAACGGGATCGGCTGCGGCTCCGGTCGCGTCTCCGGTCGTTGTCATAGTAACGGCGGTCGTCCCTGTCCCTGTCCCTGTCTCTCTCTCTGTCCCTGTTGGGAGATCTTCATGTGTGTTCGGTACAAAATATTCACTTGTTAAAGACTGGGTAAATGAAAACAGTTAAAAGGATAAACTCATTCAATCTTACGATTAACCATACTACTGTACATGTATCTTACTATCACTTTCCCAAAGTATACAGAAGCCAGCCAAAGGCATATACTCTCCACTAGCACAAACAGACAAATTTATCACAAGGTCACTGGAACATGTTGCATATCAGGCAACCACATACGGTACTTCACTCACAATACTCACACATTCACAACATGTACACATACGGATACACAAAATATCACTCAATTTGTATAGTGCATAGTGTGCTACAAATCCAGACGTGTGCAATTCAATTGTGGACTGTTACGGAAAAAACCACTTCAAGAACCATCGGGTGCTACACACACAAACAAATTTGCACAGTTTACTTCTCAGGTTATATATCATCTCATCATTAAATTCCAGTCTGGTTCCTGGAGGCCTCTCAGGGAGTTCAATGCAAAGTTGAAGTGCAGGTACCAGACTGTGCCAAACAATTCTCATATAAAGTCACCCCTTCACAGATCAATCCCTCATGTTGACACAGGTACAGGTACATGTACGTCTGACCTCTGACCCCTTGAACTATGACCCCCTCCCCCCTTCCGTTTTCCTTTTTGTTCTCTTCTTACCTGGTGATTCTCCGCCGGTCCAGGAAGCTGGGCGAGTTACGGCGCTTGCGGATGGGCGAGAAGTCCTTGCGCTTCTCCGTCTCCGTCGAGGTCTTGGCGGGGCGGGCCGGGGAGTCCGATCGGCGCGAGTAGCTGGGTGAGTGCGACCTCCGGCGGGCGACTGGCGTCCGGGACCGAGTCCTGCAGCGTACGACAATAGCGTGAGTCAGGGTACCAGGCAATAATTATTATTATTTTTTTTTTCTTTAAGTCAGCCTGGGGCTCAAGTCTATGGGTGCTATTTAAAGCCACTATAGCTAGCAGCTTCCATAGACCAGTGTGTCATTGGAAGCCATAGCCGTTGATCTGCACACAAGTCTATGGGTATTGCACAAGGACAGTCAATAGAAAGTGGCGTCCATACACCAGTATGTCATTGGAAGCCATAGCCTATGAATTACACAGGGCTTCATGGGTATTGGCTTTGGCTGAAGTCACTAGTAAGTGGCTTCCACAGAGCAGTGTGTAATTCAAAGCCATAGCCGTTGATCTGCACACAAGTCTATGGGTATTGCACAAAGACAGTCAATAGAAAGTGGCATCCACAGACCAGTGAATGATTAAAAGCCATAGCCGATGAATTGCACACGAGGCTATGGCTATTGCCTGCAGTCTCTAGCAAGTGGCTCCCTTAGATACATATGTACGTGTGTAATTCAAATCCACAGCCAATGAATAGACATGGTCTCAGTGCTTAGCTCATTCTGCTGACAAGGGAATATTACCATACCGGGGTATATAGAGGGAAGTCATGAAACCCACAGGGAAAGAGGGAAAAGAGGACGTCCCAAGAACACCTGAAGACGCCACAGTGGAGAGTGAGATGAAGAGCCTCGACCTGGCCTGGAATTGCAACCCAGAGACTGGCCCATGACAGACAGGAGTGGGGAGCTTTTGTAGCTGCCCTAAATGCCAGGAGGCATAATGGGCAGTGAGTGCCGGTAAGTATAAGGAAGTCAGGGACCTAGACCTACTGTTAGCTTCTGAACAAAATCCCAAATAAACCTTGCCATTTCCACTTCACTGCATCATTCTGCATAATATGAAGAGGCTTCCACCACATGCCATGTTTAAGTGCAAATGTCCTTTGCTTACAGAATGGAGAAAATCTCAAAGAATAGAGGGCTTGACGTTTTGAGAAAGGTCCTGCTACATGTAGGATCGAAATGTCAGGCCCTCTAACTTTTGAGATTTATGTATTACATTTACAAGCCATTTTAGTCAGTGAGCAGTTTGCAACAGTTTTTTTGTATTTACAGAAAGGAGAAAATAACAGAATGATGCAGTGGAGAGAGAGAGAGAGAGAGAGAGAGAGAGAGAGAGAGAGAGAGAGAGAGAGAAAGAGAGAGAGAGAGAGAGAGAGAGAGAGAGAAAGAGAGAGAGAGAGAGAGAGAGAGAGAGAGGGGGGATGTTGAGAGAAAGAGGGCAAGGAGAAGCCTAGACCGACCTGCTATGACTTCTCGTCCGTCGCCGAGAGCTGGGAGTGCGAGAGCGCCCTCGCCTGGTCGGTGACCTACTGCAAACGAGACATGGGCCGACCAACAAAAACATCAGTGACCACAGACTAAAAATAGGGAAATAAGACTGAAGGTTTTGCATGGTGGGTGAAACAATATAGGAGGGCTGGCAGTGACACCATGCATAAGGTCTCTTAAAGAAGAGGTATGGTTCTGAAAAAAACCCTGATAACTCGAAGTTCAAGTCAGTGTGCCATGGCCATCATGGGGAGAGTCATCACTTAGGTCCTTTTCAGAGCCATACCAGGTACTGTACCTCTTATTTAAGAGACCTTTAATACACATGGTGGCACTGCAAACCCTCCCATATACACTGTAAAAAGGGAAAAAATTTCTTTCATTCTTACCTCTCAAGCTATCACTTTAGTTACTCTTATCATTGTGATAACTACAGTATGGCAATCACGATCCATGTAGACACTCAAGTTCCATATTTAATTGCATGTACATGTACAAGTATTGGTAGCTTTACATTAGATCCCACTTACATGTAACTCTTCATAAATAAGACTTTAAGGCCAGGGCATACTGGCTGGAACGTTGAGAACTTAATCACTCAGGTTCTTTTCAGAACCACACCTCTTCTTTAAGAGACCTTATACATGTACATGTACATGGTGTCACCACAAACCCTCCGATAGTTCCCTCTTCATATTGTTTTAAATGACCAATGCAAGCGGCAGATACAAGCTACGGCTGGTACTTGGCTGCCTGTTTTATACTTGTGAGAAAACTCCCACCGGGTGACATTTCCCTCTGAACACTGCACTATGAGATCCTGCCATGGGCCCTTTTTCCAAAGCCCGGCTCAGGCTTCGGCTCCGGCTTCGTCTCTGTTATCTAAAAGCTGAAAACACAGGTTGGAGTTCTTTGTTGAAGTTGAAGCTTTGAATTCTTTTTCAAAACGCAGTATTACATTCCGAAATGAAGCCAAAAGCCTCCCATTTTCAGCCTTGTACTTGTAAGACGGACAAAAGAAAGAAAGACAAAGCCGGAGCCTGAGCCTAAGCCGGGTTTTGGAAAAAGGGCCCTGGTGTGTATGCACTACAGCAACGGCGCCCTCTAAGGCACGTGCAACTGGCAGGTCGAGACACAGCACTGTGCTCGAGGCTTACTGACACAGCCCCGGCTCCTCCTTGAAGCCAGTTTGTGTTCATTGCTCGATGGATTCATTTGATCTCTTTCCCCCCTCACCTCACGTCCCGGCGCCTCTGCGATCGGTCCGAGTCCCGTTCCCGCGGCGACCGCTTGTCGTCGCGGGAGCGGGGCGGCGGTGGCGGCGGCGATGAGGGGGACCTGGTGCGGCGGCGGTGGGCGTCGTTGCGGGGCGGGCTGGCCGAGGTACGCTTGCTGCGCTTGCGAGAGGTGGAGCGTGAAGTGCGGGACCGCCGTGGTGAGGGACTACGGGAACTGCAGACAAGCAGACAGACAGAGAGAAACAGACACAGACAGATAGACACAGACAAATTCAGACAGACAGACCCAGAGAGAAACAGACACAGACAGACAGACACAGATAAAGTCAGTTAGACAGACAGACAGAGAGACCCAGAGAGAAACAGACAGAGACAGACAGACACAGACACAGATAAAGTCAGTTAGACAGACAGACAGAGACAGATGGACAGACAGATGGAGACAGGGATAGACAAACAGACAAAGAGGAGAAAAAACACAGGTTGATTCAGGTTTTTGTGCATACCAAATTGTTCCGTGGATGTTTTGAAAATGAAGCCAAATAATGCATTGGATTAATGTCCTACATGTTGTGAACTGCCTATTGATTTGAATGAGCCCCACAAATTGTAAATCCCTTAGAGGGCCCAACATTTCAATCCTAGCTGGAATTTTCTCAAAAGTTTGGCTCACTTTCGCATGCTTACCACGACTAATAGCAATGTGCACATGCTGAAAATGACCCAAAGAGCAGGGCTTGACAATCCAATCCAAGCAGGAGCTTTCTGAAAACGTTGGAAAACTGGAAGTAGGCCTGGAGGGAAACCGTAGAAGAAGATGCCACAACATCCTGGCATTGCCCACATGGACCCCACAGACAGGAAGGTTTGGAGAGCAGCCACTAACCCTAACCCCCTAGTGCTGTGTGCCTGGAACCCTCCTCAATCCTCCAATGTGAGTTTGTGCAAGATCCTCACTGACTCTGCCTTTGAGAAAGGTCCTGCTAGGATCGAAACGTCAGGCCCACTAAATTTTAGATTTACTTTTTTGTAATTTTAGTCAGTAAGCAGTTTGCAACATTTTTGTATATCACCTTAAGATCCTCACTGCCTCAATCCTCCACAATCCTCCAATACGAGTTTGTGCATGTACATGTACATGTACCACACTGCCTCAATCCTCCACAGCTAAGTACATGTAAATGGATCCTTTGTTTCAGTTGACCATGTGAAAGCAAAGTGCATATTAGCAAGACAGTATATGCATGGAGCTACAAGTAGGTACACAATGTAGCTCCATGATTCATGCCTTTGTCAAAGTTCCACAGCTTTTCATATCCTCAAAAATCCTCCAGTGTAATTTTTACAACCTTCCTCAATCCTCCTCAATCCTCCGGTGAAAATTTTACAACCATCCTCAATCCTCCACAATCTTCCAGTGTAAATTTTACAACCTTCCTCAATCCTTCACAATCGTCCAGTACAAATTTTACAACCTTCCTCAATCCTCCACAATCCTCCAACTGGAAATGCTCATACCAGCCTCAATCCTCCACAATCCTCCATTACCCCCCGGAGGATTGTGGAGGATTGAGGAAGGTTAGGGTTTTAAGGGAAATGAGATGTCCAACCCCACAAAGTCGGACAGATGGCCTCTAAACGCCGATGATGATGATGGTGGGAGTCTTTGCAAAGCATACTGTCGTGATATTGATAATGGCCGCACAAGAGCTCAGTGTCCCATGCCCATGTGAAGTGGTTTGACGAGTGGCTCTGTGTTAGGCTACCCTGTGACAGCAGGGAGGCTGTATTGTGTACCTGTCGCTGTCCGAGTCTGAGTAGAGGCTGCTATCGGAGCTGTAGTCGGACGGCGAGTCGCTGTAGTGGCGATTGTGACGGCCCTTCTTGCTGCCGTGCTCCTGGGACCTGGTGGCAGGAGAGAGAGAGAAAGACAGTCACGAGAAACCTCAAGTAATCTGGAGCAATACAAATATATGCCCATTGACTTAAAGGCCCAATACAACATTGGGAAGATCGGAAAACATCGATGTTCACAAATTTCCTTCTAATTTACACAGTTTGTAGATGGTCATGATAGAATCCTCATGTTGAAATCTTACGGTCTGGGATGCTGTTACTTCCCTAGAAATCTTCACTCAAACATCGACAAATAGTTTATTACTCGCAAGTAATAAACTATTTCTTACACTACAGAATAGTGCAAAAACCATTACGTTTTTTTTTTACCTTTTCCTACTTTTTCTACTTTTTCTAAAACCTTCACAGGATTGCTTTTTGGGGACGTTTAATAGTTTAACACACAAACTGTGACAATCTTTTGACCTTTACCAATGATGTATAGGGCCTTTAAATAATTCGCCAAACCCATCGTAACTTACAATCAATAGCAAGGCGATGGGCGATGCACAGAAACCATAGTCTATCACAACTGGTTATCCATTGTAAGATGAGTTACGATGCATCATAAGGCTTTGTGAAATCTACCCCTGGTCTCTGGGTACCCAGTATTGTCAGACAACCATTCAGTGAGCAATGTGCTACAGTGAAGTGGATAGCTATTTCTGGAGCATGCTTTCAGTTCATGCCTTGTTAGGCAAGACGATGAGCGATGCACAGAAACCATTCAGTGTGTCACAACTTACGATAGGTTGTCCACCGTACGTTAAGTTACGATGCATCGTAAGGCTTTGTGAAATAGTCTCTGGATACCCAGTATTGTCAGACAACCATTCAGTGAGCAATGTGCTACAGTGAAATGAATAACCTTTGCTGCAGTTTGCCAGGAAAACCCAAATGACAAATCACACACATTTCAAAAGCTTTTTGCAACAGCTTCAAATTTTGCTTCCCCTTCTCATTTCATGATGGCTGAATTAATTATATGTATACCTATGATGGGTCATCCATTGTAAGATGGATTGTACAGCTTTATGAAATCCCCACAGGGACTGATGTTTCCATCCTAGCCGGACCTTTCTCGTAAACGCAAATGCTGCAAACTGCTTTTTGACCTACCGGTAAATGACCTCGCAGGAAGTTTCAAAATGACCTCAGTCAAAGGGACCTTTCATAAAGCAGGGATGTACAGTACCAAGTGACTGACCAAGTCATTTCCTGAAAATCACTGAAGGTGAGTGAGCACTTACACGACCAAGAGAGGCGACTGCGAGTGAACGCGACCGACGCGACCGACAGATTCACGGCAGGGGCGCAGGCACCCTTCAGTTTTTAGGATTTTAACAGATAAAAATTAGCAATTTGAGATACCGGTACATGTAGCGGTACATGTACCTGCTTGACATAACCAAAGTGCATTTTGGATGTTGTACAGCATTTTGTACAGTACAGTCTGTGGTGGCCAGAATCTGGTAATTACACTCCCACAAATCTATCAAAGGAGGTTGGAGAGAAATTCTTCTCTTTCCCTAGGGCTTCCGTTCTCCACTTACTTTTTGCCGTGGTGTTTCTTATGTTTGCGCCTTGAATGGCTGCTTGATCTGAATGGGAGTGGAGGGGATAGTGAAAAAAAATATTTAAAATGGTTAGAAAATAATTTCAAGCGGTGTTTGTAAGCGGGGGGGCTAGGTTGTGGGTTGGGGTGGGGTTGGGTCCAGATTGGTTGTGGTTGGGTTGGGGTGGGTGCCAGATTGGTTGTGGTTGTGGTTGGGGTGGGGTGGGGGTGGGTGCCAGATTGGTTGTGGTTGTGGTTGGGGTGGGGTGGGGTGGGGTTGGGTGCCAGATTGGTTGTGGTTGGGTTGGGGTGGGGTGGGGTTGGGTGCCAGATTGGTTGTGGTTGGGTTGGGGTGGGGTTGGGTGCCAGATTGGTTGTGGTTGGGTTGGGGTGGGGTGGGGTTGGGTGCCAGATTGGTTGTGGTTGGGTTGGGGTGGGGTGGGGTTGGGTGCCAGATTGGTTGTGGTTGGGTTGGGGTGGGGTTGGGTGCCAGATTGGTTGTGGTTGGGTCGGGGTGGGGCAGGTCAGGTGGGGTTGGGTGTGGCAGGTCGGCGGTGGTTGGGTCACAGTGGGGCTGGGCGTGGCAGGTACATGTAGAGTGTGTGGTTGGATAATTGGGGTTAGACGGGTCAATTCATCAAGTGTACTCAATATGCACATAATTTATGCACTCAATACAGCAAATCTGAATACATACTACATAGCACTACCAATCCATCTCCACCTGATCAGAAGAACACCATTCTCTATTCTATAGTGTCTAATGACCATAGCTACCGGTACAAGTACATGTACACCACTCATTCTGGAACACATTACAAACACATCCAAGAGTCCAAGCCAAAAAATGTGCAATGGCTTGAACTACATTGTACTGCACCTGTGCCAGGGATCTACACAATAAGTACGCATTGCTAAATGGAAGTCTACTGCCGATGTAAACATTGATGCCATGTTACAACACAAAAAAGACAGCGAAAAGGTGCAATGGATGAGGAGCATTGAAAGGTTTAGTTGAAGCGTTAAGGTGGTTAGGTTACCAGTACACCTCTCAATCCTCAGATACCGGTATGTAAAAAGTGAGTTTGTTTTCTGAAATTCATGAACATCTCACTAATATTACTGACTAATCACAGGGATGCTTTACTCAGTGGCCAAGTACTGTGAGTTGAGGGCAACTTTTGTTGCCAGGTTGTGGCCAGAAATTTGTGGCCACTATTTTTTTGTTTGGTTGGCCAGCTTCAAAAATGCTTACCAATTTGATTGAGTATGATCTTTGGCGGCCATGTTTTTGAGGCCACAGATCACGGCTCGCTTTTGTGGCCGACAATCTGCGGCCACCTTTTGCAGTTGTTGTTTGGCCAGTGGCCATCATTTTCTGGCCAGAAATGTTGAGATTTGAGACCAAATTCTGAGGCCTTTTTTGTAGCCAGGGATTTTGTAGGAGGCAGGAGGGAGAGGTCTGACATTTTGTGGCTGTTGTTTTAGGGGCCAATGTTAAAGGCCAATGTTAAAGGCCAACCTTTGTGGCCAAAAGGACTAGGGATAGTTGGACGGGCCTCAAAGAAGACAGGACAGAGGAAAGAGTTAGGCTTGGGAATGGATCGGGAGGACACACAGATTGGAAAGATGGACTTAAATATGAGGATTTTCGAAATGAGATCTCGCTACAGTTAACTTGCAAATAATGCAAATAATGTCAGTGAATAAGGCAAGCACCATCTTGCCATCACAGCGAGTGCAGGAATCTACACATTGTTATCTATAGCACATATGTTCTTAAAAGCAAACTACGAACATTTTCACATGCACAAGCAAGACTCACAATGAAGCAATACTACAGCAGCTATCAAGGACACATGACAGAGACTGCTTCACCACTTTACATCACAGAGAGCAAGCAATACAGAGATACGTGTAAATGTACATGGACGTGAAAATCAACCGTCCGAACTGACTTGACTTTGAATAAAGATACCTGTGTTTTTTACTCTTTTTTCCTGATCTGAGAGAGAGCAGCATATTAATATATGACAGGGGGAAAAGATGGAAGAGAGACTGTTAGCGTTACGGTTCAAACCAGATAACCTGACTATTTTCTCTAGATACACCAAAAAAATTAACAAACATTAAACCACCGTTAACAGGTCAAGTCAATATCAACGCGGTTTAATCAGTGGACCTCAGCCATTAACCCGGTTTAATGACTAATCCGTTTTACCAGCAGTTTATGGACCCATGTCACAGTGAGGTGATGATGAAATTTGTTATTTAAAAAAAAAAAAAATTGATAGCGTGAACTAAGTTTGTTAAAAGTTGTTGAGGAAAAAAATTAAGGACACAAACACCAAGTGACAGTTAAAAAAAAACACACACACATTGTGCAATGAGATTTTAACTAAAGATGGGACGAGAAAATGTACATTCTAGTGTTCTGTTTTTGCTTTGTTTTGGAGAAAGTTTTTTTTTTCTTTTCCCACCAGCTACTTTCATTTTATTTCATTTTTTGGGGGGTTGGGTATCTTTTAACACCACACTCAAAACCCGCTTAACAAGACAATGAAAGAAGCGACACCTAGTGGGGTGGGGGGAAGATGGAGGGGGAGAGGGGGGATAGGTTTCTCGGGCGACAGAAGGAAAAAAAAAACATCAAAAGCAATTTCCAAAAAAAAAGGGGGGGCATCAAACTTAGGATGTTTTAAAAGAACAAAACAAATATCCAAATGAAAAATCATCAAAATGGGAAGAGAAACATAAAAAGGAGAATGAGGAGGCGGGCGTGAGGTGGCGGTGAAAATGAAAATGGAACGGGGGAAAGTGATGCTGAAACTAACTGAGAGGGAAAAGAGGAGAGGATAAATGAAAATGGGTGTTTTTTGGTGTTGTCATCGGTCTGTGTAGGAGGCATCAGTTGAGCAACAAGTGTGGCTATTAGTAAAAAAAAAATATTTTTTTTAAATCTTTTTTTGGGGCCAATGCTAAATTACCGGTCTTGATGCCAATAGCATGGGATGGAACTGAGCGCTGCATTTTAAACGTGATTAAATTTCTAACCCGCCGGGATTCGAACCCGACCGAGCTGCCCTTTTTTTTTATCAGGCATCGGGCAAAGCACTGAGCATTCAGTGTTTATCACGTCCGGCAGGGCAAACCCTCTTTGAATTCCATGTATACATTCTCTCAGATGCAAACATCATGTTATATCAATGATGTAACAACGTTAGTGACCGTGGAATTGCCCCTACGACTAATAGTTGGCCGCAAGTTATAAAACATCATCCCGGATGGACAATCTACGGCTGTGCTCCAGACCAGATTCACATGCAATCTCTGAATATACCGGTACCGATAAAACGTGTCTTTAAACCAATGCCTACTCCACACAGACCGACCACAAGCAAGGCATTAATGCACAGAACAGTGTGGGTGCTCCGAATGACAGACTCAAGTGACAGATAAATGAAAAAAAAAAAAAGCCAAATAATATTCTCTCTTTTTGAAGATTGAAAAAAAAAAAAAAACAGGAACCACAGGCAGAAATGGGTTGTGGTGGAGATAGAAAAAAAAAATCCATAGAAAAAAAAAATCAGATTGCTGATTAATCATGTCAGTTTTTCAATTTGATTTCTAATTGCTTTTCATATTCCCTTGCTTCGAGAGAGTCAATGACGATACAGGTGATTATGATTAAGTTTCATTAATAGGAAAAAAATAGAAGAAGAAAGAGTGCAACGTACAAGCAGTGTACGCAATGATTACCTTGGGCCAAGACCCGTCTGACTGAATTAAGTACGCTCCGGTAAGGTAGATAAAAACGACAAATAAACAAACATGCACACATAATAAGGGTGGGCGATTGGCTGCTTCGGTTAGGGGTGGTGGTTGTTTTTGTTGTTGTTTTTTGGTTTTTTTGTCTCATGAATTCTGAAGGCTGTTCTTCTAACGCCAACCAAGTCTATTCCTAAAATCACTCCCCCTCATCCCCAAAATGATAGGATCGAAAGAAACGAGGAGAATACAAGATGATAAAATCAGGCGGTTTCCAAAAAAAAAAAAGAGAGAGAGAGAGAGTTATGGAAGAGTGCGAGTTTTGGAATTGTGAGTGTGTGTATTTGTGCGGTTAGAACTTGCTGGGGGAAAGAAAAAATTGGGAACAAAAACGGCATTTTTGGAGAAAAAAAATGCTGCTTCTTTGGCAGCTTCTGTGTAGTGTCAGCAATTCCCTCATTTCTTTTTGAAACATCAAAAGACAGACATTGAAAGATCTAAAAAAAAAAAAAAAAAAAAAAAATCTTCCCTAGATCTGGTCTCGTCACCATGACCTGGGTTCAGTGCAGGGGGTTTCGGGCTGAGCGTTACCCTTAAAAGGGTGGGCTTGGTTTGATCCTAAAATAACCCACCCCGAAAAAAAAACACCCAGAGGAAAATCAGGAGCCAAGGCAAACTCCCCTCCAAACCTGTCGCCATAGCAACCGGTGAATACTTCTACGATGCAATGAAAGCGACACGCCTTTATCAAACAGCTCAGTGACACCAAACTTCCAACCATTTTTTATTGACAAAATATATATGGTATGGATTGTATCAATACAATAACAAGCATTACGGGGGAAAAAAGAAAGACAAAAAAAAAAGGACCAGGACCTGGTTTTAATTTTTTTGGTTAGCTTTCAAAGTTTGGTCTCTAAATATTTTTGGTTTTCCTCTGCTGAAGAGTGCCGCCCTCACAAGTTGACTTCAACAATCGCAGCCGTGCCCCCCCCCATGCAAATTAGCCCACAGACAGCCTTCTGTGCCAATGGTTAGGGTTAGTTTGCAAGCTGGTTTGTGCAAAGAACGGCCAGAGGTAATTTAACATTTCGTACGTAGACCACATCCCGAGATATCATCCCAAGATGGCGGTCGGTGAGTTCAAACAATGGATCAAGCTTAGTGTGCAAGTGCACAGGGGGCAGCCCTGGCACGTGGCAGTCACTGTTGACCAAGTCCATGAGTTAGTCAGAATGCATCTCCAAAAGGACTGGTCACCTTTTGTTAAAAATGATAAATAAAAACTACAGTCGTGGGATTGATAACACAACCAATGTATGTTGGAATCTTTTGGCTAAATCAACTCTACAAAGCCAATGTATGTTGGAATCTTTTGGCTAAACCAACTCCACACAACCAATGTCTGTTGGAATCTTTTGGCCAAACCAACTCCACACAACCCACTTTCTGCCAGTCAATGTTGTCATAGTCATACCGTACATGTACATGTAGGCAGAAGACTGAAAAACTAATCTCTGAACCACTGGCCAATCAGAGGAGGCTGGGGACAGGGAAGGCACAGTTCAGCAGGGAAATAGCTCCTACACTTAGACTATGACTAGGGCTGTGGCTGTGGCTGTGGCTAGGGGTGTGGCTAGGCTAGGGTGGGCAGACGCACTGTTGCCCCAGCCATAGACACAGCCACAGCCAAAGCCAAAGCCACTTGCTTCCCATAGCCACTTAACTTAGATCCAGTCCCATCTTTAAACATAGATGTACATCTCTCTCAGATACGACACTATCCACAAGACCTGCTAGCCTCTGTTTAAATACATCCAACCACAAAAGTACTGCAACAATTTCCCACCAAAAGACATCTGATAAACTATTGTGAATTTTTTTTTTTCCATAATAAGAAATCAGCCAAACATAACTTTTGTTCCATCTTTTCTTTTTTATAATTTTCCACCTAGTGGTCAGTGACCACTATTCTCTTTTAACAAATTGGTGATCAATCTTGAAGTCTGCACGTAAATAATTCAGAGAGTAATTCGAGACGAATCAATGGATCTATTGGCAGTATCACATTGTGGGTGAAAAGAAACGGATTACAGCTATGCTTTAAAAAATCTTTTTACACTAAATTTGTACACACTTTTACAACATTTGGAGAGGTACCGGTACATGTAGAGTGCAAATGGCTGGTTTGGGGGCCATTTGGAAAGGACAAAACTTGAGGATTCTGGTGTGTTTGTATTATAAATCTACAATGATTTTAACAGAATTTGTCTTTTTTAACTGACAAGACTTGAAAACAGAGGTTTTCAATGGGTTTTTTTTTCTTTTTTCTTTTTTCTTTTTTTTTGTGGGGGGAGAGGAATTGATTCTGCTATCAAGAGTTTCCTCCGACAATAAATGCACAGACACGCAGAGTTGGTGCGAGTTCTCGTGCAAATTCCGACAGCCGATCTCAGCGGCACATTCAATAACCCTCCTCTGATGCTCGAGTGCGTGTGACACCTGCCAATGTACCGGTAGTGACCTACTGTATGCGCAGTCAGTGAAGTAGAGGCTGCAAACCATACCAGGAAATACCATTACATCCGCCCGCGTTTCATCCACACCGCCCGGCGCTGAATACGGCCAGCCAAGACCTTTCTTTCAAGCTTGAACCTCACTGTACTGTACCATTTGCAATGTCACGTGGGCAGTATTAAACACAGCCAAACAGAACAATCTTGACGATTCCGATGGCAAATTGATAAGAAAGATATGACTGGATCTAATTCGAGTCCTTTCTTTTTCACCCACTCCAATTCCCTTCCCTGTATAAAAATGCGTCCAATTAGGCAGGCCTATCGACTGTTAATTAATTTCAAAGGTGTATTGGCTAATTATACAGTGGGCCCTGTGGCATTGTAGTCTAGAATGGAGGAGGGTGAGGGAGGGGCCCGGGAGGGGGGTAGGGGGTAAGGTGTAAGGGGTGAACAGGGTAGGATTCTCTTTCACCCTTAAGGTACCCCCCCCCCACTCCCTTTCTGTCTCATCGAATGAAGCTGTAATTTGGCCGCACAAATGTGGCGTAAAATGACATGGCCGCAGTGTGTGTGTGGTGTGAGAGAAGGGGAGAGAGAAAGAGAGGGAAAAGGAGGGGGAGAGAGAGAGAGAAAGAGAGGGAAATGGGGGGGGGGGAGAGAGGGGGGATGGGGATAGAACGAGAGAATGAGAGAGATATGGAAGGAGAGAGAGGGGGAGAGAGAGAGGGAGAGAGAGAGGGAGAGAGAGAGAGGGAGAGGAAGGGGGAGAGGGAGAGGGAGAGGGAGAGAAAGGGAAAGATAGATGGAGAGAGGGAGAGAGTGAGAGAGAGAGAGGAAGAAACAGAGAGGGAGAGAGAGAGAGGAAGAAACAGAGAGGGAGAGAGGTACCAGTAGGGAGAGAGGAACGGAGAGAGGAACGGAGAGAGGGAGGGAGAGAGGAAGGGAGAGAGGAAGGGAGAGAGGGAGGGAGAGAGGGAAGGAGAGAGGAAGGGAGAGAGGAAGGGAGAGAGGAAGGGAGAGAGGGAGGGAGAGAGGGAGGGAGAGAGGAAGGGAGAGAGGAAGGGAGAGAGGGAGGGAGAGAGGAAGAGAGAGAGAGAGGGACAGGGAAGAGAGAGAGAGAGAGAGAGAGAGAGGGAGAGAGGTAGGGAGAGAGGAAGGGGGAAAGAGAGCGAGAAAGAGGGAGGGAGGTACCATACAGGTAGGGAGATGAAAATTCATTATGTCTCCCAGTTCCACTCCCCTGTTACTCAAGTATTTGTTTTCAAAAACTGATTTACTTCTAATACAGAACGCAAATAATGTGGTTCTGGCGTGATATTATACCCTCCTTCCCACTCAACCCCCCATCTCCTCCAGAGACTCCTAGTATCTTAAAAAGCCCCTTCCACGATCTCACTCCACACTAGACTACCACACCACGGGATACATGTACTAGCCTTAACAGACAATCCAGGCTTTGGCACCCTCGGCTTCCAAACCCTGGTCCCGCCCCAATCCTTTTCACGGGCACCAGACTGACCAGAGCACTTGCCCGTTAATCTGTAGCACTAAACATTCCTCAAAAAAAAATAATAACTTGCACGATCAGATACAGTACCCTTACCAGACCTCCGTAAAGTTTAACAGCCTAAACAAAATACACTCAGGATCTGAGAGGGAAAAAAAAAAAAAAAAAAAAATGATGCATTTGAGAGGCGAGATGTTCCAGAAAAGA
Organism: Luidia sarsii; assembly: GCA_949987565.1. Lineage (NCBI taxonomy): Eukaryota > Metazoa > Echinodermata > Asteroidea > Paxillosida > Luidiidae > Luidia > Luidia sarsii. The sequence goes on from OX465105.1 coordinate 13,974,385, forward strand.
GAAGAAGTGTCTCAATTTGCCCCGGTTTGAGAGACAGTATCCTTTTTTTTTTTTTTTTTTTTTTTTTTTGGGGGGGGGGTTCATCGACACTGCAACCAAAGACGGCATTTTGGTGCCCCAATCTGGAATTGATTTCAATGGCACTGATTCATAAACCCCTGTGCTGCGCCATGCATTATTCAGGCAGGCATGGCCGGCGAGGCAAGCCCTTGGCGGGACACGAGCCCAACCCCCATGACTTAAAAAAAAAAAAAAAAAAAAAAATCCCGGTGAAACACCTCCCGCTAACCCCCACCCCCGTGCCCGACATACAGAAATGCCATAGCTCCAACACGGGGGAACCAATAGGGGGAATGAAAGCAGACGAAAGTCATTTCTTATTTACAACCCTCCCCGTCAAAATCTACGGCAGCCTGCCTTCATCATAAATGATTAATCAATCAAGACATTTTTTTTTTCTCTTCGAAGAATCCCGTCCGATCAAAACCAGTAATTGCCGAGTGCATTCAAATTGAATCGCAGTCAAAACTTCTATTCTAACCAATTACAATGTGGAATGAAAAAAAAAAATGAAAATAGGGCACCTGCTTTCATTTTCATTTCCTCCGAGGGCCCCTGACTCCACACTGTTGAGCAAATATTACTGAACATTGCCAGGGATTACAAATTAATGGCTTCATCTCTCTCTAAAATGCATGCCTTTTTTCAGATTACCTTTTAATGAATATCTCGACCTTGGCCCGGTAATTTCAATGGTCAAGGCCCAGTGATGATTCAAATTAACAAGTTACAACTAATTAAAAAAAATTACATTTTTTGATTCTGGCAGGAGCCTTTCTCAAAACCAGTTTTCCTGCCCTTGAGAGAGGTCCTTCTAGGATCAAATCCTCAGGCCCTCTGAATTTTTTTTTTTAGCTTTGCATTTTTCGTCATTTTTAAAGTCAGTATTAAATCAGTTTGCAACACTAACTGAATCCAACTTGGAAACTCAATCCAAAATGATAGCAACTACGTTAGCATTGAATGAAGTAAAACGTTAAGATTAAATATACGGTAGATCAGATCTCTTATAAACATGGTAGTTTCTCGATTCTTTTGACCATACAATATACATTCTTATAGATACATGTGCAATGCATACAACTTCTGCTGCAAAGCTTTTTTAAAGAGTGGGGGGAAAAAAGATTAGGGTTATTGTACGTGTCAAATTATTCTGTCCAATAATCTCTGGACCCCGAGAAAAAAAAAAGAGGATATTTTTTTTTAAATCACGAAAAACAGGTCTTTCGTCATGTCATATTGGAAGATTTACAGAACAAAGTAAGACTGAAATCTTTACCTTGAGTGTTCCACATATAAATGCCAAAGTTTATGGACTATAGGTTGCGTAAGTAAGCACGGGAATAAAAACAACAAAAAAAGAAGACGATTTCAGGGTTATTCCAGGCTCGTTATCACTACGACGACGACGTACAAGTCAAAAACACAAGGTGATTTGGGGGAGAGAGGAGAGGAGAGGAAAGGGGGGAGGGAGGAGAGGAGGGTGAGAAAAACGTGGACTCAAAACGTAGAGTAGGCAAAAAGAGTATGCAAATGTATGCAAATGTATGCAAATGTTGCCATAGCAGCTACACAACAACAAGTTAAGGCCACTCCCCCTTCCCCAACATCCTTAACACTCCTGATGAAGGGGAAGAAGAGGTTAATTATTCAAACTCATACAATCATTATTATAATTTTTTTTCCAAAAAAAGCTTGTTCACCTTCTTATAAAAAAGAAAAGGAAAAAATATATTAGGGAGCATGCAAGGTTTTGGGGAAAAGAGATGGTTAAAAGTCAAAGTGTGAAGCATACATTGTGAATAACAATCACCATATAAAGGGGAAAAAGGGGTGAAAAATAAACCATAACCATGCATACAGAGTACACAACAACACACACATATACCATCCAGTACACAAGAAAACTGAAAAGTGCAACTCGGTTTTTCTCTTTTGGGGTGTTTTTTTTCTCTTTTTTTTTTTTTTTTTTGTGGTGGTGGTGGTGGTTTTAAACATCAAAGAAAAACATTACAAATTACAATCCAAGTTGAGAAATGCACAGCAATATCAAAAGTCAATCCGTTATGTCATCCCCTTCTCAGGAAAAAAAAATTTATTCAACGTTTCGTACTGTAGTTGCCGTTCGGATGATTGAACCGTGGTTAATAGTGCACACAGAATACATGTCACCAGTTCAATTGTGTTTTTTTTTTTTTACAATCAGCACAAAAAAAACAGAGAGAGAGAAAATATGATCTTGGCCGAGTTTGAGAAGCTACATTACACTGCATTGGCGCAATTGTGAAAATTGTTCAGTTTAGGAGAATAAAATGAAAGAACAAAGAGAAGAAAATGTGAGTATATTTCAGTCTGTCTTTTTGTTCTTGGCTGTCTTTTTGATTACAGTTTATCATCAACTCTATAATGGACTGTTCTATTTACATGATACATTCAGACAACAATATAACATGTACACCAGTTGTTTTCTCTGCCGATTATTTACACTTATCTGATGAGTATGAACCTTGGAAACATTTTGGAGAAAGGAAAAAAAAGAAGAAAGTTTCTCTGGATTTCTAATCTAACAGTCTCCTACCTTTCATTTTACCAGTACATTACCTTTCCTCCACCCCACAACAAATTCCCAACACAGCAACAAATGAGGACCCATAACCTACAGACTAACTTTGCACTGGGGTTTTATGAAGAATCTATCCAGATTTTGTTTTCTTTAAAGGAGGTTTTCCTCATCAATTTCGGGTTTGTGAAAAGAAAAAAAACAGTAAAAGTTTGTGGTGTAGACAAACAAAATGACAAAATGTTTGATAACCCGATCTACATGTACAAGGAACTAGTACAAACACATGGTGGTGCACTGGATTCAAATTCAACTCACCGTTCAATTTATTGATAACGTGTTCCTACACAAGTACATGGACAGTTAAAACACTGTGCATTTAATGGCTCACGACACAATACCATATTGTTCTTTTTTTCTTTTCTTTAGGTCTGTGCAGTCCCACCTGTCTTTGGCACACCGTGAGCATGACTGACAATGAACATTATCTTGTCATTGTTGGGTGGGGCACAAGATGGGTGGGGTGGACTGTGGAGGGGTGGAGGGTTCAATTGGGCGCAGGGGGTGGTAGGGGTGGGGTTAGAGGGTGAAGCACTGTAACACTGACAGACAAACTATCACGGGGGAATGACGGACAGACAGACAAGACATACAGACACATGGTCTAGACCAACACTGGATTAGTTAATACATGGATGCAACAGTTGTACACAATTAGGTATGACTGGAATTGCGCTGACCACAACAAACACCTTCTTTATTCCTTTTTTTTTATTTTCATTTTTCCCCAGTTCATTAACGATAAACTTAAAGTAAAAAAAAATCAATTGGTACAGTAGTTTCCTGAATAGTACAACAATAATACCGGTAACTACTACACGTAGAAAATTGGCATTCACTTTTGGGGTCTGGGACATCAAACTCCACAAAATGCTTCGGTAGCTATTCACAAAAACCCTGTGCTCTAATGAATTTCATAAATGAAATTATAATGATTGTGAGATGTTTTGCTAAACAGTTTGAAATTACTTAATTGATTCAGATATTGAGAAATGTTGTAAACTCGACTTTTATACTCTTTCAAATACTGATGCTTTAAAAAAAAAAATCCTTTCAGAAAAAAAAAAGTGTAGAAAGACAAAGGATTATCTGTTCGTATCTGCAAGATTGAACAATTCTACTCCCTGGCTCTGTTGTCTGAATCAGCGATGGTAATCAGACCATATCGTCATAATCATCGTAATCAAAATCAACATGGCCAATCAGCTTTTCAGACAATTTAGGCATGCACTGTGACCAATGTGACAAATCCTCCTACCATACAATCAGATGGCACGATGGGGTCCTGATTTCAATACCTTCCAAAAATGCACCCACCCGAAAAAATTTCACTAATAGCAAAAAAATATATATAATAATAAAAAAAAATAATAAAATGTTTGACATGCAGCAGGCTTGAACAGTACAAGTACGTAAAAGTCAACCATGTGTACATAATATTAGTCTGGTTTCTTTGTCAGTTTTTTTGATAAACACTCAACATAAGGATGTTACGTGATACGGATGGGAGGACAACGCTTCGGACTCCACACCGTTTTTAGCTAGGGGTTGGCACCCCCTGTCTCCCCCTATACCCAACACTGTTCTCGCCAGGGAGGGGGGCCCAGTGTCTTGTATTTGAGCAAGCCTTGAACTAAGATTAAATCACCTGTCTCTCTTTCTCTTGTGGGACTTCTTCTTCTTCTCCTTGCGCACGGGGGAGGTACTCTCTGACCTGAGAGGGGAAACAGCGCCGCCGACGATCATCGTTTGAGGTAGGGTTGTGGCAGTCATTTTCGAGAGAATGAAAGAGAAAGGGAGAAAGATCAGATTGTGCACAACGTCTGGATATTCAGTGCCGTTACCAAAATGCTACCGTACAGTACATGGACTACAATCTCAAGAATTGAATTTAAAAAGAAATGAGATTTATGCAGCTTGGGATAAATCAAGAGTTGCTTATTGTGGCCCCGTGTTTTTAATCTATTTTGTGAGTGTGGTTCTGAGAACTTAGAGAGTCAACAATGAGGAGACTGTATGCTCTTTCTGTTGGAGGTACTCAATCAGCATGACGAGTACCATATTCAATGGTTTGTGAAAATACCGTGTATCGTGCAAGTACATGTGCCGGTAATGTACATGCGGTGTCTATATTATGAGCACACATGTACATGTACATGTACATGTACATGTACACGTATGTATCCTTACAATGTTGAGTGAACAGCTCAACCTTCTTTGTGGTGCACGTTCTGTTCATTGTGGGAAGTGCATTGTTCCGCCAAGCCTTGAATGCCCTCCAAAAGAGCAATGACTTTGCAAGACCATTTTTAGCATTTACGTTTGATTGTGTGGATACCCAACCTACATGTGTACATTATGTGTACATGTACAACGTCCAAAAGAATTGTGAGCCTGAAAATTCCTTGATTCCTTACGTGATACAAGACTCACTACTTGCACGGTATATAGCAAGAATCAAATTTAAGCAAGGATGTGGTTTTTAATTTTATTTTTGGGGGGTCCAACCAATGCACATACTTTTGCATCTTATTGTGGAGTGCAGCATGGTAATTGCCACCAGAATCCCACAGAATCTGTTTGCATCTTGTTGAGTTTAGCAGGGTTAGTGAATCACACAGAGTGCACCAAGTGCTTCACCTTGTTGAGTGCAGCAGGGTTAGGGTCCACAGAATCCTCTAGATTGAATCCACTGCTACACCTTATTGAGTGCAGCAGGGTTAGGGTCCACAGAATCCTCTAGATTGAATCCACTGCTTCAACTTATTGAGTGCAGCAGGGTTAGGGTCCACAGAATCCTCTAGATTGAATCCACTGCTTCATCTTATTGAGTGCAGCAGGGTTAGGGTCCACAGAATCCTCTAGATTGAATCCACTGCTTCACCTTACTGAGAGTGAGTGCAGCAGGGTTAGGGTCCACAGAATCCTCTAGATTGAATCCACTGCGTCATCTTATTGAGTGCAGCAGGGTTAGGGTCCACAGAATCCTCTAGATTGAATCCACTGCTTCACCTTACTGAGAGTGAGTGCAGCAGGGTTAGGGTCCACAGAATCCTCTAGATTGAATCCACTGCGTCATCTTATTGAGTGCAGCAGGGTTAGGGTCCACAGAATCCTCTAGATTGAATCCACTAAGTACTTCATCTTATTGAGTACAGCAGGGTTAGGGTCCACAGAATCCTCTAGATTTAATCCACTGCTTCACCTTGTTAAGTGCAGCAGGGTTAGGGTCCACAGAATCCTCTAGATTGAATCCACTGCTTCATCTTATTGAGTGCAGCAGGGTTAGGGTCCACAGAATCCTCTAGATTGAATCCACTGCTTCATCTTATTGAGTGCAGCAGGGTTAGGGTCCACAGAATCCTCTAGATTGAATCCACTGCTTCATCTTATTGAGTGCAGCATGGTTAGGGTCCACAGAATCCTCTAGATTGAATCCACTGCTTCACCTTATTGAGTGCAGCAGGGTTAGGGTCCACAGAATCCTCTAGATTGAATCCACTGCTTCACCTTATTGAGTGCAGCAGGGTTAGGGTCCACAGAATCCTCTAGATTGAATCCACTGCTTCATCTTATTGAGTGCAGCAGGGTTAGGGTCCACAGACATCCACAGAGTGCACCCACTGCTGCATCCTACTGATTGCAGCAGGGTTAGCTACCGGTATATCATGTACATGTAGCATTCACTGCATGCATCACCGTAGCGTACTATCCGCTGTGGGGTGAGGGGTTTAAGATTGCTGGAGCAAAATGAAACAAACATCATTCCTCTCGGCACGTGGGCTTGTCACCGCCGCGCATTATGCTCAACAAATTCAATCTCAGGGCAAGGACTTTGAGTGCTTTTGGGTTGTTTTTTTCTACATCAATGGTCACCGTCAAGGATTGTGTCGGAACCCAGCATTAAGACAAAGAGGTACTGCCAAACCACGCCGAAATCTTGAGTACTCCCAATCCCCAAACCACGCTCAACGAGCAAATTAACGTATTGTGGTCTCATTATTTTGACAGTTTTTTTTCTTCTTTTCTTTACTGAATCAAGTCGGGGGAAAGGCAACGGAAAGGAGGAGGATGGAAATGAGGTGATTCCCACACGACATCCAACCCCCCCATCCTCGCTCGCCCCCGATGCATGACAGAGGAGTCGCTTGCCCGTGCAGCCTACCGTAGTTCACGGGAATCTGCCAGCACGTCCGACTCTCCAATCAATCTTCGGCCGGGATAAACGATCGTTATTTACGGAACAGATGATGATCCGTAATTTAAAGGTAAAAAGGAGGTGGGAGAAAAAAAAAGGGGGGGGGGGCCAAATGAGGTGACCGTCACCATTTTCATTCTAAACATTTAGGTACAAATTTTCGAGTCGAGAGATGCCCAAACCAGTGCCTGATTAGAGAGCATCAACATTCCCGGCCCATCCTGATGCGATATTTTGATAATTTTTTTATTTGATTTTTTTTTTTTTTTTTTTTTTTTTTTTTTAGAAAGTAATTGGTGGAGAGATTTGAAGGGCTTTAGGTAGTCCTACATGTACCGTGAAATTGAAGAGGAAAAAAGAAAAAGAAAAAGAGGATAACGGTATTGAGAAAGCATCGGAGATTGCCTCTTTTTTTTCAATCCATCCTCGGGCTATGAGAGAACTGAATTGGGAGCACTTCTGGAAAGTGTCGCTGTGTGTCGACAGAAATTAAGACTAAATGTGGGCATAGGCTGCGGACCAGACAGGTCCACTGAGCAGATGTGTTGATGTTCTTCCCAAGGCAATTGTAGATAAATTCTTGCTACCGGTATGTCAGTAAATGGACGCTGTGTATTTCATAGGAGACAGGAGAGAGTAATGTTGCCAATGGAGACTCTTTGTTTTTGTTTTCTTTGTTTCAAAACGATCAATGATTTATTTTTCCCATTCAAATTGAAATTGAGAGAGCTGCATCCACTTAGTCTGATCCCCAACTGCTATAATTACAGTATGTGTACATTGTACTTAACAATAATTGGTCATGTATTCATCTGAATGAAAATGGGTTGCCATTAATGTGCTAATGGTTGAATGCTTCTGACTAGCACCCCCATATCCGGCAAAGATACATACTGTACGTGTACATGTACACGTACACGTACGTACATGTACACTGTATATGTACGTGTACCAGTACATACCGTACATGTACATGTAGCTCAGGTGCTAAGAGTGCTGGTACTGTACATGTACACCAATGTACAGTACATGTACCGGGGGTACAGTACAGTACATGTACATGTACATCAACCCCCCACAAAAAAAAAAAATTACTGGTAAATCTAAAAAAAACACACATTTTTGAAAAATGTGATTTCAAGGTTTGTGATTTTTTCAAAATTTTTGAAAAATGATATATTATTTTTTTCCCCTTATATGAAATGTATATTATTGCATACGAAATGCAAGTGGGTAACCAAATTATAAGACCATGTACTGGTAATCAAACCACAAATGGGATGATAATTGGGAATAGTGTTCTGAGATGGTCGCCTAAGGAGACATACCGGTATGTATTTACCAGTGTGAAATCATGGGCACTACCATGCAATTTGCATGTGGAAAAAAAAAAAAAAACTAACATTCACTCCCTACGGATTACGGAATGAAATGACCCACATCCATGTCATGTGACTCGCGGCAAAGTCACATGACTGTCTCCCTCATCTCGTCGCCTGTGCATGGCACCGATTCCAATTCAGACTTGCGACAAGGACATCTATTACTTTGCAGGCCTCCTTACCGGAGAGAGGATTTTGAAAAGGGAGGGTGGGGGGAAGGGGGGATTGGAAAGTGTCCCGATTAGGTGCCGCAAAATTAGATTACCAGTGAGAGACTGTTGACTTTTTTTTTTTTTTTTTTTTCCAATCCATACCAACCCCCACCTCTGGGCAAGTTTAACCTTTTAAAAATAAGCACTTCCCACAGAACAGACCGATTCAATGAACGGAGCTAAACAAACTTCAGAAAAGTAATAAAGTAAAGAAGTTCTTCTTTTTTTTTTTACAGGTCTTCTCTCTTTTTTTTTCTAACACGGGTATACGTTACCTGTCAAATTCTCCATTTTTCCTTTTTTTGCTGGCAAAGTGTATAACGAAAAAAACAAGTGATAAAACCGAGAAAGTTAATGTCTGCTTTTGGCTCCTCCGAAGCGGTGCTGGTTACAGTGAAAAACTATGGATGGCAATGTTACATACATGTATAGGTGTGCGAATGGGAGATGCACTGTAGTATGACCACACGAGCAATGAAGGAAAAGTGGAGTTTATTTCTAATATAGAGAAAAAGAAAACTATACTAAACTGGTAATCTGACACTGACGTTCTGTCAGGCATACTGTATCGTAAGTAAGACTTAAGGCTTTGCATGTTGGTGGAAACAATATAGGAGGGTTTGCAGTGACACCATGTATAAGGTCTCTTAAAAAGGAGGTGTGGTTCTGAAAAGAACCTGAGTGGTAACTCGACGTTCTGACCAGTATGCTCTGGCCGTCATCATGTGGAAAGTCCTAAACACTCAACCCTCACAAATTCACAGGGATTGGCATTTTGATCCTAGCAGGACCATTCTCGGTGGTCAAGACGTCTTTCCCTTCGCCTCCTGCCTTAGGAAAAACCAAATCCTGAGGTGCATCGCTACTCAACTTAGGATGGACAACCAATCGTCAGTTTTCATAGACCATATGACTTTTGCACATTGTCTTGTGATGGGTTGTAAGTTACGAAGGGTTTGATGAAATCAACTACATGTACTGAGGATGAAAAATTCAGCCTCTCTAGATTTTCGGTCATTTAAGAATCAAGTCAGCCATTCACAATTTGTTTATTACTTGATCATTCAACTTTTTTTTGGGGGGGGGGGGGGTGGGGGGCAAAAATGCCCTACAGTTCATCAAGTATTCAGAGGCCTTAAGAGGGGCCCCTGACCCCTGACCCCATGCCAGGCAAAGGGAGTGCTGACCGATGCAAGACATGTCTGTGCATGATTGATTCCGTATCTCGTCACCATCCGAGAAGGAGAAGAGTCGACGCAAAAATTAAAATGGAAAAATGAAGTCAGCATGCAGCAAAAAAAAAAAAAAAAAAAAAAAAAAATTCTCAAAATGCTGAACTATTCACTGTGGCCGGAACTGCACCCAGCCTTGGCTGAAATACAATATCTGACGTGTGTGTGGATACAATACGAAGACTGCGCTCACTGATGAGACTTGAGAATACTGCAGGAGTCGGGCAGATGTCTCATAGTGCCAATGTCAACCCACACAAATTGGAAACGCCACTAGTGATTCACGTCTTCATGACTCCAGTGCACCACACACATATCGGTCCGTTTGTTAACTTGGTTACATTGTACATGTACATATACCATACTGGAAAACAGCTGGAAAACTAAGGGTCCTTGAGTCTGCACATGGCAAAGCCAATGGGAAGGATCCCACAGTGAAATGGGGAAACACTGCACAGAGATACATGTACTATTTGATATCATTTGCAAAGGCCGTACCCACAAAATCTTTGCATTCTGAGCACACATTCGTCTATTCATTTTAATTTCCATTTCTTTCCACAATGACTGCAAAGGGCTTGGCCACTGACAGTGACATCACTGACTGACTTGTGAACTACAATGTACGATGTGTACATGGACGGTGTCAGTAGCTTCTTTTAGGGGTGACACTGGTGACAGGGGGCCACCCAATAGACCAGAGTGCCGGCAGTTCTCTACGGGTGGCCACAAACTCACTGGCCTTTTTCCAGGCCAGCTTGGCCTCCAATAAGGCAGTATTTTTTAGCACAATCAAGCCTACACTCAAAATCAAGGAGAGAGGGGAGAATTCATCATCCACTCGAGCAAAATCCAATAAATTAGCATGCTTCCTTTGGGTTATAAAGCTTGAAACAAAAATGGCAATCCTATTCAATTGAAACAGATTTATAAGTGCTTCTGTAAACTCGTATAGTTTGAAGTTTTCAAGTGATTTTTTTTTTTGCTGTTGCTTTGAACATGCTCAGCACCACTACGCATTGCACTCAATCAACATTGGTCATGCATGGCAGATCAAAAAATGGTTCCCAGCACAGCCCACTCAGCATGCGCGACAGAGTACTCAGACGACGCGGAGAGAGACGGAGACACCGAGACAGAGAGGAAGGAAGAGAGAGAGAGGGAGCGAGGGGGAAAAAAAAATCAATTAATTTGCCATCTTCATTCGATTGTTTGGGGGGTTAATGGTCGGCGCTGACTGGGACCATGAGGACTGGCCTAATGACTTAACGATCCCTCCCGCCTGGATTAAAATCTCTAAGTGGAGTATTTACCCCCAAAAAGAAAGTGCACTTTCAGATATGTAATGGAATTGCAAAAAGGTCAATCACCACCTGCCCTTCCCCCATTAGAAAAAAAAAAATTAGAGAGACAGAGAACAAGAACATCTGCTAGAATGTAAATCCCTCCTCCAATGACAAACCAAAGTTATTGAAGTGATGCAACTATGTGTACCGGTACACATTATATTGCAAACTAATAAATAACCAAGATTGAAATTCGCATAAAATTTAAAAGGCCTGGCATTTCGACCTTTCTCAAACTTCTGGTCGGAAGAAAACGTCAGGCTCAATCAATTTTCAGAAAAAAATGGGGAAAGTCAGATCAAATTTGTTTTCATTGATTCTCACTTATTATTTTGATTTAATATTGCAAACATTTTAAGGCAACCAATGTAACTGTGGTCTTGCCCCCCACTAAACAAAACCTGAGCCTCGTACAAATTAACTTCTCTGCCAATTACACAGGCTAGAATTTGGGTCACTTGAAATTGCAATTCCAACGGACTAACTTAACTCGGGTAGAGTAAGTGTCAGAGCCAAATTGAAAATGTCAGCAAAATATCACGGAGATAGGATCTACATTATTGGATTTGGGGGATTAATTTTTTTTTTTTGAGGGGGGGGTGGCCTTTTTTTTGTCAATTTCCTAATGAAAAAGCTCTCTTTTCGACAATTTCATTTTGGAATGAATGGTTGCAATAAAGACATTTATCTAATCAGCGATGATGGTACACATTTTTCTTTTCTTGTTTCATTTCCTTTTTGCATTTTTGTTTTGTTCTTCTAATCTTATTTTAGGAAGGAGGAAGAAGTTCGGGGACCCTGCCCTCTACCAAATTGTCATCGGATCGAGTGTTCTGAATCGGAAGTGCTCTCCAAAGGAAAGAAGAAGGGGGAAAAATAGAAAGGGAAAAGAATCGAAGGCACTGCAATCTGGTGAATGGGTTTCGGAGACGCTGACAGGGGAAATTAAAATGACTAACGACGAGCGGCTACGGGTTTTTTGTTTCTTCTTTCTCATAGAGTGAAGGCGCTCCTCTTCGGTCCTCACCCCAGTTTCGGCTCACGTTTTTTTTAAACAAAGAGAGCGGACAGAGCAGAGCAGAGCCAAGGGAGGCTGGCACGAGGGAGAGCCTGTTTTTCTGGATCTGTTTGTAGACGATCTCCACCCTCCAGAGCTAATTTGATTGCACCATTTAGAGCGAGAGAGGCACAGGAAGAAGACAAAAATTTGGCGGGGGTGGGGTGGGTTGGGTTGGGGTGGGATGGGGTTTTGGTTCAATCTTATTTTGATTGTGGTACTGAGAAATGTAGCCGTGGACAGTGGGGACGGAGAGAGAGAGAGAAACTATGAGATGGGAAAATGATGGGATTGATCCGTGACGGTGATGGAGAGGGGGAGGAGGAAGAGGAGGAGTAGCATCAGCAGCAGGGGAGGAGGAAGAGGGGGTGGAGGAGGAGGAGGGGGAAGAGGGTGAGGAGGAAGAGGAGGAAGAGGGGGAAGAGTGTGAGGAAGAGGAGGAAAAGGGGGAGGAGGAAGAGGAGGAAGAGGGGGAGGAGAAGGAAGAGGAAGAGGAGATGAGGAGCAGCATCAGCAACAGCAGTGGAGGAGGAAGAGGGGAGGAGGATGAGGAAGAGGGAAGCAGAAGGAGGACGAGGAAGAGGAGCATGAGCAGCAGGAGGGGGAGCAGGAAAAAAGAGGGTGCACATATTGTTTCACTACAGACACATGTACAAGAACAAACAATGAAACCACGTTTTGATGACAACTTTACCAAATCCACTTTAATACACGTACAACATTGAAATCATAAACAAGCTTACTGAACCCATGTACATGCATATGATGGCCAATGATATCTGGAAAATCTTTATCGACACTATGAAGAAAGTCCCGCACACCTGTATCCCCTTGACGGGAAAAACGTTCTCTTTGTTTTCATTCAAATGCCCTTTCCATAGAGCACCACTATGATCCCAATCCCTAACAATTCCGTCTGAGAAATGTGCCATTTCAGGAGGTGACCTCCAAGGTCTTTCCCCAGACACCTTGGCTTCCTTTCAATTACATTTCCTCTCTCTCTCCTCTCTACGCTTCGCAGAGAGAGAGAGAGAGAGAGAGAGAGAGAGAGCGAGCGAGAGAGAAGCCAACAGCACAGCTGGCCAAATTTAGAGGGGCCAGGCCGCAGCCACCATTGAAACCGATCCAGCCAATCTGACGAAACCTCGCACTTCCCCAGGACACACCCCCCGACAAAGAAAGAGGGGGGTAAATGTGAAGACGCTTGCAGAGTGCGCGGCGGCGGAAACGGAGAAGTCTCCCGCAATGCCCCCCCCCCCCCCCCCCCGCCAAGAAAAAGTGTGATGCCCTTGAAAACTCACACGGCCACTCTGCAGGGATGAAGTAAAGCGAGATGCTTCCCCCCCCCCCCCCTCCGTCCTTTTCATGCGCCATTCATGAATCCGCACAATTGCATGAGGTGGTTCAAGCGCAGCAAAGGCGACATTTTCGCATTCGGCTTTGCCCTTGGGGGCATTGGACGTGTGAACAATTCATAGCGCAAACGTTGCATTCATGTGCGCGCGGGTAAAAAAAAAAAAAACGGAATGGCATCAGCCAGACAGTCACACCGACAAATTCTACAAATGAATCAGATAAGGGGGAAAAAAATCCTTTAACGACAGCACGATATTAACATCTGACTTGGATCATGCCGGACCTCGCTCCTCAAAGTATGGGGACCACGGTCCACGGAGGCCCATGATCGAGTGTTTAACTTTTAACATACATGTAGAGCGGTTTTGCTAACTGCACACTGTCAAGAATGACCTGAATGACGCCATTCATGTACAGATGGAAAGCCATTTGATTGTAAAAGTTTAGCAATCTTTTACAGTACCTAAGAGAAAGGTCCTGTTAGGATTTAAAACTTGGGCCCACTGATTTTGTTTAATCATTTGCAATTTGATTTTTTTTTTCTTGGATAAAAGGGAACAACCCATTTGTAACATTCATGAAGCAGCTTCAAAATAACTGCTTGGAAATGTGATGGTAAATGTAGCTTCTACTTTTAAAATAAAAGTAAGAATACCACATGCACATAATTGGCTGGAGGATTCAATTGCTCTCAATGTTCAAATCAAGCTCCTCTCTGGCAAGAAACTCCACCAACCATCTTTTCCAGCTCTCGGAAGAATGTTGGACAAAGTCTGAGCTAGATGAAAAGGCCTGATGTGTTTAGATAAAAAAAAGACCCAGAGTTATAGCACTGGTTTTTTTACGGTACAGTGCGGTGGAGACTGCATACTGTCAACCACTCAAAAGTGCTCTCTCTCTCTCTGGACTGGACGCAAGATTTGGTCAATCGTGCTGCCCTGGAAATAGTGTTGAGATTGATGCCATTTACAATGGAACGCAAATTCAATCAGAGTACTGTACATCGAGGTGTGCGCATATTTTTGAAGGGCGACGCCTAAATGGACTGTCACAAAAGCACATGCGTGGAACACTGAATACATGGATTTCTCCACATGATGGAACGACGCTGTGTTCAGGGATGTGGGAGTGTGGAGGGAGACAGGGTATTTACAGGCCTGTCATGTTCAGCATGCAATCCAATTCCCCTCCCTCTCCCCAGGGCACTAACCAATCAGTGCTGCCTATCTGTCATGTGCAGTTGTGCACTGTACACATGTACACTACATGTACACATACATGTATGTACATGTATGTCATGTACATGTACATTGTACACCTGTACATGTACATACCCGATACCGTACATCCACGTGTACATGACCTACATGTACCATGTATGTAATGTGTACACATAAAACACATGTTGAACATGTACACAATGTACATTCTGACAGTGTACATGTACCTGTACAATGTACCTGTACAATGAACCTATGTACATGTACACATGTACAGGTACATGTGTGTGTATGCTGAGCTGGGCATACGTACATGTACATGTGTACCGTACGTGTACGAACTGGCAAATCATTTTTGAATGCAAATGCAAATATCAACAATGAGGACGTTTCGCATAGCATTGCCATTGCTTTTGTGAAGAGAACCCCCCCACAGCCAGCCAGACTGCCAGTGCCAGGCACAGTACGGTTGTAAGTGAAGGTTGGGGTGGGGGTGATGGGTAGAGGATGGTGGGAGGAGAGAGGGGGGGGGGGTCTGGGGCCAGACCTCCATGCATGACAAACCCCCCTTGCCTTTACCCACACACACCCCCGTTCCCACTCCAACTCAAGGGCCTCGCCAGCGTCAAACTGTTAGCGATAATCAGTTTAGTCGGGACAGGGTTATGCGGGCGACACTCTCTTCGCGGCTCTCCCCACCCCCCCCCCCCCCCCTGTCGCGAGCCTCCGGTGAAAAGCCCCGGCACGTTGTGTACACAAATCTCGGGCAAGTTTAGAGGGGCCTGGCATTTTCATCTTCCCCACTCTCACCGAATCTCTTACCGTCAATACAATTCTTCACTTTTAAAAGACCAATTTGATGCACACACACACACAAAAACCATCAAACTCAAGTCTCAAGGTGCAGACTGTTGAAACCTACATGTACGTCATGAAAACCGCATGCAGAATGATATAAGGTAATGTGCTGTGCGTACCGGTACAACAAAAACGGGCAGTCTACGGAAACAGTTTACGACTAAAAAATGGCGTGGGTTCACCTACCGACTGCGGTGGCGCCCCGACCGCTTCTTCTTGTGTCGGGTCGGCGGAGGGGAGGTGCTGGGCTCACGCAGAATCCTACGAGAGGGAAGGATTAAAGAAAGAAAGAAAGAAAGAAGAAAACGACAAAAAGTGAGTGGGAGGACTTGAAACGTGCAAATTCAAATCAGTGACCAACTCCAAAGTGTACACACACACTCAAGATAATGGATGGAATGGACTGCCTTGCAACAAGATGGGCTACAGTACATGTACATGTATTACTGTACACTGTAGAGTAGGTCAAGTGCTGTGGTCAGTCACTCAGGTCTTGTGCCCTGTCTGGCCAGAGAGTCAGGGGCCACTTGGTCCCCCCCCCATTCACCTTGCCAACAGACCGACTGACCGGCACCACGGTTTATATACCGGTACACTGTGCAGACGCAGCAGGAAAATGTTCACTTCTTGACTTGGTAGTCTTCTAGTTGTCGCCAAGGTACCCGGACATGAACCGAAGAAGTGGTGTCCCATTTGTACATGTACACAAGTTTCTTTGGTCTCTTGTAAAAAAACAAAATTCCTTCTCAACATACATGTACACTGTAATGAGGGCTAAAACAGAGTGGTACAGTATCACTGGTACGGCCTAGTTTCTTCCACTTTATATTGTGCGTGGATCATCAGGCAATCACAAATCATGTACAGATGTACAGTGTGTACCCAATGGTCCTGTTGTCTTGCTAAGAACGTACATGTATGAAGAAAGAGCCCATGACTTGAGCGCATGCGTGAGTACAGTGTGCAAGCAGATTACTGTATGCACGGTGCCCACAATTCAAAGTCAAGTATACAGTGCAAGTTAAACCGGAGAAAAGGGAATTCTCCATTGGGCTGACTTAATCAATCAGAGCAATCCTGACTGAGTTTTTTTTTTTTTTGTGTTTTTTTTGGTGAGGGCCAAACCAAGGCGCAGACGAGGTCAGTAACTATCTGTGCAATTCCCTTTCACCTCTAATTAGGAGTGTAAGGGATGGCGTGCACTCCCGCACAATGTTGGCCCTGTTTCACCCTGAAGCACTGCCACTATGGAACGGCACCAACTGTCAATCCGAGACACAGCGAGAAAGTAACGGCACGAGACAAGCTCAAGAGGAATCCTTCCGCACAGGAAGGGAAAAGCCCAAATACAAGCCACAGTGTAAGTGCTACTGATAGAGCTATACTCGGTACATGTAGGTCAAGACAGTGCTAACATTTTGGGAGAGTTTGCCTTCATGTATGTACATGTACATGGACATCTATCGGTACTGTATGCAAAGTGGCACATTCAATAAGTCCTAGATGTGGCTCTGAACAGGATCACATCTTTGCACTGGTTCCCAAAACAAAACATTAGGTGTTGGATCTCTTCTGATCCTAGCAGTTTTATAATTCTATCAATTTCTAGAATTTACCAGTTGTAAAAAAATGGCAAAGAAAACTTTGTCTGAGCAACTGTACGTGTATCCAGCCCATACAATGTAGATGGTGGTCTTCACTAATTTAAAGAACAGTTAACTATTGTAGTCTTTGCCAGGGTGTGCCCCTCAGAAGCAATTAAACCATTTCTACGCATTTTCTATGTAATCTTTCTATTTACGGTACATGAACGAATGCCACCTGATAATTATTAATAAAAACTTATGCCATGATATACATGTACATGTGTGTACAGCACTACAATGTACCAAAGCTCCCTTAAGTTAACGTAAAATAATTCCCCAAAAAGAGAATTGCTTCAAAGAGACTGTCAGATGAAGTCCTCATCACCATTTCCGAAGAGGCAGCAGCAGGTGTCCAACCTGTGGAGGGATCAGTCTTGGAGATTGACATCCTTAGGACACCAACAGGCCTGAGAACTAACACTGTGGACCCTCGGTGTAAAAGCAATCCAACAATTTTCTCACTTTCTATAAACCAATTCCAACTACAGTTATAAAGGCTTTTGATTCATTCTAAAAGTTACATTTCCAATCAAATATTAAAGAAAGCAAAAACTCACTGGTAGATTGTTAAGAGGTGAACACATGACCTCTGGCTTAACGGACCAACTCTCTTACCACATGGGCTATCAGGTGGTACATGTACACTTACACTGTACATGTACATGTACATGTACATGTACATGTACATGTACTGTACATGTACATGTAGTGAGTAGGTGGTTCAAGTCACAGTCCAGTCAAATTTTCTTGGCTATTTTTCAAAAATGTAACAATGATTACTCATGTTCTAAAAAAAACACCTCTCTTTGGGAAATGTTCATCAGGTGTGTCGGTACAAGTACATTGTACATGTAACAACTGCAAGTGAACCGTTTTTTCATCTTATTCAATGTCTATCAAATTTGTAAATAAAAGGAAAAGAAAAATAGTGGCCTTCAGGGGTGCATGTACCGTATACTTGAGTCTCCTTTTTAATTTCGCTTCAGCGGAGAGAAAGGTAAATGTTTGAGCAAGGCCATATCGCCCACAAAACTCTGTTGACAAGCCAGGTACAAATACATGACACGATTAATTCAATTACAAGTGCCAGTTGTCAAGGTAACTAATAGGTTCTCCAGTCGGCAGGGGTGGGGGGAAGGATAGTGTTGGGAGTTGCTTTGCAGGCTTTTATTCAAATCGCCCATTCTATGCCTCGATGTCTCGACGACAACGGCTTGGATTGAAGGACTCTTTAAGGAGAGGACTTTCTTTACACGTACTGTAGATGGTGTATGCTATTGCTAGTGGCAAATGAAGTGAACAGCCATGGGCCCAGGCATGTTACTGTCTCTCTTATACTGACTGCCACATCACAACAGAGTGTCACACTTGTACCAGACCTTGTTATGGGGATGCCTGTGATGCACTCAGCCAAAATGGGTCACTTCTCAGTTCTCACACAGCCCCTTTCCCAAGCACAGGGCGGTTGTGGAAGTGAACAAATCTATCAAATAAATTTCATGATACATGTAAATTGCTTCATTATTGTCCATATTTTCATGTTAAGTGATTGAAACATGATATTTCATCTAACGTAAAACTAGGAAATGAAAGAAAGTTTCGAGGCATAGCCATTGATTTTACTCTTATGTGACTCATTTTTGTAGAGCCCATCGAGTACCAGTATGTGAGATTGAAATTGGACAGTTAGCAGCACAATCATCACTGGTACAATACCATAGGTTGCATTGGATTTGTGAATTACATGTACATGTACATGTACAGTTGTACATGTACATGTACATGTTCATGTATTTCCTTTTATTACTTCATTTCATTAAAGTTCAAGATGGAAGCCTCATGCCAACTGAAAACATTCATGAAAGCTCCAGATACAGTATCAGGCTGTTCAGTGGTACAGGTACATGTACATCTACGCGCACCTGCAGACCTGTGTACATGTACATGTATGTGTACATGTACGTGTACATGTACTGGACATGTACAGTATGTGCAGTACATGTACTGTGTAGTACTTACTGTAAGTCACTGGGAACAAGACAAAGTGGCTGAGGAAGGCCGATGGCTGACGTCAACATTTCCTCTGACCTCTCTCAAAAGTAACGATAACCCCACCCCATCCCTTAATCAAAACCCAACTTTCTTGCCTCACCGCCCCCCCCCCCACCCCCACCACCCTATACCACAGGTCATAATTTGGCTTTTTTCCAAGAAATGTTTACATGCTGTACAGGTCTACCAGGACACCTTTGAAGATAACAAAGCCATGCGCAATGAAAATTATTGGTCTGGCTCTTTCAAGTTTCATACACAACGTCCACTCGGCCCAAACTCCCACGAAAAAAAAAAAAACCTGTTCATGGAAAAGGTCAACCAATCAGGCTAGAATTTCATCACAGTAAGTGCCTGCTGTTTGGCTGAGATCTCCAAGATCTGTTGGGAGGAGAGAGAGAGAGAAAGGGGGGAAAAGGGTTTCTGGTGCCAATTCGGCTGAGGCTCAGAGGCAAAGTGGCAAAATGTTAGACGCTGCAAATCCCACCAAGTGCTAGCAGAAAGTTTTACATGTGGGGCTTCAAGCATGTGGGTCTGATGAGCAGAGATTCCTGCCTCCCCACCACTCTCATGAAGCTGAGAGGTCACTCAGGCCAGGGAAGAATCAGGCCAATGACAGTGCTCTCCTTGTCAAGCCTACTGAACACAGATGCTGTACATGCAGTACATGAACCCTGTACATGTACTGCAGCTGCCCCACATGTACATGTACATGTGTACAGGTACAGTACATGTACAGTACATGTACTAACAGCACTACCGTATATGTACAGTATTAATGACTGAACAGAGTATGTGTACATTTTTTTTCCCTACAGTCATCATCATTTGGCTGCGAAGCATGCACTACAATTAGTACAAAGCTTCTCCAGACACTTCCATCCATGGCCAGTGCTGTAATGGCATCTACATGTACATGTAGGTTTAGCCAGTTATCTGTGTTCCCCAACAGCTTCTTAGTATACATGTACATGTAGGACAGGTAGGATGTTCTTTGCCGTCCAGAACTCTGTTTGCCATGGGGTGGAATGTACTGTACCGGTACATATAGAGAGCATTATCTTTTGCAGTAATTTACAGTACAGTACACTACAGTACAGTACACTTAAGCTCAGTACAAGTTTACAAACTACGCAGTACACATACTTTACAGGCCAATGATTACAGAAGCTGTCCTTGTGTTCTTGTCCAGAGCCAGATAATTAAGGCCCAAGATGCAGTGAAGTACATATGGTATGTACATTACTGTAGAGGTACGTAATTGTTATCACATGCTGTGCAAACCCAAAGGAAATCTCAGGGAGCTCAACAGACTGATGCCTGGTCACTGAGCCAATTAAAACTCCCAACTCTCTGGGGAGCCATGGCTGCCATGAAAGTGCACAGCCACAACACTGTGTACATTCAATGGCACTATGGCAAGCCTACACCAATAACAAAGACTGAACACAAATTAATACAAGTCTTGAATCGCCATTCAACTAAAGTGTGATGTCGCTCAAAATATTCCTATAACTGTATGATCAGAAGACTCCATACATGTACATGTACACACTGTACATGTACATGTACATGTACCGTGTACATGTACACATGTACATGTACATTCACAGCAAAGTGCAGCTCACTTCCTTAGGGGACCCATGTTTACATCATCCAAATTACATTCATCCTGAGTCTAATGATTATGAATGCACGTCTTAATAAAAAACAGCAACAGGGACACCTTTTATTAAAAGCGTCAGAGTTTGGTCTCAAAGGGTATCACAAGCACGGCAAATTCAAAGAGGCTAATGCATACATATATGTACTCTTAATGTACACGTACATGTATGTAAGACCAATTCGTTCAATCATCATTATCAAGACACCCCCCACTGCCCAGGGACCATGCACTGGTATTAAAAATTGGAGCAGCTGAGCTTGTTTGTCCACGGACACGTGCATGTACATGTATCTCAAATATTTACGGAGGGAATGCTATTTTTTTTTTTATACGTACACGTACATGTAGGGTACCGGTACAGTACATGTGTACATGTGCAGTCTAAATATTGAATTCAAACATCTCTGGCACATACATGTATATGGAAAGATACGCACGTACATACATGTAGCCAGGCAATGCGATCGTAACTTATCATAACTTGACTCAGGAAAACCATGAAGCTGGATATTTTATTAAACCAAGATTTTTTTGGGTATACTTCTTTAAAGTGCCGCAAACGTTAGGAGCGGGGGCCAGGGTGGTTGCACGAGAGGTTCATACAGTATGTACACCTGTACATGTGTAATTGCATGTAGGATTACGCCGGTAATCAAAAAGTGGGACACGTACATCGTCCATTACGGTATGTCCATACCCAACCACCCGTTTTGCAGTATACGGTAGTATGCAAAGCGCACTTACTCATAAATATCATATTTAAGGTAATCCATTTCACAACAACTACATGTACCCCCCCCCCCACCTTCCTCATCCTTCTGCAAATCTCGTCCGAGGCAATTACAAGGTGGAAAGGGGAAGAAAAAGAAAACACAGAAGGTGGGGGGAATCTAAAATACTTCTGGAGAGGCCAGATTGATTGAGTAGCTAATCTTTCCACGACGGTTGGAGACCACTTTGATTTGTTTTGATTAAAAAAGGGGGGGTGGGGAGGGGGGAAGAGAAGAAAGATATAAAATCTAAAAAGAAACAGAGAGGAAAAAAAAAAATCAGCCTGGAATGCAGGGAGGTACTTCTTCCGCAGCTGAAGGATCAGAGGCAGACTGGGGTGTCATCCAACCTGTCAATGTCATCACCGGTCTCTCCTCGCCACGTGCGGCCAAATGATTTCTAACTTCACCGGTAAACGATCAAAGTTGGTTCGTCGTCTTTGCTTTCCTTCGACCTCTCCGCCGTTTTCTGTCTTTCTGTTTGATGGGGCTATTGCGATCATAGGGTATTCCGTCGCTCCAAGTGTAGTGGAAAACAATTTTTTTTTTCCCCAGCATATTTCTGTAGATCAGCCAAGCACAGACTTTTTCTCATAACTTCTGTGATGTACGAAGTACGAACATGTGCATGTCGCTGTCCATTTGGGAGGCTCGCCGGGGACTGGTCCATTTATTGGGTCTCTGCCGGACGTCTCTAAGGGCTCTCTCGTGCCCATCCAACAACCGCAAATCCCCAGCACAGGCAGACAATTATCCAATCGTCTCCCTGATCAATCTCACAGCGTCGATCCAAGCCTCCTCTCCCCAACTGACCCATGGCCCCATAACCTGATATCGTAGCAACCCAGCAGGGGGTTAATTTCCGGCCTTTCGCCTCTCTGGCTCAGGCACAGGCTCTGGCTCTGGCTCTGGTTCCGTGTCCCTAGCTCTGGCTCTGGCTCTGGCTCTGGATCAGGTTCTGGCTCTGACTCAGCATCTGGCTATGGCTATGGCTATGGCTCTGGCTCAGGGTCTGGCTATGGCTCTTGCTCTGGCTCTGGCTCTGGCTCAGGCTTAGGAGCTGGCTCTTGCTCTTGCTCTGGCTCTGGCTCTGGCTCAGGCTTAGGAGCTGGCTCTGGCTCTGGATCAGGCTCTGGATCAGGCTCTGGCTCTGGCTCTGGCTCTGGCTCTGGCTCTGGCTCTGGCTCTGGATCAGGCTCTGGATCTGGATCTGGATCTGGATCAGGCTCTGAATCTGGATCTGGATCTGGATCTGGATCAGGCTCTGAATCTGGCTCTGGCTCTGGCTCTGGATCTGGTTCTGGCTCTGGATCTGGCTCTGGATCTGGCTCTAAATCTGGCTCTGAATCTGGCTCTGGCTCTGGCTCTGGATCTGGATCAGGCTCTGAATCTGGCTCTGGCTCTGGATCTGGCTCTGGATCTGGCTCTGGATCTGGCTCTGGATCTGGATCTGGCTCTGGATCTGGCTCTGGATCTGGCTCTAAATCTGGCTCTGAATCTGGCTCTGGCTCTGGCTCTGGCTCTGGTTCTGGATCTGGTTCTGGCTCTGGATCTGGCTCTGGATCTGGCTCTGGATCTGGCTCTAAATCTGGCTCTGAATCTGGCTCTGGCTCTGGCTCTGGATCTGGATCAGGCTCTGAATCTGGCTCTGGATCTGGATCTGGCTCTGGCTCTGGCTCTGGATCTGGATCTGGATCTGGATCTGGATCTGGATCTGGCTCAGGCTAAGGCTAAGGCTAAGGCTAAGGCTAAGGCTAAGGCTAAGGCTAAGGCTAAGGCTAAGGCTAAGGCTAAGGCTAAGGCTCAGGCTCCAATTCAGGTTCTGGCTTTACCACTGAAAAATCAGAAATGAAATAGCAAACTTTGCACCAGTCGTACCACCTCAATTCTACAGGTACATGTACGTGTGCAAAGCCCTTCCCTGTCTGTCAAACGATGTATGTCTACATGGCAAGGACACCAGACATCATCATCAGAGCAGCGTCCTTCAGACAAAGTCTCTCAAGCTTTCTAATGCACAACCAACCTTCCAACGAGATCAATGACGCGGGCACCGAAAGGGCAGACCGATGGAAAGAACAGACAGTGAGAGGAGAGGCGAGACAAGGAGGAGAAGGCGGGGGAAGGGACTCGCTCCCAAGGGAGCCCCCCCAAAAATAATAACAACAGACCGGGTCACAAGGATAGCTTGGCCTGTGGACTCGAAAAGAAGCAAATTAAAAAGACGAGAGAGAGAGAGAGAGAGAGAGAGAGAGAGAGAGAGAGAGAGAGTGAGAGAGACAGAGAAAGAGAGAGAAAGAGAGAGAGAGAGAGAGAGAGTGAGAGAGACAGAGAGAGAGAGAGAGAGAGAGAGAGAGAGAGAGAGAGAGAGAGAGAGAGAGAGAGAGTGAGAGAGACAGAGAGTGAGAGAGACAGAGAGAGAGAGAGAGAGAGAGAGAGAGAGTGAGAGAGACAGAGAGAGAGAGAGAGAGAGAGAGAGAGAGAGAGAGAGAGACTGGCTAAATCCACCTGCTGCAAATCTCACAATCAAGGATGGGCGCTCTTCCGCGACGTCGGCACGCCTGGAAAATTCACCCGACACGAAGGTGTTAGAGGCCACGGCGCGAGGTCGTTTTTGGAGTGGATCCGACGATGTCACTCTTTTTTCTTTTTCTTTTTTTCCAGGGGAGGGGGAGATTAAGCCTTTCAAGAGTAAAAGTATCAGAAGAGTTTCACTTCAGAGTTTCGAGCCCAACTGCTTGGTATTATGTGTGTGTGCCTGTCTGCCCTGTCAGCAAGTGGATATACATGTATGTACCTGTACTGTACATACAGTACTGTATGTACATGTACACACGTATACAGTATCCATATGCATTTACCTGCACATGTGCAGCCATGATCTTTCAGAGGGCAATGGTGCATGATTCCATTCATAAATCATGCAGATTGGTCGAGTCTCCAATTTTCCTCTTCTTTTTTTGTTTTACTTTAATAATCTGGGCTTGCACGTGTCATCGGTCTTCAGAAATTACTGCTCAGTGTACGGTAGACGGCATGTAATCAGGCCACAAACTGACGATCCAACCACGGGGATGAAAAAAAAAACGACCGAAGAGGGGGGGGGGGCATTGGTTCCCTAGTCCCTACATATTACAAATGTATTTGATAGTTAGGTATAGGGTACCAGTGGCCTGTCACTGATAATGATAAATTATCTTCAATTACCAGTGTCCGAGGGACTGGAGTGAACTCAATCCATCAAACAAACAAAAAAGGTTGCAAACCAAACTCTCCCCCTCCCAACTCCCATCCCTGGAATCAAACAAGAAGAATGGGTCTGCCTCTTCAAAAGACTTTCCCAGAACATACATGTCTTTCTTCGCTCTCTTTTTCTTCTTGGTTTTTTTTTTTTGGTTTTGGTTACTGGATTCTGACCAGACTTCCTGGGGGATCTGGGCCCCGTAATCAAGTCAGGGGGGGGGGGAGAGGTCCAATCAAGAGGTCCAATCAAGGGGGAGGGGATATGAGTAAATCGATCCTCTCTAAAAGCTAAAATGATGCGGATGAGGACGAGGATGCACCTTCTGGAAGAAGCGATTCTCCGTCAGAGGGAACGGGGAAAGAGCGATTAAGAGCCTCTGTCCAATTTCACGACATTTCAATCCATGATCACTTCGGCAGAGATGAGTGCATTTCCCCTCTTTTTCTTCTCTTTTCTTTTGTATACGGCAGTCAATGGTTAAATGCTTCTGACTGGCGCCCTACCCAGGCCAAGACTACACATGTAGATGTACGTACTGTAGTTGACTATTTGGGGAGGCGACCATCTAAGGGCTGGATAGCTCAGATGGTAAGAGCACTGGTGGGCAAAACCAGTGTACTCGGTTTCAAGTTCCAGTCCAGTAAAAGTTTTATTTGCCATTTTTAAAAATTGTTTGAAAATAGTTAGGCCTATTTGTTTCACAATCTTTTTTTTAATTTATTTTTTTAATTTTGAGAGGGTTCTTCAAAGTACAGTGTACTACAGTACTGTACATGTACATTATACAAGTACAGTGTACCGGTACATGTACATGTACATGCAAATGTACATGTACATGTTTATGTAACTTCACCTTCAAGTACTGGAACATTGTAGGATAAACAAAGCCAACCAATTCAGGAAAATGAGTCAATGTTTATTCTTCTAATGGCAGGGGTAAAGGTAACTGGTATGAAAATGGTAGGGGACAAAAGGACACAAGACAAAGTTGATTTCTGATTGCATCTACCGGTACATGCGTTACATGTTTATAATGTTCATGTACACATGTACACATTCCCATCAGCTTAACATTGGGTCCTTACTCTTGCGGCTCTCCGGACCAGACTGAAAAAGTGAATCACGCTTTTATTTTTCATGCTAGTGTGAAGGGCATAATTATTGGTTGGCTTCCTACATGTACAAATGTAACTACATGTACATTGTAGGCTGACACCCCTGAGGGCTCCTGCTCTTATGCATAAAGGGGTACATGTAACATAGGTACTGTACCGCTAAATGCCAGCATTGCAGTACGCAGAAAGGACATCTCAACCACGTACAACGTACATACAGGTACATGTACATGTATACATACACAAACAGAATGGTTCTGTTACCGGCAGCCAGCATGAAGTGGTTCACGGAACCATTCCAGTCAGTTCCATCGATTGCTCGAGACCTTGCCTCAACTTCAACCCCACCCCACCCCAAAAGAGAGGGAGGGAGATGGAGGGAAAGAGAGGGAGAGAGAGAGAGAGAGAGAGGGGGAAGAGAGAGAGAAAGAGAGAGAGAGAAAAAGAGAAAGAGAGAGAAGAAGAGAGAGAGAGAGAGAGAAGAGAGAGAGGAAGAGAGAGAGGGAGAAGGAGAGAGAGAAAGAGAAAGAGAGAGACAGAGAGAGAGGAAGAGAGAGAGGAAGAAGAGGGACAGAGAGAGAGGAGAGGTAGACAGAGAGAGAGAGAACAAAACTATCCCATTGCAAATGTGTGGATTACAGCAGGCCTCTCAAGGCAGAGAGCCAAATCCCTAAGTGGATATTCAGACACCGAGCCTTTCGCCAAAGCGTCCGCCGCCGCACAATCCTACACTCGCCAAGTGCCTCTCCGTTCGACGGCCGAGGATTTAAGCCAGAAATCTGTTCGCGGTGTAGGATTTAGACTGTTCAAGCCGCACGTACGGTACGTTCCATACACGTCCAGTGTATGTCTTCCCTTTGCTTCCAAAGCACCTGCTGATAAACGGCCTTTTTATG